>CM059192.1:35145094-35699066 GCA_030323885.1 Branchipolynoe longqiensis | reverse complement strand
ATATAATAAGCTTCGATTCCTTGTTTTCCCTTATTCTTCCTCGTCCTACTCCTTCTTCTCCTCTTCCGACATTTTGTCCTCCTTCTCCTCCTTCTTCTCCTCTTCCGCCCTCTTGCCCTCCTTCTCCTTCTCCTTCTTCTCCCCTTCCTTCTCTTCTCCTTCTTCTTCTTATTTTTCTTCTTCTTTTCCTTTTTCTCGTTCTTCTCTTATTCCCATTCCTCCTCTCTCACTCTCCGCACGCGACAACCCTCCCACTCCACCCATCCTTCACCCCATCCCACCCCACCCCCACCCCCACCCCCAACCCCATCCCACCACCACCCCCACCCCCACCCCCATGCGCATCCCACCGACAACAGCCCTCTGTCTGTGCCGGGCCGGCCGTGCTGCACCTCCCTCCCGACCGTAGGCACAAACGATGTGATTTTCACATGAGCGAGTGCTTAACACGACGCGCAGATATGTCAGCGTGCCTGTCTGGCCACCCCTTCATCACGCGCCGCTATCAGATAATCCGCCAGATTACCGGAACAGGCGATGCGCAGGTGCGTGTAGATTGCTGATGCGCACGCTCGTCAGTCGGGCGCTGGCGTGTGTGTGTGTCTGACAATGGGGTGGGGTGGTGGTGGGGGGGGGGGGGGGGAGTGAGGAGGTGGTGACGGAGGGCGACAGGGAAACCATATTGTTGTAAGTAAATCTCTATCCGGAACAAATCAATTAATCTTTTGTTCCCCTTTACACGGCAATTAAAGCGGCCAAACAGGGTGGTCGAATGAGTTGAGCGCTCGCTTCCTATTTTCGTCGGTCGCCGGATTCAAATCCTGGCCAAGTCAAACCAACGACTTAGTCTCTATATGGAACAAATAAATCAATCTTAAGTGCCTGTCACACCTTACCAGATTGAGCAACGGACATAACTGTACAACAAATTTGGAGTCCGTTGGTGTCCGGTATCAAAATGTACCGAAATGTGTCGAAATGTTGCGCTTTCCGCCGGACGAAATGGATGCTAAACGGAAAAGGAATGTACATTACCGAATACCAACCAGACGATAACCGGACGATAACCGGACGACAACCGAATGTCTAATGGATGGACCGAACATCAAACGGACACATACCGAACTATTCATGGACGTGCTGACAAATTTACTGACCGAATTCCGGCAACACCGTCAACGGACACTGCAGGAAGCAAACCGGAGAGGTAATGGACTAAACAGACTTAAAACGGACACCAACCGTATATCTCAGACCGGCAGTGTCCAGTACAAGTTTTGTGCATGTTCAAAACTTGACGCCGTAGACACCGGACAGAAAACGGATATGCCAGATGCGTACCGTATATAAAATGGACATTGAGGTATTTCACCGGACAGTGTCCGGTTTCTGTCCAGTTCCTCAATCCAGTGAGGTGTGACTGTTCCCTTGACATTGCAATTAAAGTGACAAAATGGGGTGGTTGAAGTAGTTGAGCGCCCCCTCCTCCCCTTTTTGTAGGCCACTGGATTCAAACCCTGGCCGAGTCAAACCAATGACTTAAAACGAGTAAAATGACCATGAAGGTGGTCATTTGCTCTCATTGCTGGGGGCAGGGGGGCCAGTGAAGCAGCCACGCCCACCTGTCAATCACCAGCCCACCACTATCCTGATGGTCTAATCCTCTCCAGCCAATCACAGGCCACCCTGCCTCACTCTCCCTCTGACTCCGTGTCACACACACCTCCTCACTCTTCCACTGACACCGGTCAGCTACACATCTCCACTGAAAAAAGCACCGAGATGCCCAGGCACGCGAATTCGTCAAAGAAGAGAGGCAGGGGGAGGCCCACCAACGCCTGATATTATATATATTATATATATTATATATATTATATATATTATATATATTATATATATTATATATATTATATATATTATAATCATTATATATATATTATATATATTATATTTATTTATATATTATATATATTCTTATATATTATATTATGTATATATATTATATATATTATATATATTATATATAATATATATATTATATATTATATATATTATATATATATTACATATGAGTATTATATATGTTATATATATATTATATATGTGATGTATAAGCATTATACAAGTATAATTAATCGGAAGTGTTCACACCTTATTATATTCTAACTAATTTACTATACTGACCTTTATTAAATTCATCTATTATGCAACCGGACTGATCGTGTCGGCCCCTGCCTTCAAATGCTGTAACTTGTCTGACGGCTCTCACTCACTCTGCCCGCGATTTCTTGTTATATATTTTTTTTTATATATTATATATAGATATATATTATCATTATGTGACTCACAGTCTCCTTGTTCGTCTCACTCTGGCAATAGTGAAGTAGCAGTGAAGCATCGCGCTGGTCCCAAAGTGAGTGCAGGATGCTGCTGTGAAAGGCCGTCTGTTGGAATAATGGCGGTGGGGGGAGGGGTGGAGAGGGGGAGGGGCAGTGGAGGGGAAGAGTGAGGGGAGAGTGGAGCGGAGGGGGAGAGGAGGGGGGAGGGGGCGGTACCTGCTGAAAGGGAAGAGGCCAGGCGGGCGATGCTAATACGAGATAACGCCGGGCTTATCGCGCTACCTGAGCGCTTGTCGTCGTTGAGATGTTCTTCTTGACATGCATGCGCAAAAGGAAGGGGGTGGGGTGGGTGGGGGGGGGGGGGGGGGGGGGGGGGGTAAGTGCGTCTCTTCTTCTTCTCCACCGTCTGGCCAATCAGCGCTCGGCAGTTGGCAACAGTGGCGGGAAACATGGACAGTTGCATCAAAACGAGGCCAGCAAAGGGATTGTGGGAAGGGAGGGAGGTTACTGCCTGCCTCTAGGGTAGAGTGGGTGAGTAGAGATGTCACACTGGGAGATCAGGCCACCAGCACCATGACCTGATATCCCACTCAGTCACCTTATCCTGATACTAAGCTAACCGGTCCTTGCCCTATCCTACTAGTGCAAAAGACTGGTTATCACAATATCAGGATATTGTGGCTGTGCGGGAAATCGGGTCATGGTACCGGTGGCCTCGTCTCCCAGTGGGGCAGCACTATAAAAGTTGCCATAAGTGGACACTGTCACAAGTCGGTGTCCGTCCTGATATGACCTTAAATGTTGCCAGGACGTAAAACTCCAACAAACAACCAACCAGTAATGCAAATGAAATAGTATCTGAACATGTGTTGGGTGCCTGAGAATTGGACTTCATATATAGGCATCATTCACTAAGAGTTGTGACTGCAGCAACATGAGAGGCTTGGTTGGTTGTTGGAGTTTTACATCCTGGCAACATGTGAGGTCATATCAGGATGAGTACCGACTTGTGGCAGTGCACACTCATGGCAACTTTATAGTGATGCCCCACTGGAAGACCAGGCCACCAGCACCATGACCTGATACCCCACTCAGTCACATTCCATTAAACTGAGCCAATCAGTCTTTTCCCTATCCTAATAATGCCGGGTGCCTGGCTACGAAGCGACAAGTATCAATTTTTAAATCATTGGTTTGACTCGACCAGGGTTCGAATCCCACGATCTACTACATATGAAGAGTTCAGACGCAAAACCCTTTAAACGCCAATTGATCCAAAAATATAATTAGACTAAACTATTTTTACCTGAAGGTAGTGTTACTTCTCACAAATTGTACTTCTCTTGTTATGAAATGATTATAGAGCAATAAACAAAAAAAGAGGAATTTAAAAAAAAAATACCTTATTAAAGGTTTGATTCCAATGTTTCTTTCAATTTTTGGATTGGCGGTTATGGGTTTTTTCACCTGAACTCCTCATATATATATATATATACTGGAGCAAAGAATGGAATTAAAGGTTGGTTGCTGTTGGAGTTTTACGACCTGGTAACATCTAAGGTCATATCAGGAAGGGGGAATTAAAGGTGAATGAAGGAAGACCTGGTGAAGGCAGAGCCTGCGGAAGGTGGAGATGTAGAAGTTTGAGTTCCACACAGTCTGAATCTACAAGGAGAGCTAAGTGGTGCACGATGGTGGGTGCTAGATAAAAGATTCACCCGGTACTTGTAGTACACAGGTGAACGACAATGTAGTCTAAATACGGGAAAAAATAGCTTTAGTATGGAACATGAAGAAGTAGAAACCGTGGTTCCATAATCAAATGGCTACATATATTGGCACAGATTTGGTGAAATGGGAGAGAATGCAAAAAGACAAGATGGCGGCCAGAGAACGCCATCGATTTCACTTTTAAATTGCATTAAAGTATATGTTTTATTATATTTTCCAACTCAAAAGTTGTGGGTCAATATGAAGATATCTACAAAGAATAAATGTTGCTTCTTAGATTGTGAAATTAGGCTCTCACTTCATTAACCTGCTTTTTCGACCGTTTTTATATAGGGTTGGTATTCCCCCGTGTACTGCGAGGACCGGGTGAATCCTTTATCTAGGCGGGTGCTTGCTTACCGAAGAGAGGTAACTGGATCACACTGACTCTGCCTTTGACATGTACCTAAGGAGGTGGAGTTACTCATCTGTAGTTACTTCATTGTAGTTGAAAACATTAGCATGGTACATTACAACAATACAGCATTTCCGTCCCGATTGTTTGCAATATTGGCGCCACCTGGATGATTTCCTGCCAACTAGCCACCTCCAGACTCCCTATGTATGTATGTATGTATGTATGTATTTTTTTTTTTCTTGAAGATTTATACTGCCTATTATGGATAAGCTTGAATAGACTTGTTTTCACCATTAGACAGTTTGTCGATAGAAAGCCTGAGCCTACACTTTTACCGACCCAAGGGATTTTTAACCTCCCACACCACATAGACTTGGTATGAGAGCAACTGGCCTTTGATGACACTGTAAGTTATCCACAGCGGTGGAAATCCAAATTGGCAGAGCTGGGGGCACGGGGAATCGAACCACTGACCTTCAGATTAGGAGTCTGACCTAGAAAAAAGTCAGACACTCTAACCACTCCGCCACAGAGAACACCACTGGTGCAGTGAGTGGCGGTTACATTATGCGGGATGGTGGCGCAACCATCGGAGCTGGGGTTGGGGAGGCTGGAGCAGTAGATGACTAGGACAGACTCCATCAGTCGATGGAGCTGAGTGAGTGATGAGGGAAAGGAGGGATACTCCAGGTTATTATTCTCATGTAAGTTGTATACAGCATATAAAGAGAGAGCAAGTGACAGTGGACATGAGAGGGAGAGAGGGAGAGAGAAATGAAGTGTGAGTGTGAGAAAGTGAGAAAGCGAGAGAGTGAGAGTCCGAGAGAGCAAGAGAAGGAAAGAGTGAAAGAGTAAGAGAGGGTGGAAGTGACAGCAAGAAGGTGTGAGAGGTGAGAAAGTGAACGAGCGAGAGAGTGATAAAGTGAGAGAAGGAGAGACTGAGAGACTGAGAGACTGAGAGAGCGAGAGACTGAGAGAGCAACAGAGTGAGAGAAGTCAGAGAGCAACAGAATGAGAGAAATGAGAAAGCAAGAGAATGGAGAAGTGACAGAGCAACAGAGTGAGAGAAATGAGAGAGCAAGAGCAGTGAATTCGAGAGAACCGAGAGAGAGAGCGAGAGAAGAGAAGCGATGGAAGCGAGAGAGTGAGAGAGAAAGAGAGCAAGAGAGGTGACAAAGGAAGTGAACAAGAGTAAGAGTAAGGCATGAAGGGACAAAAGAGTGAATGAGAAAGGACGGCTGTATTGCGCCTGCGAGGGAGAGCTGACAGTGTTTCATGGAAAGCGGAGATCAGGGCCCTAACAGTGCGCAGTGAACATATGGTGGGTCCTGCTGCGTCTGCTCACCATGTAAGCTGCGCACGCAGGCTGACAGGTGCATTGTGGGAGTTGTAGAAACGCATCCCGCAGCACCCCACCCCCATCCTTCCTCCGCCCGTCCTGTATGGCACTTGGCATGAGCGACTCACAACACTTCCGGTTAGCGCTACTCAGTGGTGGGTAGGAACAGCGCCGCGCATGCGCCCAGACCGTGGCCTGCATTCAACTTCCGGTTAGTAGGATGGTTCAGTGCGCATCCCAGCTGTGAGCATGGACAGTGAAGGGTGTCAGTTTACGTGGTTCCCATTTATAGGTGAATTGCTATCCACACAATGGGTTGGTTTCACGTGTGTGAAAGGGGAGATGAGGAGTGCTCAGCTAACTGTAAGGCCATGTATCCATAGACTGTTCCCTTGTGGCGTGTTCCCTTGTTCTGTGCTCGCATGTGACCTTGTGACATGCCACATATACAATGAGCCTGTTCATTCTCTATGTTCCCAGTCAATATGTCACATGTGCTTTGCACAAGGCCATATGGTCCCTCGCTCCAATGGTCCAACCTATGGGAATGGCCTCTAAGCAAAACACAGATTCATTGTCTGTGTGACGCGTCACAAGGTCAAAAGCGAGTCTGGAACAAGGGAACACGCCATAAGAGAACAGTCTATGGATACATGGCCAAACATTCCTCAAACATTATCAGTGGAGCAGCACTGTAAACTATTATCCAGAACATTGGTTTTTGTCCTAAAACCTTTTCCACAAATCACCTTAGATGACCTTACATGTGGCTAGGATATAAAACAACATTGTCCACAGAGTGCGCTATGCAGTGAGCTACTATCACCACATTAGTTCTTGCCACTGCCATCAGAGGGCAATATAGTATCGGAAATAATTCATAAAAACCTTTTCCACAGATACTGCTGCCTAGTGAACTGTTACCCACAACATTAGTTCTTTCCCCTGCCACCAGAGGGCAGGTTAGTGGTGGGAGTCCTCTATAGGATGTTTTCCCACAAAGCAGGCTGTCGAGTGAGCTGCTACCAGCAATATGGGAGTGCATGTTAGTGCTGGAAACCATTTATAATATAGTTTCCACAGGAACATTAGCTCTTCCCCTTTTATCTGTGAGCGAGTCGGTGTTGGAAATCCCGCATAATAAGACCTCTTTCACAGAACATGCTGCACCATGAACAGCTCACCACAACATTAATTCTTGCCACTGCCATCAGAGTATAGAAACATGAGGTTACTCGGCCGCTGTGAGCACCCCATGAGACTACAATACTCTTCCCCTTCATTTCACCTGTGATGCAGTCATGCTAACCAATATTACCAACTCTTGTAACTAAGACTAAGGAAGAAAGGAAGACAAGTCACAAAGATAGACAGCGAGGATGTTGTGCTTTATTGGCATCAACTCCTGCTCACCTATCAGTGACCTATCACCCTAACCCCTCCCTTGCAGTCCACACAGTATCTCATTACCACTTTAGCCTGTATAGAGAAAGCAGCGCCTGCAGCCCATGGGACAGGAGTCCTCTGGCTGTGTACACACTCAATTGGAATATATGAATTTTGCTAGCATCAGACAGAGTGTCTGGGGTTCCTGCTCAAGAGTAGGTCTGTCTCACTCAAGAGCCAGGAGTAGAGTGATCCCTCTCCAGTGTGTCTGGAGAAGTTTCTTGAATAATTAATTAGAATGAGACTTGTGTGGTCATGATAGGCCAAAGGGGGTCAGGTGACAGGACCTCCCACAGCCAGCCAATCAGACACTCCCCTACAGACTGGTCAGTGCAATGCCCTAATATGGGGAGTTGCCACCCAACCCAGCCTGCAGGGTGTGGCCCTAAGGAATGTGGTATTGCTGGTGTGCTTGGCCCTGGGTCTGGTAGGGACAGGTAGTTGTAGACAGTTACAAATAGATATATAGATGTATATACCAAAAATGTCTCTTTTCTCCAATTGCATTCTTTATGAATACATAGAGCAACATTTCATCAACCTTGAACTGCTTCTTATATAAGAACATCTCTTCATTAACTTTAGGCATCATGTATGAACATATATATCTCACATAGCTTTTATCATGTCATCATGTGAGTGGGGGCACCATTGCTTTGAGATTACATAACCTTCTCCCCACTCCATCGCCCAAGAATAATAATGCTCTCTGCCAATATATAATTATTTTCCGAGAATCCGTATATTTTTACAAGAGGGCAGGTTACTGGTGAAAATCCTGTGAATGACTTTTTCTACAGGGTATGCTACACAGAGAGCTGCTATCCACAACATTAGTTCTTCCACTGCCGTCAGAGGACGGGTCGGTCCGATTAATGGTGGAATCGTCAATCGCTCATTTCTAAGTACCAACGCGATCTTGTGTAGTTCCACTGATTGCCGCTGCACCAGACAGCGCTGAAGACAACGAAGGAGTATGGTGGCCGAATCGGTAAGAGCGCATGCTTGCCGTGCGGAAGGTCGAGAGTTCGAATCCCTACCGAACCAAACCAATGACATACAAAATTGCTATGTGTCGCTATCTCGCCTGGCACTTGGCATCACCAGGATATAGCAAGGACTGTTTAGCTCAGTATCAGGACAATGTGACTGAGTTGGAAATCAGGTCATGGTGCCGGTGGCCTGGTCTCCCAGTGGGGCAGCACTATAACATCGCCATGTGCGCGTACGGTCACAAGTCGGTACCCGTCCTGATATGACAGTAGATGTTGCTAGGATGTAAAACCCCAACAAACAACAACTTGTTCACAGCGCCGGAACAATAGTCTATGTAAGTAGATCATCCCATTAAGGGAACTCCATAGTGAAAATGGCCGTAGGCACAGCACGAAGGGAGCCTGTCGGTGTCAGGTATCCTTAGCACGACGGGTATTAATGAATGCCAAGGCATTATAATTTACTGGAGCTGAGCTTATGAGATTTCCGCTCCATTTATTCTCATCTGAAGCAAACAGCTTATCTCTTCTCCCGACATGCTCTTGTTCCCGACAGAAAGGGGAATTATAACATTAAATGTTCATTGAGAAGGGAAGCTAGAGGGGACGTGGGGAGGGGGGGGGGATTGACAATTGATGGTATTTTATTTGTGTTCTATTGTTCCATTATTACCATATATTTCCATCTTTGGTTTTACCTCCTATCTGTAATGTATGTACGTCGACCGGTACTCGCAGGTCACCAGCTGCAACTAGTATGTAACTAAGGCAATAAGGATGGTTAATAAAGTCAGTCGTTAACTGGAACTCACGGTGTCTACACATATCTCACATGGTGTCAGATGTGGCTTGCCTGACAGGAGATAATGGCACTATCAGGATTAAAACCCCCATTGCCATTGAACTTGGAGGGCAATATCAATCTGAACTGGACCCAGTGGATCGATTCATATCGGATTTACGCGGTAGCAGCAGGAGTAGCCGCCAAGGCTGAGAAGGTTCAGTGTTGCGTGTTCCTTCACGTAGCAGGAACTGAGGCTCAGAAGATACATAGAACGTTCGATATTGATGTGAACGACAAAGACAAAATTGCAGTATTGATAGAAAAGTTTCGAGTATATTGCGAAGGAAAAACAAACATAACAATAGTAAGATATCAATTTAATACATTAAACCAAACGAGCGAGACGATGGACACTTATATTCGGAATCTTCGAAACCGTGTTTCATATTGCCAGTACGGTTCATTGGAGGACTCGCTGTTGTGTGACAGGATCATGTGTGGTGTTAGGAGCAAGACTCTCCGAGATCGTTTATTACAAACAAGTAATTTATCTCTAGAAGTGTGTATTAATCTATGTCGATTAAGTGAAAACAAAGCGGATTTAATTAGTGACAGTACAAGTATTACAACGGGTGAGAACGTTGATGCAATTTCAAGGATGGAGAGCGAGGTGACGTCACAACGACCGGCAACACCATGGAAACGGCCGTCACAACATCAACCGTACCGTTCAAATAACGTAACAGCCAAATGTACCAATTGTGGATATCAACATTACCAAGGGCGGTGTCCTGCAAAGGACAAAAGATGCTCCGGGTGCGGGAGGACTGGACATTTCATCAGGATGTGCAGGAGACATACCCAGAAGAATACCGCAGTGAATGAATTAACTATAAATTGTCACGAGGAATAAGATGAATGGAACGGTGGATACGAGGATGGCAGCACCCACGATTTGTTCGTTGGTGCGGTGAATAGCGACAACAACAAGAAGGAAGGGTTTGGTATGCGAATGTGAAGATCAAAGACGTCATGGTCGAGTTTAAACTCGACACAGGATCTGAGGCTAACATACTCCCGAAGGGATTATGTGACAAGATAGGTGGGATGGCCATATCTCCACCTCGTTGCCATCTCATCACATACACCGGACAACGGATACAACCAATTGGTGAGATGATGATAGATGTTCGTGGACAGTGCTTCAAATTTCAAGTAACAGAAGAAGGCAGTCCCCTACTTGGGAAGAGTGCTTGTGTTGCGCTAAACCTTATTATGAGGGTAGACTGTATCTCCAGCAACGCAGAACCTGGGAAAAGTGCTACAAATTTGGTAAATATATATAAAGATGTATTCACAGGGATCGGTAAAATAAAAGTAAATGCGCACATTCATGTTGATAAAAATGTATCCCCAGTCATTGATGCCCCTAGAAGGATACCGCATGCTATTGTATCAGATGTACGTAAAGAATTAGATAGAATGTTAGCGTTAGGAGTGATAGTAAAGCAGACGGAACCAACTCAATGGGTTAGCTCTATAACGATAGTCAGGAAACCGGGAAAGATTAGAATATGTCTAGATCCGACTAAGTTAAATAAAGCTATAATGCGAGGCCCGTATCCAACCCGTACTATAGAAGAGGTTGTTGCCAAGACTAATGGGGCACAATACTTTTCGCTGCTTGATGCTAATAGTGGGTATTGGCAGATTCATTTAGATAAACAAAGTTCCAACCTATGCACATTCAATACACCGTGGGGTCGGTTTAGATTTACACGTTTACCTTTCGGAATTAAAACAGCTGGCGATATCTTCATTGAAGAGATGAATGGCATACTGGGAGATTTAGATGGGGTGAACGTAATTACTGATGACATTCTGGTCTATAGGAACAATATTCAAGAACATAATACTAGACTTAGAGCGGTTTTGGACAGGGCCAGAAAATTCAACCTAACGCTGAATCCCAAGAAATCTAAAATATGCCAATCTCAAGTTAACTATGTCGGTCACTTACTGACGTCCCAGGGCCTATTGCCCAGCAAGGAACGTGTGCAGGCAATTTTAGACATGCCGACACCTGGTGATAAAAAGGCGGTGCAAAGGTTTTTGGGAATGGTAGGCTACGTCAGTAAGTTCATACTCAACATGGCAGACCTAGCCAAGCCTTTACGTACTGTACTTAGCAAAGATGTAGCGTGGCACTGGCAACAAGAACAAATGGATTCTTTTGCCAAACTAAAGGACCTGCTCACCAAAGCCCCTGTATTAAAATATTTTGATGTAAAACAAGATATTGTATGGCAAGTAGATGTGTCTAAGTCTGGATTAGGTGCTACATTATTTCAGGACAATAAACCGGTGGCCATGGCATCGAAGGCTTTAGACAAAACACAATCAAACTATGCTGTAATCGAAAAGGAATTATTAGCAATATGTTTCGGGTGCACTAAATTCCATGATTATATATTCGGCAAAGAAGTGACAGTCCAAACAGACCACAAACCACTGGTAGCTATTATGAATAAGTCTATACATACGTTGTCATCTAGAATGCAACGTATGAGGATGAGACTCCAAAATTACAACATACGGATAACACACATTAAAGGCACGCTGATGTACTTTGCAGCCGCGCTGTCCAGAGCTCACACCACCTTGACTACACCTGACAACTTGTTCGATGATGATTTCACAGTGGCAGAGATTGGAGTGGGAAGTGATGGTGTGACAAGGGTACGGCAGGAAGTCCAGAAAGACGATACGCTACAACGAGTAATATACTTGTCAAAGCATGGTTGGCCCAATCGTAGTAATAATCTCAGCCCCCATGTAAAGCCATTTTGTATGTACAAAAATGCCATTACAGTCCATAATGACCTAGTGTTGAAAGACAATAGAATTGTTATTCCACGTACATTACAAACAGAAATGTTGCACAAAATACATGAATCACACTTAGGTATCGTAAGGTGTAAACAATTAGCATGTGACACAATATTTTGGCCAGGTATGAGTAGTCAAATAGAGGATCTAGTGTCCCGTTGTCAAATTTGTCAGGAATACAGAAACACACAACAGTCAGAGCCGCTGGTGAATCATCAAATACTGTGTATCCCGTATCACAAGGTCGGGGTAGACTTATTTTTCGTTGACAATACCACCTTCATGATGGTAATCGATTATTATTCCAAATTCCCAGAGATAGTTGAGATGACAACCACAACTAGTAAAGATATAATACGCGCATTAAGGCAGACATTTTGCAGACACGGAATCCCCAGAGTAGTGGTATCTGACAATGGTCCACAATTTAAAAGCGCAGAGTACTTGCAATTTGCAAAAGAATATGACTTTCAACCCATTTTTTCGAGTCCATTATTGCCTCAAAGTAATGGACAAGTTGAGAGATACGTTCAGACAGTAAAATTAATGATAAAGAAGGCCATATTAGATAACAATGATCCGAACATCGCTTTATTGAATTATAGGACCACAACGTTACAAGGCATGGGTGCATCTCCAGCACAGCTGCTAATGTCATGTCGGTTAAGAACTAGATTACCTATTTTGAACACACACCTACATCCAAAATGTCAAATATCTAAGAAAGTAGAGGTAGAAAGGTTACAACGAAATCAGAAGAAATATTTCGATAACCATGCACGACAGGAGCGCAAACATTTGCAACAAGGTGAAAACGTACGATATTTACACCACACTGGGAAATGGGTTACCGGACAAATTATAAATGCACAAATGCCTGGTGTTAGGGACTATCATATTAGGAATACACAGAACAAGGTAGTACGAAGAAATCGCAAACATATATTCAGAACACACAACGACGGAAATATGCCAAATCAACACAGACTGGAACGTTTAAAAGTTGACAGACAAATCGTACGTAGACAAACACAAAAACTTCCATACACAACACGATATGGTCGGGTTGTTCGCCCGGTATCTAGATTTAAAATAAGTTAATGTATGTTTATCGACATGTATAGAGTAAGTTTTTCTGTAACGGTAAACGTTGGTATGGTGTATTTGGTGGCTAAATTGTCGTCATACTAAATATACTAATTGTATTAACATAGCCGTAGGATACACATGATACCAATGTATAAATCGTCATGTACACCATTACTCTGTAATTAATCTTAATATAGCTAGTGCCGGCATGTAGTGCGAGAGACTGAATAAAAAATTTAGTGGCAGGACTCGGTACTTACACCCTCGTATGACAAAAGAAAAAGGATAAGAGCTTTAGAGTGAACATTGTTAATAATATATCAATATGTTGTTGACCGTTATGCATTCGAAATATAGAATGCACATAGTATTTAGAATTAGTTAAGGTATTGTCGGGGGGATTTGGGGATTTATAATATTTATAAGTTGTTTATAATATTTAATGTATACATATAATATTCAATATATTCAATATATATACAACCCTATTGGAAGGGAGATGTAATGTATGTACGTCGACGGGTACTCGCAGGTCACCAGCTGCAACTAGTATGTAACTAAGGCAATAAGGACGGTTAATAAAGTCAGTCGTTAACTGGAACTCATGGTGTCTACACGTATCTTACACTATCAACACCTAAGGTCATATCATGATGGGTACTGACTTGTGACAGTGCTAAATCACGGTGACTTTATAGTGCTGCCCCACTGAAATACTGGGCAACTAGGACCATGGCCACGTAGCTCACTCACTGGCTCAGTCATATTATCCTCTTTTTTTTCTTGAAGATTTATACTGCCTATCATGGATAAGTCTGAATAGACTTGTTTTCACCATTAGACAGTTTGTCATCAGAAAACCCGAGCCTACACTTTTACCGACCCAAGGGATTTTTAAACTCCCACACAACATAAACATGGTATGAGAACAACTGGCCTTTGATGACGCTGTAAGTTATACACAGTGGTGGAAAGCCAAATTGGCAGAGGTAGGGGGGCATGGGGAATCGAACCACCAACCTTCAGATTAGGAGTCTGACCTAGAAAAAAGTCAGACACCCTAGCCACTCCGCAACAGAGAACGCCACAATTTTGAGGAAATTAGTCATTTCGCTATTAATGGAGAATGCAATTCTAGGTAGAGACATGTATCAATGTTGTAAGTCATTGGTTTGACTCTTCTAGTTTTCTTAATTGTACGACTTTCCACAGGGGAAGGTAGCCAGCAATTTGACTGATTCAGGAATCCTGTTCGGTGATCAGAAAACCTGACCATTCCAGCGACATTTGTTCCTATTTGTGTTCAACTCCCAGCCTATGACACTTGCACCGTGACCAGGATGATGTACATGCTGAACACTACATAGTGTAGAGTTGGTACCAGGATATGTGGCTGTGCAAGTAGGCTGTAGGGAAATACGATACAGACAAGAAGAAAGAGAAAGTCAGAGTGAAGAGAGTAAGGGAAGGCAAGCCTTCTATCTTTATTTTTATACTGCATAGATTTCCTGGTAGGGTGTCACACCACCCCGGTCACCCAATAGGAGAACAGCATTTCCAGTGCCCATGGCAGCTGGTAGTCTACCCACCACCAGTGGCTGCCTGGCCACCACCAACCCTGATCTGGCTGCTCCTCACAGCCTGATTGTGTTGACCCCTACTGGATTGTGTTGACCCCTACTCAGGCAGACGAGTCAGGTCCTGAGTGCCACTGCACTCAACCTGCCAGCACTCACGGTGTCATCCACATGGAACTCAGCTATAACCCAACCAATACATATATATATATACATATACATACAACCTCAACTGGCTAGGCATACGAATAACACATCTCATAATAGCACTCCCCTCTGCCGTATATCGGAATATTTTACAATGGTGTTGAACTTACAAGTCTAGAGGTCTAGCACTCACTTCCTAGGGTGAAATGCCACATACACAGGTAGTGCTGGGTAAGTTGATTGCATCAAGGCACTTCAACAGTCTAATTGCTATGACGCTCGTCCCAGAATGCCATAAATGAGGGTTCTAGCATTATTCTAGGCATGTTGTTCCCATTTGTCAGAAAGCCCCACCTCACCTCCTTCACTTACCAACCTCATACCAATTGGTTGGTTATTGGGGTTTTCCGTCCTGGCAACATCTAAGGTCATATCAGGACACCCTCATAACAATACCTTTTGTCCATACACACAAAGAAAAAGAGACAGGAAACATTGATTTAGGTGCAAATTGGCAAAGGGGACCCTCATTCTGGAACAATAGGACATATTCCTACGCATAGTCCGATGAAATATCAAATTTTCAAAACCAAACCAATTATCTAGATTTGATTTTACATATCTAACTTAGATACTGATGCACTTATTAAGCATTTGTTTCTGTGTAGAAGGCAATACTGAGTCAATTTAACAGAACCTGTTAGTGCAGAAGTCTATGGTGTCAGAGTTTTGGCAAGCTTGCCAAAACTAATTTTGCATGTTCGCACTCAAAATATCTCAAAAGGTTACCTTTTAAAATAAAAGTAACTTTGAACTAATGTAAAGTAGACACTAGTGATCGATCTAATATATTTATCTCAGAAAAAATACAGAAATTCAAAATCATCGGGCTATGCAACTTTAAGCTTCTGTGCATTATAGACTAACAGAGATCTATTATGGAGATAGGTGATACTTTCATTGGGGCGCAGACTGCCAATAAATACAGTTAATTACAAATAAATGGGGTGCCTTCCACAAAGCTACTTGAACAACTGAAACTGGAGCAGCCGTGACCACCTTTGCTGCTATCAGTGTAAGCCGGTTTCAGAATAGCTTAGAAACATGGGCTATTTCAATTCTCAGTCATATACTTATAGTGCTACCATGTTCTTATTTGTCTGGTGAAAGTTGCATCATTCAATGTTTTTCTGTGTGTTTTCTTTTCAAACCAAAGCAATTGCCTGCATCTGCAGAATCAGGTATATTCTGTAGCCAAAGCCAGGTATTCTATGATCTGTCCCCTGGATATATGACAAAGACTGCTTTCATTAGTTGACTGCCGCTTTCCATTTAGCTCTCTGCTGTGAGAGTTGTGTCCATGAGTCGGTATTAATGTCTCTCAGCTTCAAGTTTCTCTTGATGGTATCCTTGAACCGGAGACGAGGGCGCCCTCTCTTTCTGTAACCAGAAGACAGTTGAGAATATAGGATCTGCTTTGGTAGCCTGTCTGATTACATCCTCATGAGGTGTCCAGTCCACCGGAGAGTCTTTTTGATCAGAAGATCTTCCATAGAGGGCAGCCCCGTCCGTTCAAGTATTTCCTTATTTGTCACTTTGTCCTTCCAGGTTAGCCTCATGATTGAACGCAGATGTCGCATCATGAAGGCATGCAACTTTTTCACCTGTCATCTGTACACTGTCCAGGCCTCGGCTCCGTATAATAGGGTGGATAGCACGATTGCACGGTAGATCTTGCCTTTGACCCGAATGGACACATGGTGGTTGTTCCAGACTCTCTGGTGTAGTCGGCCGAAAGATGCGCTAGCCTTGGTCATCCTCCTCTGTATTTTAGCATCAATGCGTCCATCACTTGATATAGTTCTTCTGAGGTAGGTGAATTCCGGAACAAAGTTCAGCTTGTTTCCGTCAACCATGATCTCCTCCTCTTTAATTCAATAGATATATATATTATATACATATTCTCATGGTCAGTGGGCAAAGAGAATCAGTTTGGGCTATTTTCAATTCCAACCAGTGGTCCACAACTGGTTCATCAAAGGTTGTGGTATGTGCTGTCCTGTCTATGGGAAAGTGCATATAAAATACCCCTTGCTGCTTATCGGAAAGAGTAGTCGTTTCCTCCTAAGAAATATATCAGAATGACCATATGTTTGACATCCATAAAGCCAATGATAAAAAAAAACTCGGTGCTGTAGAGGCATCGTTAAATAAATCAAACTTTTTGTTGTGGGAATAGAGAATAATGTAGATCCTGCTTTGAAAACTGTTACCCCTATAGATATTCAAATAAAATAAATATATATCCTCAGTCACTACATGTATAAATGATTTTCGCCTGGCTATAATAAATCTCATTCTCTCTTTCTCTATATATTTATATATATATATATATATATTATAGCTACTGCTTTAAAACCTGTTCACTCTCTTTATATTACAGAACCCTATATGCTCAGCGACTACATGTATATCAAACGGAAACTTTCAATTTGAACGATAAGCGTTGTGATTTTTTGTTAGTGTTTAATTAATGTCCTCCCGCTCATCTATCATCTTTTATCGAAACGCCAGCCAAACTTGTCGAAGACAATCTCGCTGACATCAGCTAAACGTAATCTACTGTCCCAGTTGCCACACACCGAGGATTAGTACTGACTGACTGTTGGCTGTAGGTGGGGCGACTGTAATGTCTCTCTGCTTCATTGTTTTCTGTGCCCTCTAGTACTATGTATATATTTGTGTTATAACCAAGTCACAGGGGACTGGATATATACAGTAAAATCTATCTCACCGACCACCTCCGCAGATCGACCAATCCCCTATATTTATCGCATTATTTGGGTCCCAAAGTATTGCCCATACAATACCATTGTATTCAGAGAAAAAACTGCATAAATCGACCACCTCTCTAAATGGACCATTTAAAGTCGGTCCTACGGTCGGTCGGTTTAGAGAGGTTTTACTGTAGTTGTCTTTCTTTAATATCCAGATCAGGATCGACATTTGTTGTCTGTGACCACTGGCCCCGGTTATATATATACATATATATATATATGCATATATATATATATGTATATGTATACAAAGGAAAGTTTGTTTCATTTAACGAGGCCTCTAGAGCACATTGATTTTTATCAGTGGCTATTGGACATCAAACATATGGTCATTCTGACATATTTCTTTGGAGGAAACCCGCCGCCACATAGGCTACTCTTTCTGATAAGCAGCAATGGATCCTTTATTTGGACTTTCCCACAGACAGGACAGTAAATACCACAGCCTTTGATGAACCAGTTGTGGATCAACGGTCAGAATGAAAAATAGCCCACACTGCAAATGTGTGTCCACCTGTCCACTGAGCAGGATCGATAGGATGACCAACAGCTTCACAGGTGAACACTCTACCGACTGAGCTACGACCCACTCCCCATGCATATACATACATGCATGTATGTCCATAATATGTATATATTTCTCATATGATAAAGGAAATCAATCCGTATGGATTATAACCACTACTGCACAGCGACGAAAAGCAAGTACTTGCATGCACTTAACCGCTTCACCGTTATGAGCAGAATAAACAAACGATCAGTACCAAAAAAAATGTATTTCTGTTTCCATGCTGCTAGTGACGTCACATGGAATGCATACAAACCGTAGAGGCAAACCTATGGCCCCCATTTCCCCATTCGTTAAGCGAAAGCGAGGCAAGCAATGGCGGATTCAATGGACACCGGCTGGTTTCCGGCGGAAGTGTGAAGGCGTGGGTGGTCGCCACGTCTGGTGACATATTATATGAGTGCAACGCATGCGCATTAGGGAAGGGTCCCGCTGTGGGTACAGTCAGGCAGGACAATCTGGTCCCGCCATCGCCACAAGCCAATAGCAGAAGCTTTCAGACGCAGATTTGACGTAACACGTCGCTGACGTATCTGTTTGGTCTGTCTCGCCCCAAGACGCTGTGACTGTGCAGCCCGCCGCGCGCCACAACCCCTCCAGGGGGCGCCACCCCGTGTTATCACGTGACCACAGCCTGCCGCGCCGGCCCACAATGAATGCGGACACCACGTGACAGGCTGGTTGTGGTTTGGCGCGCACCGGAACTGGAAACAGGGTCCGTGAAGGTCTTAACTGGGCGTCGCGCCGCGGTGGGTGCTGGGAGCAAGAGCTGGGAGGTAATGGTGAGGAAAAGGGTGGGGGGATGGTGAAAGGGGAAAGGGGGATGGGGGAGGATGTAGTGGTGAGGGAGGGAGAGTGAGGGGAGTAGGGGGCAGAAGAGGAGAATTGGATGGATACAGGAATAGGAGGGGGAGGAAGAAGGAAGGGTGCAAGGAGAGAAGGGAGAGGAAGGAGAGAGGAAGACGAGGGAGAGGAATGAGAGATGGCAGACGAGGGAGAGGAAGGAGAGAAAGGGGGATGAGAGCAGAGGGAGAGGACGGACGAGGAGAGAGGAGTGAGACGAGGGAGAGGGGAGAGAAAGGGGGATGAGAGGAGAGGAGGGGAATGAGGAGGAGGAGAGAGGATGGAGAGGAGGGAGAGAAAGGGGGATGAGAGAAGAGGGAGAGGAAGGAGGAGGAGAGAGGAGGGAGAGGAAGGAGGGAGAGAAAAGGGGAGGGAGAAGAGGGAGGGGAAGGAGGAGGAGAGAGGAGGGAGGGGAAGGAGGGAGAGAAAGGGGATGAGAGAAGAGGGAGTCGAAGGAGGAGGAGAGAGGAGGGAGAGAAAGGGGGATGAGAGAAGAGGGAGGGGAAGGAGGAGGAGAGAGGAAGGAGATGAAGGAGGGAGAGGGAAGAAAGGGGACAGGGAGAGGAGTCCGCATTGGGGAAGTATGAGAAGATGAGGGGAGGGCGAAAGGAGTGCAAAGATGGGGAGGAGGGAGGAGGGAGAGAAGGGGCTGAGAGGAGGGGGTGTGAGGCGCTTTGCAAACAGACTGGGAAACAAACAGATTTGAGCTGCAGGGAGTTTACATGAAAGGTTCCTATAGTGACAGGCAGACACTCTCCCCTCTCTGTCATCTTCACTTTACATTGGCACACACATATATACATATGTATGTCAATCTCCAAATGGAATGTCAAAGGTACTCTGTTTAAATTCAAACCTTTGAACTCCATTCCTATTGTTGTGTGAACTGAAAATGGAACACTCATCACTTTTCAGGGACATCTTTACTTAAATCAATTGCAGTTAATTACTTAAAGATGCATAGTCTGATGGTTTTGAGTTTCTGTCATTTGTTGCGATAAATATATTACATACATTTTTATAATCTACCTTACTTTAGTTTGAAGTAACTTTTGAGATATTTGAAGTCTAAACATGTCAAATCAGTTTTGACAAGCACACCAAAAGTCTGACACTATAGGCGTCTGCAGTAACATTAGTATGTGAGTGTGTGAGGTGGTGGGTTAGTGGATGGAGGGTGACGGGTTGCGGGTGGGTGGAGTGGTGTAGGATGGTGGAATGCGGCATGTGTGGTGTGTGTGAGTGTGTGTGAGTGTGTGTGAGTGTGTGTGTGAGGTGGTGGGTGAGTGGATGGAGAGTGGAACGGGGTGGGATGGGGGAATTCAGTGGGAGTCACATGTGTGTGAGTGTGTGAGTGCGTGAGTGCGTGAGTGTGTGAGGGTGTGAGTTTGTAAATGTGTGAGTGTGTGAGTGTTTGAGTGTGTTAGTGTATTAGTGCATGAGTGCATGAATACGTGAGTGCGTGCGTGTGTGAGTGTGAGTGCGTGAATATTTGAGTATGTGAGTCTGTGAGTGTGTGAGTGCGAGTGCATGAGTGCGTGAGTGCCCGAGTGTGCGAGTGCGCGAGTGCGTGAGTGTGAGAGTGTGAGAGTGCGTGAGTGCGTGAGTGCGCGAGTGCGTGAGTGCGTGAGTGTGTGAGTGTGTAAGTGTGTGAGTGTGTGAGCGTGTGAGTGTGTGAGTGTGTGAATGTGTGAGTGTGTGTATGAGTGTGTGAGTGTGTGAGTGTGTGAGTGTGTGAGTGTTGAGTGCGTGCGTGTGTGAGTTTGTGAGTGTGTGAGTGTGTGAGTGTGTGAGTGTGTGAGTGTGTGAGTGTGTGAGTGTTGAGTGCGTGCGTGTGTGCATGTGTGAGGTTGTTAGTGTGTGAGTGTGTGAGTGTGTGAGTGTGTGAGTGGGTGAGTGTGTGAGTGTGTGAGTGGGTGAGTGTGTGAGTGTTGAGTGCGTGCGTGTGTGCGTGTGTGAGTTTGTGAGTGTGTGAGTGTGTGAGTGTGTGAGTGGGTGAGTGGGTGAGTGTGTGAGTGTGTGAGTGTGTGAGTGTGTGAGTGTGTGAGTGTGTGTGTGAGTGAGTGTATGAGTGTGTGAGTGTGTGAGTGTGTGAGTGTGTGAGTGTGAGTGTGTGAGTGTGTGTGTGTGAGTGTGTGAGTGTGAGTGTGTGAGTGTGTGAGTGTGAGTGTGTGAGTGTGTTAGTGTGTCAGTGTGTGAGTGAGGGTGTGAGTGTGTCAGTGTGTCAGTGTGTCAGTGCGTGAGTGCGTGAGTGCTTGAATGTGTGAATGCGTGAGTGTGTGAGTGCGTGAATATTTGAGTATGGGGGTGCGTGAGTCTTTGAGTGTGTGCGTGTGTGAGTGTGTGAGTGTGTGAGTGTGTGAGTGAGTGTGTGAGTGTGTGAGTGTGTGAGTGTGTGAGTGTGTGAGTGAGTGTGTGAGTGTGTGAGTGTGTGAGTGTGTGAGTGAGGGTGTGAGTGTGTGAGTGTGCGTGTGTGTGAGTGTGTGATTGTGTCAGTGTGGGAGTGTGTCAGTGCATGAGCGTGTGAGTGCGTGAGTGTGTGAGTGTGTGAGCGCTTGATTGCGTGAATATTTGAGTGTGTGAGTGTGTGAGTGTGTGAGTGTGTGAGTGTGTGAGTGTGTGAGTGTGTGAGTGTGTGAGTGTGTGAGTGTGTGAGTGTGTGAGTGTTGAGTGCGTGAGTGTGTGAGTGTGTGACTGTGTGACTGTGTGAGTGTGTGAGTGTGTGAGTGCGTGAGTGCGAGAGTGCGTGAGTGCGGGAGTGCATGAGTGCGTGAGTGTGTGAGTATGTGAGTGTGTGAGTGTGTGAGTGTGTGAGTGTGTGAGTGTGTGAGTGTGTGAGTGTGTGAGTGTGTGAGTGTGTGAGTGTGTGAGTGTGTGAGTGTGTGAGTGTGTCAGGGGGAGGGTGGAGCGGGGAGGGAGTGGGTTGGGGGACTGCAGCGTGTGTGTGAGTGTAAGTGGTTGGATAATGTGTCTGTGGTGATTACAAGTTGAGTGGTTTGAAGTTAGGCCTTGCTCGCCCCGCCCCTCGCCTCCGCCCGTCGGCCCTCCTGCCGACCCGCCCCCCTCCCCGCCGGCTACCTCCCCGACTGACCCCCCACCCACCCATCCCCACGCCGTGCCTTCCCCCCTCCCCGCCGGCTATCTCCCCCGGGGGGAACAAGCGGCACCTGTCGGTGTGAGATATGGAAGCCAGTCCCATTTCTCGGGGAGGCGCAGTCATCGCTTCTTTCCAAGCCCTCAGGTTCCTGCATGCACCCGGGAGTGTTCCGCCCTCTCCGCGAACTCCGCCCACTCAGCCCACTCCGCCCACTCCGCCCATTCCGCCCACTCCGCCCACTCCCCCTACCCCACCTACCCCACCTACCCCACCTACCCCACCCACTCCGCCCCTCCGCCCACTCCGCCCACTCCGCCCACTCCGCCCACTCTGCCCAGTCCGCCCACTCCCCCTACCCCACCCACCCCTCCTACCCCACCCACACCGCCTACCCACCCCACCCCACCTACCCCACCCGCGCCTTGCTTCCTGTGGACCATTCTGAATTCCCCGTTACATTTAGCCGGCTGTCGCGGCAGTTCGGGCCGGGAAGGAGTCCGTGTGCGGCCCGTCATCTGTGCCGGGCAGATAAGGGGGCGGCCGGAGGCGGGGGTTGGAGGTGAGGCACCGGGGGTGAGGGTGGGGGGTAGTGCAGGGGGGCCCCATCAGAGGGCGCCGTCAAGGGGCGCCGTCAGGGGTCACTGTCAGGGGGCGCCGTCAGGGCGCGTCGTCATGGGGCGCTTAGCTTTCTCCGGTCCGCCCCATCTCCACAACACCCTCCGCTCTCCCTCCCATCGCACCACCGGCCTCCATACGCGATAACCTCCGTAGATGTTTGTTTGTTGTAGATTTACGTACTAGCAACATCTAAGGTCATATCAGGACGGGTAAGCCAGCGCCTCCTTTCCATTTACTCCAGTTGCATTACTCCAACCTTTTCATTCTCCTCCTTCTCCTCCTCCGTCTCCTCCTCCTTCCCATCCTCCTTCTCCTCCTCCTTCTCCTCCTCCTCTTCCTTATCCTCCTCCTTCTCCTCCTCCTCCTCCTTCTCCTCCTCATTCTCCTCCTCCTCATCCTTCTCCTCCTCCTTCTCCTCCTTGTCCTCCGCCTTCTCCTCCTCCTCGCCCTTCTCCTCCTCTTTCTCCTTATCCTCCTCCTTCGCCTCCACCTCCCCATCCTCCCCCTTTCCTCCTCGACCCCATTATCCTCCTCCTTCGCCTCCTCCTTCTCCTCCTCCTTCTCCGTTTCCTCTCCTCTCCTTCTCCTTCTCCTCCTCCTTCTCCTTCTCCTTCTCCTTCTCCCTCTCCCTCTCCCTCTCTCCCTCTCCCTCTCCTTCTCCTTCTCCTCCTCCTCCTTCTCTTTCCTCCTTCTCCGTCTCCTTCCCCCTTCTCCTTTTTCCCTTTCCCTTTTCCTCTCCTTCTCCTTCTCCTCCTCCCTCTCCTCCTCCTCCTCTTCTCCTCCTCCTCCTTCTCTCCTTCCTTCTTCTCCTCCTTCTCCTCCTCCTCCTCCTTCTCTTCCCCCTTCCGTCCCCTTTTCTGTCTCCCCGTTCTTCCCCCTCCCCCTTTCCTGCTCCTTCCCTATTTCTTCGCATTTCCATTCCATCACTCCTAATCCTTCTCCTTCCCTTCCCATTCTCCTGCTTTTTCCGCTGCACATTTCGGTGCTACTCATTCCCATGCTCCTCTGCTGTCTTCTACATAATTTATTATGGGAATATAAATAACGAATATTAACAACCCACTACAGTGTATTCCGGACTCTCCGGGTTAGCTCCGTTGTCCTGCATTTTATTCTGATTGTAGCGCCACCTACGACAGTCTATCACATTATGCATCCCAAGCTCGGCTTCCTCAACTTGCCGCTGTATATCGGCAAAGACCCTATAATACTAAGACGGCTCACTCCCTATCTCTCCCATGTAAATTTTGCAGTGCCACCTTGTGGTGTTGATCAGCCCAGCTGCTGGTTGGTGTTTCACATGTAAACACATACAATTATATTATACATGAGATAGGTAAGTATAAATACACATCAATATGAAATTGCTATGAACAAATACATATCATCATCAGCATCATCATCAGCATCGCCATCCTCACACATCTTTCACATTCATATATACATTTATACATATAATATAGCAACTATTTAACCAAGAGAACAGTCCACGCCAAGTGGTGGGTTTGATTATTTTGATTACACAGTACAGGCTGAGTGAGCCCTCTTAGTATTATAGGGTCTTTGATATCGGTCGGGAGAGTTCATGAGTTGTGTTCAAGTACTGGAAGTCACACTGCATGGAGGTGCAGACATCTGAAAGCGGACGGGTGCTGGAGAGAGAGAGAGAGAGACAGAGAGAGATGGGGAGAGTGACAGAGAGAGAGAAAGAGAGATATATTGTGTGTGTGTGTCTAGGGTTAGGGATGGAAGGAAGAGGAGAGGAAATCTCGGTGGAAACACACATGCGCAGTGCGCCGATGATTATTCCCGTTGTGCCCCGCGGGATGGCTGCCGGAAGTGGCACTGCGTCCACTTCCTGTCCACGGCGGATGGTTGTTAATACGGGTGCTGCCATCTGTGGATCCATGGTGCCTCTCTCCCTCCCCTACCACCCGCACCACCACCACCCCCGCCACCCACACACACACACTCACACATACATGCCTTTAAGCTAACGGGGTTTGCTTCGCTTAGACCTTCTTACATGTGTACATACAGTAACTAAAAGTGGGAGTCGTGCAGTCTAGTGGATGGAGACTATGTTGCTTAATCCATTATTGGTTGAGACATTTATTGGGGATCACGTGAGGGCATTCAGTATCATTACTTCACAGATTTAACCATCGATAAAGTGTGCCGAATAGTACAATATTAAAGTTGCATAGTATGATGAAATATCAAATTTTCAAAACCAAACCAATTATCTAGATTTGATTTTTACATATCTAACTTAGATACTGATGCACTTATTAAGCATTTGTTTCTGGGTAGAAGGCAACACTGAGTCAATATAACAGAACCTGTTATTGCAGAAGTCTATGGTGTCAGAGTTTTGGTAAGCTTGCCAAAACTAATTTTCCATATTTGCACTCAAAATATCTCAAAAGTTTACCATTTAAAATAAAAATAACTTTGAACTAATGTAAAGTAGATACTAATGATCGATCTAATATATTTATCTCAGAAAAATTGAGAAATTCAAATCGATCAGACTATACAACTTTAAGCAGTTATTGTCCGACAATGCAAATACAAAATGAAAATATATTTCCACACATGTGATGCATAATGCATTATGCGAGTATAAAGGAATTACCTGTTATATATTGTACACTTATTCTAAGTCCTGCCTCCTGGACCTCACACCCGTGACCGGTGATGCCGCCAGAAGTTATATCTGTCCCTAAAGGCTCAGTCACACCTTACCGGACTGGGAAAACGGATCGAAAAATGACACTGTCCGGTGAAATATGGCAATGTACGGTTTATATACGGTACACATCTGCCTTGTCCGTTCTGTGTCTGGTGGTGTCCGGTGTGTACGGTAGCAAGTTTTGAACATGCACAAAACTTGTACCGGGCACCACCGGACTGGCATGTATGGTTGATGTCCATTTTAAATCTGTTTTGTCCATTTTGTCTGGTTCATGTCCAGTACCCATCCGTTACATCTCCAGTTTGCTTCATGCATAGTCCGTTGACGGTGTTACGGGAATTCGATCAGTATATGTTTTTGGCGCGTCCATGAACAATCTGGTACGTGTCCGGTTGATGTTCAGTCCGTCCGTTTGACATTCGGTTGTCATCCAGTTCTCATCCGGTTATCGTCTGGTGGATATTCGTTAATGTACGTTCCTTGTCTGTTTAGCGTCTGTTTCATCCGCTAGCCGTTTTAACATTTCGACACATTTTGGTTCATTTTCATACCGAACACCACCGGACTAGAACATTATTTGTCCAGTTTATGTCGGTTGCTCAATCCATAAGGTGTGACAGGCACTTTACCGATGTGGCAAAAGGTCACTCACCCCGGAGGATTGTTCTTAACTGAGCATATCTATGGGAATATATATATATACGTAGGCAATATAAATAAATTTGCATAGGTAATATATAGGCCGGAAGCTTCCACCTGCTCCCCAGCCTCTACTCCCTGGTCAGTGACTATCATGTCTTGCCCTTCTTTATGTATTGTAGGTCACTGTTATATATATATATTGTCAATATAAATATATATATATATATATATATATATATATATATACAGTAAAACCTCCCTAAATCGACCGACCATGGGACCGACTTTAAGTTGTCCATTTAGGGAGGTGGTCGATTTAGAGAGTTAGAATATCCTTACAATGGTATTGTTGGGACCCAAATAAAGCGATCGATATAGGAGAGTGGTCGATCTGTGGAGGGGTCGGCATAGAGAGGCTTTACTGTATATATGCAATACAAATAGCTATACAATCATATTACGGAGCAACAACACGAAAACACAGATTGGTCGGAGTCGGCTCTTATTTCACTCTGGCAAGATACCGATTGGGTGGGTGTTTGAGTTGTGCGTCCTAGCAACGTATAAGGTAGCTTTATATATCATATAGGCCTATATATAACATAATGTACTGCAAATAACAAAAATGTTGCATTGGTAGTTAAGTAGATAATATTCATGAAAAATCCATAGTAAGGGGAAAAGGGTATATTTTACTAACACTGTTTTATTGCTGTTGGCGGCCGGTGAATTTCTGGTAAAAGAGACCGGATGTTCCCATTACGCAGACATGAGCCTCCGAGGGTGCTATAGTGTCTGGCAGGCCCGCGGGGGGGTCGCGCCGGAGATGGATCCAGATCATGCTATTTATCTTGTGTCTGCAGAAAATGTTTCCAAACATGTACAGTTGATCGAATGTGACGCTCTTCGCCATTATTTGTCACGGAGAAAGTGGGAGCATTTTATTTTCTAAATTAGTACAATTGATCGAAGCCGATTTTTGTCTACCTAATTTGTTGATGTGAAGATGGGAATATTTATATATAGGTATAATTGATCTAATCAAATGTTCTTCCATTTAATTTCTCTGTTGCTTGGTAGGTAAAGAATATATATAAAAGTGTATTTGATCGAGTAAAATTCTCTTGACCTAAAATTGTTAGTGAAGGAAGGATATTTCCAAATATGTATGATTGCCTTTTGGGGATGGTTTTGTGATGGTTTCTTTTCAATATTCCTTTCCATATCCTGGCAATTCTGAGCACCATGATAAATCGTGACAAGTATCAATCGTTAATTTATTGATTTTAATCGGTCAGGGTTTTAAAGTCACATGAACAGCGAGCAGCATTCAACTCATTCGGCCATCCGGTGCTGAGTTAGTTTAGTATTCGGTATAAGATCTTCAAGGAGAGGCCCAGACTTGAGGTCAGGAAACACTCATTTTTCTTTCGAGTGACAAATCCATGGAACTATCTTCCAGAGCAAATGGTAAAAGCACCAATGGAAGAAGCATTTGAGAAAAGGCTGGATAGACATTGGAGAGGGCACCCACAACTATATCACTTCAGGGCTCCCTCCACCTCCATATGTGTGCACAAAAAAACAAAATTTTTACCATAACGAGCTGGCGCTAGAGGCCCAACAGGGCCGAGATTAGCAAGAAGAGGATCTGTAAGTTAATCTATACATAGGTAATGCTGACCTATATCCTACTATGACCTCGTATGACACTAGTGCCATTCTATCGAGCGGAAGCCGCTGATGTGTCACCTGACACTGGTTCAATGACAGCCATGCTATCTCCAACATGTTACTTCCCCAGCGATAAGCAGATCGGCAGTGTCTGGTGGATCCGGATGTAGGAGCAAGCGCTGCCTGCCTGTGATTATCGCCAGGGATATTTCAAACAAAGATTGGTTGGTTGGTTGCTGGAGTTTTACATCCTGGGAACTTCTAAGGTCATATCAGGGTGGGTACCGACTTGTGACAGTGCACACTCATGGTGATTGTATAGTGCTGCCCCACTGGGAGACCAAGCTGCCAGCACCATGAACTGATATCCCACTCAGTCACATTATCCTGACACTGAGCCAACCAGTCCTTGCCCTATCCTAATAATCCCGAGTGCCAGGCTAGGAAGCAGCAAGTATCAATTCTTAAGTCATTCGTTTGACTTGACCAGGGTTCGAACCTGTGGATTCAAATCCCACGATATATAAAACCAGGAGATGGACGCTCACCTCATTCGACCATCCGATCTGGTTCCTCCCAGTCAGAATCATCTATATGATAATCTTCTAATATTTGAGACCAGTAAGGATGGCCGAATGTGTTATAGCGTCCGTCTCCCGTGCTGGTAGATCGTGGGGTCATGGGTTCGAACCCTTGTTGAGTCAAAGCAATGACTTAAAAATGGATACTTGTCATTTCCTAGCATGGCGCTCGGCATTATTAGGATAGGGCAGGGACTGGTTGGCTCAGTGTCAGGATAATGTGACTGAGTGGGATATTGGGTCATGGTGCCGGTGGCCTGGTTTCCCAGTGGGACAGCACTATAAACTTGCCATGAGTGCGCACTGTCACAAATTGGTACCCGTCCTGATATGGCCTTAGATGTTGCTAGGATGTAAAACTACAAACAAACAAACAAAATCTACTATTTATCAAATCGGCAGAAAGTTACACAAATAAATTACACTAAGTCAACAAAGAGATCAATTACAACTGGAGTACCCCAGGGTTCTACTCTTGGGCCACTATTCTTCCTCATATTTATTAATGACTTGCCCTTGGTAACAAATGAGGCCATGTTTACACTGTTTGCTGATGATGCGGCCCTCACAGTCCATAACGAAAACATTGAATCTGCAGTGGAGATAGTTGAGGATGTGCTAGCTAAGGTTAACATCTGGTGTAAGGAAAATAAACTGACAGTAAATGCAAAGAAATCTGAATACATAATTTTTGCAACCAAATCAAAAAAATCAAGAGCACAACCTATCACTCTACATTTGGGTGATACAGCATTGAAAGAGGTAGACACATACAAATATTTAGGGACCACACTCGATTCAACACTAAAGGGTAATCGACAACTGTCAAAAGTCAATCAAATGATAGCCATAAAAATGACAACTTTTAGGAAAATTAGACACTACATGAGTGAGAACACAGCCCTTTTGCTATATAAAACCACTATTCTTTCAATAATTGACTACAATGATTTAATCTATGGACTGCTGACAAAACAACAAGAAACCAAATTACAGAGGATTCAAAACAGGGCACTTAGAACTGTCTACAGAGGTAAAAACCTGTATGTAAAGGAAATGCATGCCAAAGCACAAATTAGCTACCTTAGCTAAAGGAGGGACTCACATCTCCTCACTCTCATGTATAAAAGATTGAATGATGAGCAATATGTTGACCATACAAACAGAGTAACCAGACATAGTGATGCTACACTCCTAAAAATGCCCAAGCCACTAACAAACAAGCTGACTAAAGCACCAATTTACAGAGGTGGTACATTATGGAATAAACTCCCAGTGAGACAAGACGGTCCACAAGTCTCCTTGAATTCAGAAACCTAATAAAAATACAACAGGCCTGTCAGACCCCTATACAGTTACAGGTATTCTAAAGGCCACCCTTGCCCTGACCCCTGTACATACATATACAAATGGTCTCAAATGCACTACATGTCCCAGCACCCTAAGCCCCTTCCCAACCCTATTTCAACGCCCTTTACATACCTAGTACCTAACATTTTTCTTGAAATTGACCCAATACCAGTCACATATAAATCCCCACTACAATATCAGACCTCCATTCCATTCATCAAATCATACAATACAAAGAACTAAAAATTACTAATTAAATGATTCAAACAGTATTTAAAAAATTAACATCATACACACTGACATCCAGTCTTTCTGTCACCATCATACCGTATCCTTCAGTATATAATGGGCAAATCAGTGTAGGTATTTACTACATATCAGCATATTAAGTGTGATTAGGTCCACTGATTTGCATATATACTGTGCATGTATTTGAAAATAGGTATATCTATTTTGATATATTTCTTTACAAAAAGAGGAAAGACGGAAAAACGTGTTTAAAGACAATTCTAAAACCATGCAATACATATTCACTGAATGCATGATACTTGTATTGGACTGGAATTGTACACAGTTACTACTACAGCTGATACTTCATTTATAAAATGTATATACTTTTAGTACCAAACAGGATTTGCATGCAGTTACTATTACAACTGATAGTAGTTTCATTTATGTATTAAGGAATTGTACTGTACGGCCGGAAGACCAGTGCTCTGGCCCTGAGAAGAGATATTATTCGATGAATAAAATACACTTTAGTAAAAAAAAAAATATTGGATATTCTAAGTGTACTTCTCCTATCTGTACAAGACGCCAGTGCCAACAAGCAGTGCTGCCCTCTCTTAGCAGCTCTCACCATTAACGGTTCCTACTTACCATAAATTCACCGAGTAGTCTCACCAATATGCGAACTGTTCAAAGATTATAATATCACGGTTTTGATTTTCGATCTGCTTAAAAAATGTTAAATGAATCTATATTTATATACTTATACTTTCTCCTTTTTGATGTGAAAAAATTACTGATATAAATATCAACTTGTGTGTACATTGATCATGTGGAAATAAATACTTTCTTATTATTATGATATCCCTATATATTTGCTGCATAATGAAGTATGTTAATATGAATAATGTATTCCTGCCCTAGCTTTAATATGTGTTCATATTCTAATAAGGTATTATTGTCATGGGGGTGATGGAAATGGGAAACAATTCCGGGCCAGTGTGCTAACCATTACACCACCTAGGTTCCCTGATATCAACACACTACCAATGACTACCTGTCTATGTGGTTACTTGCCTGAGAAGTCAGTGCAGCCTACTACAGTATTATATACAACGGAAAGTAACATATATATTATGTTATATTGTAGTGTTTATTCCGGTCGCAAGTGACAGTAGTAGCGGCGGAAGTATGGTTCGGCAGTGGTGGAGCCACTGATGCCCGTATGAGTAGGAAGCAAATAGATGCAGAGAGCCCATTGGCCAATAATATAATATCGGAATAACATAATACAGTGTAATAAAGACATAGAAATTCCCTTACGCGGCTTTATACTCGCATAATGCTTATACATCATATATATATATATATATTTGAATATATAAGATCAACATTGCAAGAGAGCATATTACATACATATACAAGTAGACCACTTGGGGAGTTATCCAAAGACAATTAATGAGGAAGACCACCATTGTGGCACCACCAGTGAGTTTCAGCCGTAAAGAATGCATTAGAACAGAGACTCCTACAAAGGCTTGGGCATGAGTACATTATTCCTAATCACACAATTCACTATATAGCACATATAATGCTTGTATATGTATATGTCTTTTAGAAAAAAAACCTGAATAAACTCAAACCCCAAAGCCATTATATTATAATCAATCGTTAAACAGTTCAACGAATGAATTCTACTGGATGTTTAATGTGTTCTGATAAATACTTCTTTTAATTTTTATAATGATTAATATGTAATATAATTCCACTACCAATTAAACTTCAATGATCTCACTATAAAAATCTGTTTATTAGTATTATAATCAATCCCTAGACTTAGATCAAATAAATGGCGATATCATATTAATTTGTGTTAGAATTATAAATTATTAAAATTATATATTTTAAAATATATAAATATATATAATTATTTAACTTTATATACTGGTGATATCGGAGATATTGGTGAAGTAAATTACGCTTGTGCATTCGTTGTGCATTCATTTCATTTCATTTCATTTGATATGGATTGATAGCATACTGTAGAGTCCACCCACTGCCGCCATTCTCACAATATTAATGACATTTCATTCTCAGTACCATCTATGCTTTTATGTGGCAATCTCCCTCAGGGCTCAGGGCCCCAGTTCTTACCCGGAGTGCAATTACACAATATAGAACCACACCCAACTGCCAGGGCTTCTCCTAAATGCTGCTTCCTTGGTTCCAGTTCAATCACCTAAAAGGAATTTGGTATTTTTTCATAAAAAAAAAAAAGAGTTAAATGTAAAGGCAAAAGACAACGCCATTGTGTCAGTCCTTACGCTGAGGATACATCCATCTTTATTTTTCTTCTTTATTTCTTTTTTCTCTCTATCCTTCTCAATTTGTTTTCATCAATTTTAACTTGCAGAATTACCAAGTAAATTAAACCAACATTCTCAGTGCAAATAATGTTGTATTTAGTCACTAATTTATTCATTTGAATAGTTATCTTCTCAGTGTCGAAGCACTGGTCTTATCTACGTTTTGCTAAGCAGGTAATATATGTTATTTACAGACAAAGACAACATAAATACCAGGTTTAATTACAGAACAATGCAATAATATGAGATGCTTGATGATACAGTACTATAGCATCTAAAAATTGATATATAGAAAATTTAAACCGTATGTGGCTGTGTCTGTACAATGTAGATACAGTGATATAAACAGGTTGACAAAAACAATATGATGATTGAGTAACTATGACTATCATAATGATGTTACTTATACTTATAACAAATGGTTGTCAATGTTTCCACGGGGACTTTATAAATGAATGAATTAATATATAAATATGGTCTGTACATAGTGGAATTGTTGTCAGGTGGTAGTTAAACCTGATTATTATGGTGAAGGATTAACATTGAAACATGAAGACACGAAGACATGAACACATACAGACATGAACACATTAAAATATTGGATATTCTAAGCAGTGTACGCCGGGACTCTCGGCCTGCCGGCGCTGGGACTCTCGGCATGCCGGCGCTGGGACTCTCGGTCTGCCAGCGCCGGGACTCTCGGCCTGATGACGCTGGGACTCTCGGCCTGACTGCGCCGGGACTCTCACTGGCCTTCCCTTAAATACTATGAATAGAAATATCCTGAAAACAATCCTGAAAGTTTTTTTTAAACGATTACGTTATTCCCAGCCACACTCGGGAAGATCAAAAGCAGGTATGAACTATTTGGTTCGTCCTGCCACCACTAACCTTCTTTACACGAAGTTGTGATCGGGACTGGTCGGTGACCAGGAATCAGGTTTCCTGCTTCCAGTTAAAGTTGCCAACTTTTGGAGTCAAGTAATTTAAATGGGTGTATTATGGCGTTGCGTCAAATATTTCATAGTAGTCTGCGCTGACCTCTCAGGTAAGGAGCCACATTTAATAGTTTCACGGATAGGCGTGGATAGGGAGATTTGATCAGGGAGCCGGGATTAACTAATGGTTAAGATGCTCTCCCCGGACTGGCAGAAATGTGTGTTCGAGTCCCGTTCTAGGCATAATGATCCTTTGCTTGCACGATCCCCCCCCCCCCACTCCTACCATTAAATCCTTATATATAATATACTTTCTACTTTCAATTTCAAAATGTATTATTTTTATTGTATTAGCAATGTATATGTGCTATTTTTAACTGAGAAGAGCGCCTCATAAGTATCGTACTTCTGCTTTTTCTTATTTTTCATGCGAAACATTATTGATATAAATATCAGCTCATATGTACAATGATCATGTGGAAATAAATCAATATCTCATCCTATCTTATCTTATAGCAGCATGAGTGGGATGAAAATACAAATAACAAATGACATGAATGCGGTCCATCTGTGGGAACACCATCATAGAGTCCTGCATGGGTCAGCGGAACGCAGTGGTCTTTACCCATTTCCGCATTGGCCACTCGTGGCTTAAGGCTCTGTCACACCTCACCGGATTGGGGAAAACGGAAAGAAACCGAACAAAGTCCCCTGGAATACGTCAATGTCCGGTTTCTATTCAGTCAGCATCAGGCGTTTCCGTTCTGTGTCCGGAGGTGTCCGGCGTCTATGGTGGCAAGATTTGAACATGCACAAAACTTGGAATGGATGCCGCCGGATTGACGTCTATAGTTCTTGCCCAGTTTGAGTTTGTTTAGTCTGCTTATCGTCCGTTGGCTATCCGTTCATGTACGTTTCATGTCCGTTTAATGTTCGTTTGTCCGGCGGCCTTTGACCCGATATCGCAACATTTTGACACATTTTGATACATTTTGATACTTATCACACCCGAACACCACCGGACTAGAAAAGTCTGTCCGTTGCTCAATCCGGCATAGTCTGACAGGCACTTTAAACTCTTCTCTACTCAAGGGATACCCTCCTGCCAAATATATTGGATATCAATTCCCACGGACACTCAAACACATTTTTATTAATCTGTGTTAATGTTATCACAATGCGCCAACAATTTTACCATGCAAACAATATGCATGCTCTTGTTACTAACCAAACCAAGAAGCAATTCTAGCCTTCTTTAAGACAACAGGTCTATGCTGCCCCATATAGCTTACTGAACCAAATTTTACCAATTTAGGAACAATCACCTCACACTGCTTTGGGCCTCCTCAACACTTCTCTCCTCACTATTGCCCCCTCTCCCCTGACATCGGAACTACTTTGCCCACTCCCTACCAGGATTGCTTCCTGACCTTCTGACCCCCCAGAGAGTCTGGCTATGCTTCACTTTATAGCCAAACAATTGGCACTCAAATAACTATTGTATATTTCAGTTAATAATTGTTCAATTGTAATTACCATCACTCTTGTATATTTCACTTAATAAGTGTTCGGTTGACATTATTGTGGGTGCTTTTGTTTGTTTGTTGTTGTTTTAGGTCCTAGCAACATCTAAGGTCATATCAGGACGGGGACCGACTTGTGACAGTGCGCACTCATGGCCACTTCATAATGCTGCCCCACTCCGCCAGCACCATGAGTTGATATCCCACTCAGTAACATTAATTATCCTGACACTGAGCCAATTGTGGGTGGGTGGGTGGGTGGCTGGATGCAGGTATTGCAATGCCTCAGGGAGTTTGACACCCCTGCCCTACAGAGTTTTAAACCACTGCCTTGTGGTACAGGTTCTTGACAGAACCGAAGGCTAAGGGAGCAAACCCTGAACAGAAAACCAAGTCACTGTGGCAGCATCAAGGGTGGCTGATGTATGGAACTCCCAACATCTCCCGAGCAGCCACTGCAGGAACAAATAGTTTTGCGCCTGTCTGGACATGTTCTTGCTGGTGTGATACCTCTATTTGCTCCCCGAGAGAGTGCCGCTGGTAACTTGCAAAAGCCAGCATCACTTCAACACTTTTGCAGGCAGCTTTCATGAAATGTAGAAAACCTGAAGCTGAGAGACATTAAGACCGACTCATGGACATCACTCTCACAGCAGAGAGCTAAATTGAGAGTGGCAGTCAAGTAATGAAAGCAGTCTTTGTCGCATCATGACTGACATCATGATGATGATAATGATGATGATGGGTGGGTGGGAGTGGGATTGTAGGTATGCAATAGGTCTGACGTACTGAAATGAAAATGAAAATTAATCTGTTGATCGGTGGACTTTGTAACACTCATTGAGGTGTATTCTGGAGAACGCAACCGTGTCGACAATGGAGGATGCATGTGGTTGGTAGGTTGTGGGAGGGAGGGAGGCCTGGGATGGTGGGGGATGCGGTGAGATGCAGCGGTTTCTGGACGCATCTTCTTCTCTTAGTTCCCGGATAAAGGTCACACATTTAACCAAAAACGATTTGACGTGGGGGCTATTTCTGGAACTAAGAAAATTACCGTATTTATATTTGTACAGTAATTCCTTTACTTTATTTACAAGGAAGGTTTCCTTTACCAAAAGGAGAAGAACTTAGTGTATTTATATATAGTTTGCTTTGTTTTGTTTGTTTGTTGTTTTACGTCCTCGCAACATCTAAGGTCATATCAGGACGGGTATTTATATATAGAGATGGGTCACTCTCCTGAAAACTGGTCAGCATGGGATGGCATTTTAAAACATCAATAAACAAACTTCCTACTTATTTTTTACCTTATTCTTTTCATATTCATGTTCAGATTTGATGTAAGAAATAAGGGAAATAAAATAAACCACGTGCAACTTTGGTCTTTTTAGTTATGAAGTGCTTTTGTACCAAAAAAAACCATTTTACAGTCAGCCAATTGTAACATGACATATGGGACATGGTTGGATCCTGTAATGCATTGATATATCAAACAAAACAGTTCCCAAATCAAAAGGAAGTATTCAGTAACATGTATGCATGATTAAATTATCAAACACAATTATTTGATGTCTTCAGAAATAACATTACAAATTTCCATCACAGATGTAACCAGTGGTGTCTGGATGCCACACAAATATTGGACACTAATTATTCAGTGAATAAAGCATGGCTGGGAATTACTTTTTCTCATCAATATAAGCACTACATATTTCTGTATATTATGCCATGATTAATATACTTCTCAGCCCGAAGTTATATAATTCTGCTTAGATTTTTATTAAGCCGACTGTGTGGTGTCCTAAACATGTGTTACATCTGAGCAACACATGTTATACTGGCATATGACATAGGTTAATCAGGGACTACACCTTTATTTTTGTATCTCATCATTTTATATTTTACATAGATATAAAGGGGATATTTCCAGCTTTCATTTGCAACCAAAAAATGTTAAAAATTCAAATATTAGATTTTAACTCTCCATGTGACACTTCTGGCCAGTTTTCCGGAGAGTGACCCAGATGCTTCGCTGGTCATGCAGTCAAGTGGCTGCAGTCAATAGCTGCCAAGCCGTGCCCATTTAACCAGCACAGGCCGCTCAATACCTGACCCAGTCACAGTGTGCCTCTGACCTCCCCCTCCTAGCAGGCTGCTTACACATACTACCACCTCACATGTGTAGTAGTCTGCACTGACATCTCACAGACAGGTAGGCGTGGGTAGTGTGGTGACATCGGGAGCCTAGGTGGTGTAATGGTTAGCACACTGGTCCGGAATGCAAAGAGATGTGTGTTCGAGTCCCACTCTAGGTGCAATATTTCCCATGTTCATCAGCCACCACAACTCACACATTGACTTCTGGTGGCAAATGGTTGTGAGTGCTTCACTATGCGGCTCCTTGAGTTCTCTTTTAGTTGTCTCTTTTCTAAGACAGAATATTCCCTGTAATTGTTGTACATGTGTACCTGGTTTGTGTTTTAATCTGCTTCCCTAGAAGGAGGAACTCAAATTGTGATGCATAACGCCTTATACGAGTATACGGACGCTCAGGGCAACCAGGAGAAGACTGGTGGATAGTTAAAGTCGCATAGTCCGATGGTTTTGAGTTTCTCTCATTTTCTGAGATAAACATATTAGGTTGATCATTATAATCTATCTCAGTTTAGTTTGAAGTAACTTTTATTTTAAATGGCAAACTTTTGAGATATTTGAAGTGCAAATGTGTTAAATTAATTTTGGCAAGCTTGCCAAAACTCTAACACCATAAGCTTCTGCAGTAACAGGTTCTATTCAATTGCCTCAATATTCCCTTATATTATATGTGATGCAAATGTTTAATAAGTGCACCAGTATCTAAGTTACATATGTAGAATCAAATCTAGATAATTGTTTTTGTTTTGAAAATGTGATGTTGTCAACGGACCATGCAGCTTTAATCAGCTTCCTGATAATTGTACTCATATAATGGTTTATTCAGCACATATATTCCATGTCACTAACCATTAAACCACCTAGGCTGCCGATGTCACCACACGACCCACGCCTACCTGTCTGTGAGAGGTCAGTGCAGACTACTACACATGTGAGGTGGTGGTATGTGTAAGCAGCCCGCTAGGAGGGGGGAGGTCAGAGGCACACTCTGACCGGGATTCAAAGTTCTGACATTCCGGACGGGTAGCCTCCGTTCTACCGAGTCAACCCAATGACTAACAAGAGTGATAATTGTCCCTAGCCTGGCACTCAGTATTACTAGAATAGGATAAGGATAATGTGTCTCAGAGGGAAATTGGGTCATAGTGCTAGCGGCCTGGCAGTCGGACAGCACTATAAACTCACCATGAGTGTGGCACTGTCACAAATCGGAACCCATCCTCATATGACCCCAGATGTTACCAGTACTCGATACCCCACAAAGTCACATCATTTGACTATGACACCCTAAACCGCCCAATTTGACAATGGTACCCTAAGCCACACAATTTGACTATGACACCCTAAACCGCCCAATTTGAATATGACACCCTAAACCGCCCAATTTGACTATGACACCCTAAACCGCCCAATTTGACAATGGTACCCTGAGCCACACAATTTGACTATGCTGCCCTAAGCCACCCACTATACCTTTCATTTCAACGGACAAATAACGTCATGTCTAGCCTCCCGAAAACCACCACAAACGCCACGAACCCGACATCCCGCTTATCGAGACATGATCCGTAGTTGGTCAGGGCCCACCTTTCCTAATAATTCACAGACCAATCACGTGAAATTATATTGAAATTGTCCCATTCATATTTCTATCATAATACCTCCTCTGTGAATAACTTGGGGGGGGGGGGGGGGTCATAGTGGTCATAAACCACGTGCAACTTTGGTCTTTTTAGTTATGAAGTGCTTTTGTACCAAAAAAAACCATTTTACAGTCAGCCAATTGTAACATGACATATGGGACATGGTTGGATCCTGTAATGCATTGATATATCAAACAAAACAGTTCCCAAATCAAAAGGAAGTATTCAGTAACATGTATGCATGATTAAATTATCAAACACAATTATTTGATGTCTTCAGAAATAACATTACAAATTTCCGTCACAGATGTAACCAGTGGTGTCTGGATGCCACACAAATATTGGACACTAATTATTCAGTGAATAAAGCATGGCTGGGAATTACTTTTTCTCATCAATATAAGCACTACATATTTCTGTATATTATGCCATGATTAATATACTTCTCAGCCCGAATGGCGTTTGTCGGGTTTGTTGGGTTGGTTGGTGGTTGGAGTTTTATGTCCTGTCAACATCTAAGGTCATATCAGAATGGGTACTGACTTGTGACAGTGCACACTCATAGTGACATTATAGTGATGCCCCATTGGGAGACCATGGCACCAGCACCATGACCTGATATCCCACTCAGTCACATTATCCAGACACTGAGCCAACCGGTCATTGCCCTATCCTAATAATGCCAAGCGCCTGTCTAGAATGCGAAAAGTATAAATTTGTAACTCATTGGTTTGACTCGGCCAGGGTTCGAATCCTACAATCTACCAAAACAGGAAACGGACGCTCAGCTCATTCCACCTGGTCCCAGCCCGAATGGCGTTTGTCGGTTTTGCGCCTGAGCTCTTCATATTATATTTATATTATTTTATTTTCGCAAATTGTGGTCTGTGATCTGTTAGGAGACCCGCACTGCCTGTATGTACGATTCATTACCCAGAACACCACGGGACGACCTCACGGCTGACTGTCGTCATAGGAGTGAACCAACACCGGAAGTGGGGCGGGGGACTTGTTATTCTGTTCTGCACACGGCGGGCCGGGAGGACGCGCACCACTTCCGGTCGGGTATATGCCACCGGATCTGCAACCTATTTCCGGTGACAAGAGCTTCTCAGTGCGCGGTCTCTGTCTGTCTGTCTCGAACAGTGTGTGAGTGGATATGCAGTGTGTGAGTGGGTGTGTGAACGGGGGTGTGTGCAGGGTGTGAGTGTGTGGGTGAATGTGTGTGCGTGTGCAGTGTGTGAGTGGGTGTGTGAATGGGGGAGGCTGGGTGGGTGTGAAGTGTGTGAGTGGGTGTGTGAATGTGGGAGGCTGGGTGGTTGTGCAGTGTGTGAGTGTGTGTGTGAATGGGGGAGGCTGGGTGGTTGTGCAGTGTGTGAGTGTGTGTGTATGGGGGTGGTTGCAGTGGGTGGTTGTGCAGTGTGTGAGTGTGTGTGTATGGGGGAGGTGGGTTGTTGTGGAGTGTTGTGAGTGTGTGTGTGAATGGGGGAGGGCTGGTGGTTGTTCAGTGTGTGAGTGGTGTGATTAATGGGCTGGGTGGGTGTGGAGTGTGTGATGTGGGTGGTGTGATATGGTGGAGGCTGTGTGGTTGTGCAGTGTGTGAGTGGGTGTGTGAATGGGGGAGGCTGTGTGGTTGTGCAGTGTGTGAGTGGGTGTGTGAATGGGGGAGGCTGGGTGGTTGTGCAGTGTGTGAGTGGGTGTGTGAATGGGGGAGGCTGGGTGGTTGTGCAGTGTGTGAGTGGGTGTGTGAATGGGGGAGGCTGTGTGGTTGTGCAGTGTGTGTGTGGGTGGTGTGAATGGGGGAGGCTGGGTGGTTGTGCAGTGTGTGAGTGGGTGTGTGAATGGGGGAGGCTGGGTGGTTGTGCAGTGTGTGAGTGGGTGTGTGAATGGGGGAGGCTGGGTGGTTGTGCAGTGTGTGAGTGGGTGTGTGAATGGGGGAGGCTGGGTGGTTGTGCAGTGTGTGAGTGGGTGTGTGAATGGGGGAGGCTGGGTGGTTGTGCGTGTGTGAATGGGTGTGTGGAATGGGGAGCTGGGGTGGTTGTGCAGTGTGTGAGTGGCTGTATGAAGGGGAGGCTGGGTGGTTGTGCAGTGTGTGAGTGGGTGTGTGAATGGGGGAGGCTGGGTGGTGGTGGAGTGGGGTGTGTGATGAGGTGGGTGGTTGTGCAGTGTGTGAGTCGGTGTGTGAATGTGGGAGGCTGGGGGGTTGTGCAGTGCGTGAGTTGGTGTGTGAATGGGGGAGGCTGGGTGGTTGTGCAGTGTGTGAGTGGGTGTGTGAATGGGGGAGGGCGGGTGGTTGTGCGTGTGTGAGTGGGTGTGTGAATGGGGGAGGCTGGGTTTGTTGTCAGTGTGTGAGGTGTGTGTGGAATGGGGGGGGGTGTGCAGTGTGTGAGTGGGTGTGGGAATGGGGGGGGTGGGGTGCAGTGTGAGTGCGTGTGGGAATATGGGGTCTGTCTGCGTGGATGTGCAATGTAAGTGGGTGTGGTAATGGCGGGAGGAGGGGGGGGGGGCATTCTGGATGGATGTGCAGGGTTCTGTGTGTGAGGGAGTGGGTGAATGTGTGGATGTGTTGGTGTGTGCGTGTGTAGGTGTGGGTATGTGGATGGATGTGGGTGGGTGGATTCACGACCGATGTGTGGTTGGGGATGTGTAGGTGTGTCTGTGTGCATGAGTGTGTGGGGTTGGGGGAAAGGATGGGGGTTCCGTCTGTGTGAGTATGTGTGGGTGTGTGCAGGTGTATTCGGCCATCGTGTCTGGTCCATATCAAAGTAGAGTATGTTATAATTGCCAGCCTACTATAGAGTTAATTTAAAAAGCAAAAGCAAAACCATCGGATTTCTCACCCTTAAGCTAAGAGTCCATACACGCAGTATGCGGCATGCGGCATGCAAATGCGAATGTGGTATGTGGCATACCTACCCATGCCGACCCCCAATAGCCGATGTCTACTTTTTGTGTTGGGGTGTCGTTAAATAAACAAAATCGCACAAAAAGATACCCATGCCATTTTGGGGAGTTTTTTGCTCCACATTTGTGAAGAAAAATCAAAGTTACTGTTGTTTTCTATGGCAAATGCAGCCGTATTCGCATTCGAATTTGCACCGATCGGTCCATCGGTCAATCCATTTGCTGCATTCGCATTCGCATTTGCGTTCTTATTCGCATTCTGACACATGGAAGCATCACTATTCATTTACATACTTTTAGATTTTTGCCGCATTCGCATTCGCATTTGCATACCGCATATATGGAATCTTAGCTTAACCTTATTGAGAAGGCCTATCCCCACCTGCATCTCCACAACGGAACGTCCCGAGGATGTATAATAAGTACCCTGGCGATCGCGCCTCCCTTGGAAATACCTTAATAACAAAAAAAAGAATTATCAAATAAAATGTGCAATCCTGAAACATGACACCAGCAGCATCCATGTATTCCCGCAAATGATAGGAACAATTATCAACTTCACCAACCCGGCTCCCTCCCTGTGATTGTCCCTTGTGTACTTAAAGCTAATGCCAGGCATTACATAGTGCAGGCGTGTCGTAAATAGAAATGAGTGAAGCCTGCGCTCGCAAGCCTCGGTTTCCATCATGTATGACTATGAATACCGTTAATAGACCTTTTCCGCGGAGCATGAGCAGTGATATGATGCTTACCACATTAGCTCTTCCCACTGCAACCAGAGGGTATGGTTGGTGGTGGAAATCTTCTACAATACCTTTTTTTCACATGGTATATACTGCAGATTGAACTGTTACCCACACCATTTGTTTTTCCCAATGCAATTAAATGGCAAGTTTGGTGATGGAAATCCTCTATAAGACCTTTTCCACGGAGCATGCAGTACGCTGAGTTGCTACCTAGAACATTAGTTCTTTCATCGACATCAGATGGTAGGTTGTAGTAAATAACAAATCCTCTATAGGACCTTTTCCACAGCGCATTCTGCACAGACAGGTCCTACTCACAATATTAGTTCCTCCCACTGCCACCAGAGGGCGGATGTTTGGTGGAAATCGTGAATAGAACATGTTGTCCATAAGGAATGCTGTAAAGTGAGGTCCTACTGACAGTGTTAGTTCGTCCCACTGCCACCAGAGGAAAGATATGTGGTAGAAATCGTGTATAGAACATTTAGTCCACAGAGCATACTGCGCAGTGACCTGCTACCGACAACATTAGTTATTCCCACTGCCGTCAGAGGGCAGCAGGTGGGTGGTGGAAATGGTCTATTGCAGCCCCAGTGACCGTGAAATGATCGGTCGGTGCCTGGGCCCCCTTAGGGTGGACATGTAGTACCGGGGTGGTCTGTGATCTGTTCTGCAGTCCGCCTTCTCTTCAATGCTCTACATAACACCCTGTTGATTGATGGAGAGCAAAGACCCTATAATACTAAGATGGCTCACTCAGCCTGTACTCTGTAATCAAAATGATCAAACCCACCACTTGGTGCGCTGGCTGTTCTCTTGGTTAAACAGGTGCTATATTATATGTATAAATATATATATGAATGTGAAAGATGTGTGATGATGGCGATACTGAGGATGATGCTGATGATGATGGGTATTTGTTCATAGCAATTTCATATTGATGTGCATTCATACTTACCTATCTCATGTATAATATAATTGTATGTGTTTACATGTGAAACACCAACCAGCAGCCGGGCTGATCAAACCCGCCACGCGGTGGCACTGCGAAATTTACATTACCATGGGAGAGGTAGGGAGTGAGCCGTCTTAGTATTATAGGGTCTTTGTGGAGAGTCATGCCACACTGGCACTGCGGTCTACTCAAGAAAGTGGACAGCCATATGATTAAGCCGGCGACTGCGTTTCTTTTATTGGTGGCTTTTGTGGGGTTTTGTTGTGTTTTGTTGTGTGTGTTTTTTTATTTGACAGGGCAGTTTAATTTGCATGCACAGTGTGGTGTAGTTGTTACCAAACTACTGTACTTTAGTTCACTACATCAGCGGGTGGGTTGATGGTGGAGATCACCTATTCGCCCTCTTCTGGTGAACAGAAGGCTACTTGTACTACCCAAGGCATTGGTTCTGCATACTGCCATCAGAGGGCATTTTTCGCGGTGGAAATCACCTATTTGCACTCGTATACAGAGAATGGTGAACATTAAGCTACAAGTGCCACCCATGGCATTAGTTCTGTATACTGCCATCAGGGGGCAGGTTTGGCTGTGGATATCCTATAGCAGTCCTCTTATACAAAGTATGGTGAACATTTAGCTAAAAGTATTAGTTCTGCATAATGCCATCAGGGGGCAGGTTTGGCTGTGGATATCCTCTAGCAGTCCTCTTATACAGATTATAGTGAACAGTAAGCGACAAGTACTGTTGCGGCTCGCTGGCTGGGGGGTGGTTTGTAACCTTATGACTGTTACTGGTTGCAGAACTGCAACATTTATAGAGAGGCTCTGATTAATCAGCCCAATCTTTGATTGAAGATTAATCTTCAGTAGGGACGGTTGTAGAAGCTGGGGACATCTTTACAACATTGTAATGGCAAAGCCTTGAGGCGGCCCCGAATCTCTTCAGTCTGGCAGTAGTTGAGCGCTTGTATCCAGTCGAGAGCAGGAAGGGTTTCGAGGAAGGGCGGGTAAAGATGGGTGCAGTGGTGGTTCCAGCAACGAGAACAAAGCGAGAGAAAACGTAAAGGTACAGGGCCCCATCCAAGCACACAACTCCCCTGGTCAGGGTGAGGAGTATGCCTGGGAGAAAAGAAAAATGGTAGAGTCTAGGAAAGAGAAATGAGGAGAGTTGAGTCAAAGGACCGTGTCTATTTGCTCTATGGTGACCAGCCGGCAAGCCAAAGACACGGACAGAGTAAGAGTAGAAAGTGAAATGCCGGCAGGCTCCCCCTCCTGGAACTCTTTTCAGGCATATCAAGGAGGAGCAAGGCCAGCAGAGAGGAGATAGAGAGAGGTGTGGACGAAGTGCGGTCAGAATAGCAAGTGTCTGTCTGACACAAGTACTACCCATGGCATTAGTTCTTTATACCTCCATCAGGGGGCAGGTTTGGCTGTGGATATCCTATAGCAGTGGTCTGAATCCGCAATGGTGCAATGGAGAAATGACAACTAAATGTTTGTGAGCTTTGTTTTCCTTCATTTGCATCTTATTTGTGTGCGGGTGTTTGTTGGAATTGTACAACATGGCCACATCTAAGGGTACAGACGCAAGCACAGTGCGCACTCATGGTGACTTTATAGTGCTGCCCAACTGGGGGACCAGGCCTCTGGACCCTTGAATCGATATCCCACTCAGTCACATTATCCTGATACTGAGCTAACCATCCCTTGCCTTTTCCTATTAATGCCGAGTGCCAGGCTTGGTAGCAACAAGTGTCAATTTTGTAAGTCATTGGTTTGACTCGACTGGCCATTCAAACTCCTGACCTTCTGAATAGGAAGCCATCGATTCAGCAGCCGCGTCCTGTCTTTTGTTTGTCTGAGTAGGTGTATGTGGTGGATGCACAGACACACCCACACACACACAAAGTATCGGCCTGGTGAGGCGTGGGACAGTGATGGGGCTGTGGCCAATGAGGTTCCTGGCAGTCATCAGAAGAAGCCAAGCCGTCACATAGTCCCGAAGTAGAAAACCCACTCCCTTTTACATCGATCCAAAAATCGCCAATACCTACTTAATTGCATTAATTCCCCGAGTTGAAGGCGTTGAAATCTCTCCTCATGGGAAGTGCTTGGTTTGGGGGAGTTTTCAGTCGCATTGGTGGGCTGACGGCTGCACATTTGCAGCACTGAATGGGCACCACTGAAAGCGGTCTCATGTGGTCGGAAGTTGGCTTCCGATGGGTAGTGGTCAGAGAAATTGCGGGGGGTGAGGGGGGCGGAAGAAGGAAAAAGGCAGCCTAAGAGCCCAACCACAGCCCTCTGAGATGGCCGGGGGAGGCTGGGTGGTTGGTGTAGTTTTATGCCCCAGTAAGACCCTAGGCCATACCAGGACGTGCATGGGAAGTGTTAATTGACTGCATATTGAGGCATTTGTGTTATGTATGGCATTCGCTTTTCCCTTTAAAATAAAATAACAGGAGAACGCAAATAAATAGCGGTGGTCGACATAGTGGGTTTGGATGTACCATGTGATGTAGTTGGGTCCTGACCTGAAGGCTTCCAGGTCAAGTGTGAGGGGGGGGGGGTATTCTTTCACCTAGCAGTTCATCAACTAGTCTGCCAGAAAAGGGTACCAGACGGGATGGCCGAATGAGTTGAGCGTCCGTCTCCCGTTTTGGTAGATCATGGGATTCGAACCCACGGGTTCAAACCTTGCTCGAGTCAAGCCAATGACCTAAAGATTCTTGCCGCTTCCTAGCCAGGTGCTCGGCAGTATTAGGATAATGCAAGGCCTGGTTAGCTCAGTGTCAGGATAATGTGAAATCAGGTCGTGGTGCTGGTGGCCTGGTCTCCCAGTCGGGTAACACTATAAATTGGGCTACGACGTAGGAGAATAAGAGACAAGACGAGAAGTGGTGGAAGCCTAGTTTATTTGCTGAGGCCCATCTGGCTGAGCAATAACCGCCCTACCAAGAAAAATTTTAACTGGCGCCGATGTAACCCAGACAAGGTCTGATTGGCATATGACAACATGGTGGGCGCCAGGATAGCGCAGCAGGAACCAGCCCGCAGCGAATATAACAATAATATATTGTGGGTTAATAATAAAGGCAGCATTAAATGCTAGGATCCTGCAGGATATAGGAATATAGCTCCGCCCCTTTATACTCATAGTAATAAATTATATATCCCATAAATTGGGCTACGACGTAGGAGAATAAGAGACAAGCCGAGAAGTGGTGGAAGCCTAGTTTATTTGCTGAGGCCCATCTGGCTGAGCAATAACCGCCAAACCCGGCCGGCTAAACCGGCCCAGGCCCCAACCACTCCTCGTCTCACGCCTCCAGATGAAGACTCGTCGCTACCCGGAGCTCATTTAATATTCGGGTTGACGAAGGGGTTTTTAGCTAGGAATACACGGTATCAGACGCCTCCACGAAGTCAAAATACTTTCGTATCTGGACCGATCTCATGGTGAACGAATTCTTTGAGTAGAAAAACTTCTCAAATCCCTGCTACTCTGCCCTCAGCTCCTCCAGTCCTAGAAAGACAGAACAGCGGAGCGTCGAAGAGGTGTGCACAGCACATAATCCGACCCACATCCACTCCCCTAATCCTAGCGGCACTACCCTCTACGTCTAGCCTGCTGAGGGCATCACACACAACATTAACTGTGGTATTTATGTAAGTTGATAAGAATGTAAAGTTCTTCTCGACTGCAAGCCAGAATAATTTTCGCAGCATGGACATAATCCCAACTGATCTGGATCTCCCTGAATTAAGAGCGGATTGGACTACTGCGCTGTCCGTTATAAATATAATCTCGGAATCTTCCCATCCTGATGACCAACGCGTGGCCGCCTCCATCACAGCCCTCATCTCTTTTATGTTTATGTGGTCCCTGCCTGCCTCAGTGGGGAGAACCACACGATGGTGTCCTATCAGCTGTCCTAACACTTCATTGTCCTCTGATTTAAAGGAAGCAGCTAACCAGTCAGTCTCATGCAAAGCACCGATTCCCCAATTCGAAGCGTCACTGTAGACCGCGGTAGTTACCGCAAACTTCCCGAGCATACCCGCCTTACCATTAAATTTTTCAGCGAATGATGCCCACCAGTTGATATCCTCCCTAAATCCGGCATTAAGCCGTGCACGGTAGAATGGCTCGCGCAGGGTGCCTATAAGGTCGTAGACGCGCCTACTAAAAGTTCGCCCACCCCTGATAACTTTGGCGCAGTGTGCGAGGTGTCCGGCGAGTCTCTCGAGTTCCCTACGGGTCGCCTTCCTACGACCCAAGAAGAGCAGGAGGATGTCCCGAAGCTTCTTCAATTTATCGTCAGGGAGAGTAAGTTCCAGTGACTCCGAGTTTACATCGATCCCTAAGAATCTAATTTTCTTAGCTGGTGAGAGCAATTTTTTTAAACTGATAAAAAAAAACAATCTGCGCAATATAGAGAGTACACGTTGTTGCAACCCTGTAGTTTCTTCCTCCGTACTACCCAGAATGCAGAAATCGTCTAGATAGTTAATAATTCTGCAGACCCCCTCTCTGCCTTCGCATCGGACAATGAAGTCTGAAATTCTAGAGAATATATACGGACTAGGCGAGAGACCCATACAGAGTCTCCCGTCCATCATATAGGTTCCCACCGAATCACCCTCAAAAACCCAGTAAAGCCCCTGTCTTTTCCTATGTTCTGGTTTAATATGGACAGCGCGGTAAGCATCCTTGATATCAATAGTGGCTAGGTAGTCGCCCCTCTCCAGGCATTCTACCACGTCATCCAGCCCACTATATTTAAACTTGGGGGCCACCCCCTTTGTGTAATTGTTGACACTCCCACCTTTTGGTTTACTACAGTCAATGACACTTCTCCCACCGCCATCATCTTTTGGAACGACGAAGATCCCATGTATACAGGCCGGAGGACTATCGACTTTCCTTAGGACTCCCTCATCTAACTCCGCTGCTAGCCGGGTCTCTATTATATTTCTCTCCCATCTAGATTTCTTTCTCTCCCGCTGACAGCCATACGTTACATCACAATTGTCATCAATAACATGGAACCCAGAGACTGTGCCCTGAAGGAGAAACATAGCATCTATATCAGTGTCCCCCCGACAAAATGCTTCTGCAAACAAACGACAAGGTTTTAGTTGACATGGCATAGAAAACAATTCGTAAACGCATGCACAAGTGCCATTCAGACAGTCATTGTCCACCCGAAAAGTCACGTAATTACTGTTTGTGTTCTCCCTTACTGACATGCCCCAGCGTTTATCGCTATCACAATGCACTCTTAATAGGTCCTCGTAGCCTGCCCGTGCTATCGCGGCCGACACTCCGGTCAGCTGTTCACACAATCCAGGTTTGTTTTTTACGGGTGGGTGTTCCAATCCCTGTGGTGTCACCCGAGATACTCCCTGGTAGGCCTCGTCCTCCAATTGCACATCCCCACCCCGTATCTCACTGCTGCTCCTCCCTGCGCATTGCTCCAATGTAGGGTAAATATTCCCCTGACCTATCTCCCGCGTTGTGACTGGTTGCATGTTCCTTCTCCCATTCGCGCGTTGTGAGCTGTTGTCAATGGTTGACATGTACAATATTGCCTGATGTTGATCAACATCCCATATTGAAGCTCCCGTAGTCTCCACCTGCCTCCCTAGTTGTGGCGTGCTCCCCACACCAACAGGACCCTGTCCACTCGTGACGACTGTTGGGTCGGACACGGGTGTGCGATCAGGCAGGTGCTCCAATGTTCCAGTAGGTCAGTCCTTACAAGTGACTCTCTTGTGGCCCCTCGTGCCACACTTTGAACACTTGTGTTCATACCTGCACTCCGTCTCCTTCCTGCTGCAGCCCCGCTCGCTGTTCCAGGCATAGCAAGCCGTGTTCGGCTTGCTACCTCGACTGCCTTGCTTCCCCTCGCTGTCATTCCGAAGAACTGGCTGCTTCTTTTTTATATTGTCCGGGCCATAATGAAGCACGCTTTTTCCCGTATGGGCGCTGGAGAATGCCTCAAACCCCCGTTTCACCGCCCACTTACGGATGCACAAGTCATAGTCCGCATGCGCCCTATCTTGATATTCACCATAGCGGGCCCGGTGTGAGAGGAAATATATGTGTTCCCACATTGCCCGGTGGTCCTGGATAGACATCTCAGGAATTTCTAACACCCAGGCAGCGGTTGCGCAGATAATTTCTTCACAGTTCAGTTTCTTCACATCTTTTTTTGACTCGACATGTCACTTCAGGGACCACTTACTTCTAAGTTTTCGATCCACACTATCCACCGACGAACTGCTGGACGAATGTCGATGTCGGTGCCGCCGCTCCCTCGATCTATTCCTTGAGCGTCCGTAGTTTGAATAGCCTGACTCCGTCGTCCCGGCGGCCAACGGTTGGTCGTTGGCCGAAATCTTGCATCTTGCCCCAACCGGGCTATCTTCTCAACGTTGAGGCGAATTTGTCGCAGCCTTTTCACCGCGCCTCCTTTTCGTCTCCCGTGCCGCTAGTAGACGGTCCCGTTCATCTGTTAGCTCCCTTAGCTCATCCTCCATTTTTAGTTCTTCCAACTCTCGCCGCACTGCGTCTCGTTGTTCCTCCAGAGTCAACTTGTCCGAAGCTGATTCCGGCTCTGGCTCCCCCGTCGCCGACCTCGACATCTTAGCGGCACTGCTTCGTGTAGTTCTGCGCGTTGGTTCCGCTGTCCTCTCCTTCTTACTGCAGTAGCCTACTTTGACTCCGTCGTGACTCGAACCACACACTGCGCAGAAGTCTATAGTCATAGTCCCTATAATCGATCGGGCTTCTTTCTATAAACTTTCTATGTATAGTTGCAGAGCACAAACTGTGGTGATGGTATCGCTTTCCCACGCGCTGAAGTTCGGCACACATGGGTCTCACTTGATCTCGACTCTTGGCGCTGCGCTTTTTCAGCTAGGCTATGGCAGCCAAAAGTACCAGGTGTGTTATAGCTTGACCCATGGTCTTCATTTACAGTACCATGGCCCACATATTGGAGACAGCTGTTTTATACTGTAAAGCCTCTAATAGTTAGTGTAAAATCGACCTAAACACTGATGTGTTAGATTACTTCAGTATTTTTACCTTTGATGTCAATGCAGCATAATTTTTGCTATTTTAATTATTTGTTTATTTATTTATTTATTTCTCTATTTTGTCCACAAGTTTGTAGAAATATAGTCGATCGATTTTATAGTCGATGTTTTATACGACCCTCCTACCCTCCAAGCTTGCATTCCGTCGAGTTAACGACTACGCCCGAAATGCCGATCGACATAATGGCATCGACACACATGAAGTAATTTTCTCTCAACTGTCGAATATTCAAAATGTTTTTACGAAACCGTCAGATTGGTCTGTCGTTCCTCCATGGGCATTTGAAATCGACTCAGACGCCCGTCATTGGCGATCGATACCAGTCGGTCAGATTGAATGAAATCGACACACGTGAAGTATTTTCCTAACGGTCGAGATTCAAATTATTTTTACGGTATCCTCAGTTTTTGCGATCGTCCTTACTGCGGTTGGTCGACATTGATACCGATCTTGCTGATCGACACACACAGAACTCGACACAGGTGAAATAATATTCTCATAGTCGAGGAATGAAAATGTTTTTACGATACCGTCCGTCTTGTCGACTTTTCCGCAATATGGCGAGTTGAAATCGACGTCCACATCGTCGAATCGATATTCCGTCGATCGTTAACACCAGTAGTCCACCCTTGTCGTCGTCCGCTGTCCCGGACGACAGATATAGAGAAATAGCAGAAAAACACAGGTAGCTCGTTGACTGTGTCTGCTGTTTAACTCTTATTCAATTTTAACTGGCGCTGATGTGAACCAGACAAGGTCTGACTGGCATATGACAACATGGTGGGCGCCAGGATAGAGAGGAGGAACCAGTCCGCAGTGAATATAGCAATAATATATTGTGGGTTAATAATAAAGGTAGCATTAAATGCTAGGATCCTGCAGGATATAGGAATATAGCTCCGCCCCTTTATACTCATAGTAATAAATTATATATCCCATAAAGTCGCCATGAGTGCACAGTGTCACAAGTTGGAACTTTCCTGGTATAACCTTAGATGTTGATAGGACATAAACTCCCAGCAAATAAATTGTATTAGTAAATTGTTAGTAAGACACATTCAAGGGCTAAGGTTAGAGTCAGCTGTTCATTACAAAAGGGCTGGCGTTGTATATCTATAAATATACTATATATATTATATATTATATATTATATAGTATATAATATATATTATATATTATATATTATATATTATATAGTATATGTATGTGTGTAGTGAGGATGCTGTAGTATATATGAGACAGGTGTGGAACTCATCGCTTTTTGGGTTGTTTTTTTGTTATTTTGCGTCGTAGCCAAATCTAAGGTCATATCAGGATGGGTACCGACTTGTGACAGTACACACTCATGGTGTCTGTTTAGTGCTGCCCCACTGGGTGGGAGACCAACTTGCTGGCAATGAAATCACTATAGTGCTGCCCCGTTGGAAGACCAATTCACCAGCACCATGACCCAATATCCCACTCAATCATGTTATCCGAAACCAGTCCTTGTCCTATCCTATTAGTGTCAAGCACCAGGCTAGGTAGTGACAAGTACCAATTTTGTGAGACATTGGTTTGACTCAGCCGGGGTTAAAAAAACATGAAATTCCATACAGGAAGCCAGGGAGCACTCCAACCGGCCGTCCTGTCCAATGCGCAAGTTTGATGATGGTGAGTAAAACGCTGATAACATCGGATTAATTTCTGATCCCTAGTCGCTCCAAACTTTTATTTGTTTATTTTGGTCAGAAAGAAAAGAATTTGTAGATGTATTGTTGCTGTATTATTTAAATCTATTTCGCTATGTATATCCGCTGTATATATATACATATATATATACATATATACATATATATATATATATGTGATGTATGACGCATTTTGCGAGAATAAAGATACGGAAGGGAATATTACTTATTATTATTGTTATACTCTGTAAGCCGCAACACTGCACCGGTGGCGCCATCACTGCCCACCTCACCTCCACCGGATGTTGACCAGTGTCAGTCACACCAGAGGATATATATATAGTGGTAAGCCATCTAATCACATCTAATAATAAAGACAGGTGATTGGCTCCCAGTCCTTCCCCCGCTCTTCCAACGGGTGATGTACTCACACAAACATACTCATTAGTCATACCAATCATATACACATGCATATGCAATGTATTGCAATCGAAAGACATGATTCTCCGAATGCATAGCCACGCGTAATAATCCGAAGCGGTGAGTAGAATGATTTCAAATGGCTTCACTCAACCTCCGAATTAGGATCATTATGATGTCTACTCAGTATGTAAGGTCATATTCTTTTCTGTGTTTTTTTCATTATTGATTTATTATTTCGTTATTTTGATCTCAATAAGCAACAAGATGAGTGATGACGGGTTGACAACAATAACTCTGGCTGGCCAAACACTAACAAAGTATCAGCTTATCGTTTTTATTTGATTGAGCAAAAGTTAATGGGGGGCAATAACCGGGAACCTGCTCACACATGAACCACTCGTTAGGGGGTTTGCCTACTTGGCGATAAACCAAACGTGCCCAGGCTGTTCCAATGCTGAGCCGCCTATTCTGGGCACTTTTGGGTGACTGCTATAACTAATATTTATGTGTATTATAATGGATTATAATAATATAAAGAACGGAGCCGAACCCTAAGGTATTACTTATTTAATTATTATTTATTTATTATTATTGTACTATTGAATGAAGTATTGGAGTCGCGCACCCACCTTGTTATGCGCGCGCGTATGGGGCGCTACCTGTATCGCGCAGTAATACAGCTATATCGATCTCACTTCGACGTTATGAGCTTATATTTTTCTATGAAAGTATATTCTGGCTGGACTGATCTCACGCCACAGGTATCCTTACCTGAGATATATACCCAGGTAGCAGATGGAAGATTCAGGCCTTATTATAACTCACATAACGCTTATGCAGCAGATTTTCGGGCCTTCTCTCTTTAGGTTATTTTTAATGGTGCTAATTAGGTTTTGAATATATATATATATATATATATATAGTGCAACACACGGCTGGACATTGCAAGCGTGAGATGGAGATAAAGTGAAAGGATGGATGGCTTGGTGGGATAGCAGAGATGTGGGAGGGGGGGGGGGCTTGGGGTGGGGGCACTTGCTGCTACTGCTCTCAATGCTTCTTTTCCTCCAAACCGCGTGTGGTGGCCTAATCGGTAGAGCGCAGGCCTCGCATGCGGGATGTCAGGAGTTTGGTTCCTGGTCGAGTCAAACCAATGACTTTAAAATTTATACTTTTCGCTTCCTAGCCTGGCGCTCGGCATTAATAGGATAGGGCAAGGGCTGGTTAGCTCAGTATCAGGATACTGTGACTGATTGGGATATCAGGTCATGTTGCTGGTGACCTGATTTCCCAGTGGGGCAACACTATAAAAATAAGTCGCCATGAGTGTGCACTGTCACAAGTCGATAGCCGTCCTGATATGACCTTTGCTGTTGCTAGGAGGTAAAACAACAACAAACAAACCAAAAATTGTTCCTCCAATCACTGCCTTCATCCTACGTCTTAGTTCCTGGACCTGGCCCCTGATGGCCTTCCACTGAGGGGGTGGGGGATGTGTCTGTGTCTAATAACACACAAAGCCGCTGACAGAATTGCTGTTCCATCTCCTGCCCTTTTTACTGTACTTCAGTCCTCCTTCCCGCCCCCCCCCCTCCCTGTCTCTGCCACTTCCTCCTCGCCTGTTAGACTTTAATAGGCGATTTCAACCACAAATCCACCCTCTAATGGCATTGGCGAGAACAAATATTGGTGAAAATAAATATTGTGGGTAGCAGTTGACGGTGCCACATGGTCTGTGGAAAAGGCCTAGCCTAGCACTCGGCATTACTAGGATAGGGCAGGGCGCAGTGGAATGAGGAAGACCAATTGTCCAAAATTGAAATTTCCCATGCTTACTCAAGTAAATACCTAAAACAAAGGAAAAAAACTCTTTTTTAATTGAAGACAAAGAACATTTGTTTCGAACGCCAAGACACAAATTCAAGTGAAAGTAAATAAAAAGTTATTTTTTGTGAGTTTTTTTTTAAAGAGGTTTTGTAAATGATTTTCGGGTTGATTGGGTTGGTTCAGCTCCTGCTTCCCACACAGTAAGGCATGTGTTCGATTTCATGGTGGAATCAAAGCAATGGCTTTTAAATTGATTCATGTTACGTCCTTGCATGGGCCCTTGGGATTACGAGGCTAGGACAAGGAGAAATGGAAAGTGGAAGAACAAAGTGAAACTTGCTATGTTTTGGCTTTTTTGGGGTGTTTTTTGTTGTTGTAGATTCATTGATTAAGCAGAAGAAATTTGAATAGTGGATGATTGGTCTTCCTAATTCCACTGCTCCTTGCCCTCTATCGTTTTCTTTTCTTTTTTTATTGAGGGAAAAAGAAAGCTAATACATGGAATTGTAGAGCATCAAGGTCACTTATGCAACCTGAGTTGTGATGCCCTACAATCCAGCCCAGATGTGGCTTAGAACTATTTACATATCAAATTATGGGATTTGTGAATTTTATGGAAGATAAGATGGGTGATATGAGACAAGAGAGAAAACAAACAAAATAAGAAAATAAAAAACACACACAAAAACACCTGAACCACAACAGATGTACAAATAGTAATTTGCAATTCTAATAATGCCAAGCGCCAGGCTCGGAAGCGATAGGTATCCATTTTTAAGTCATCGTGTTGACTAGACCAGGGTTGGAACCCACGATCCCACGATCTACCAGAATGGGAGATGGACGCTCAACTCATTTGGCTATCCCATCTGGTTAATCAACCAAAGTAATAAAAACAGGTAAGAAGGGGGTCATTTTTCATTGTGAAGGCACTGGAGTTCCGGTCTAAGTTTTAGGTGGCCCTTAAGCCCCTGTCACACATCACCAGCTTGAACAATGGACAGAATTGTCTAGTCTGGGCGTGATAAGTATCAAAATGTATTCAAATGTGTCAAAATGTTGCGATATCGGGTCAAAGGCCACTGGATGAATGGACATGAAACGGACATGAAACAGACATGAACGGATAGACAATGGACAATAAGCGGACTAAACGGACTCAAACTGGACAAAAAACGTAGACGTCAATCCGGCGGCATCCGTTCCAAGTTTTGTGCATGTTCAAAATTTGTACGGACACAAACCGGACTATCAACGGACTTTGTTCGGTTTCTTTCCGTTTCCTCCAATCCGGTGATGTGTGACATGGGCTTAAATGTCAGTTTGGTTATAGATGGAGGCTGGGCTGCGCTAGACGGCTGTGAGGCACTCACTTGCCGATAGGCTATCAGCAGACAGGAATCCGCAGCACACTCCTACCGATTACACGCCCAGGCCTTTGAGATGGGGACTCGCCTGGGGAGTGTAGGGAGGTGGGGAAGGGACGGGAGAGGGAGGGGAGCAAAATGGAGAGGGTGAGGGAACAGCGGAGGGAGGGACGGGAGAGGGGAAGAGACAGGGGCAAGGGAGGGGGAAGGGATGGTGAGGGGGAGGCAGGTGGGGAAGGGACGGGAGGGGGGAGGAAAGGAGAGGGTGAGGGGGACAGGTGAGGGAGAGGAAGGGAAGGGAGAGGGGAGGCAGGGGAGGGGGGAGGGGTGTGGAGAGGGAGAGAGAGGGAAATGGAGAGGGTGAGGGGACAGGTGAGGGAGGAAGGGACGGGAGAGGGGGAAGGGGAGGGAGGGGGAATGGGAGAGGAGAGAGGGAAATGGAGAGGGTGAGGGGACAGGTGACGGAGGAAGGGAAGGGAGAGGGGAGGGAGGAGGGGTGGGAGAGGAGAAAGGGAAATGGAGAGGGTTAGGGGACAGGTGAGGGCGGAAGGGATGGGAGAGGGGGCAGGGGAGGGAGGGGGAATGGGAGAGGGGGAAATGGAGAGGGTTAGGGGACAGGTGAGGGAGGGACGGGAGAGGGGGAGAGACAGGGGCAGGGGAGGGGGATTTTTGTTTGTTTGTTTCTTGTTGTTTTACTTCCTAGGGTATGCAGAGTATGCAGGGTATGCAGGGTATGCAGGATATGCAGGGTATGCAGGTATTGCAATACCTCAGGGAGTTTGATGTCCCTGCCCTGCAGAGTTGTAAACCACTGCCTTGTGGTACAGGTTCTTGACAGAACCGAAGGCTAAGGAAGCAAACCCTGAACAGAAAACCATGTCACTGTGGCAGCATTAAGGGCGGTTGATGTAGGGAACTCCCAACATCTCCCGACCAGCCACTGCAGGGACAAATAGTTTTGCACCTGTCTGGACATGTTCTTGCCGGTGTGAAACCTCTATTTGCTCCCCAAGAGAGTGCCACGGGTAACTTGCAAAAGCCAGCAGTACTTCAACACTTTTGCAGGCAGCTTTCATGAAATGTACAACTGAATTAAATGGAGAGCGGCAGTCAAGTAATGAAAGCAGTCTTTGTCGCATGGTGATGATGATGATGATGACGTCCTAGCAACAGATATGGTCATATCAGGACGGGTACCGACTTGTGACAGTGCGCAGTCATGGTAACCTTTATAGTGCTGTCCCACTGGACAATCAAGCCGCCGGCACCATGACCCAATATCCCACTCAGTCACATTATCCTGACACTTCGGGAGGGGGAAGGGATGGGAGAGGGGAGAGGTGGTGGCCATGGGAGAGGGAGAGGGAGAGGGGCAGGGATGGGGGAGGGATGGGAGAGGGGAGGAGAGGGGGAGGAGAGCGGAGAGGAGTTGAGTTAGTAGTTCCTTCTATGTAGCAACAAATGCTTAATAATAAGTACGCCAGTAACTAAGGTAGCTATGTGACATTAAATTCACATAAGTGTTTTGGTTTGGAGACTGATGCTTTCATCGGGATATGTTGCTTTAAAGTTGCGTAGTCCGATGGTTTTGAATTTCTGTATTTTTTCTGAGATAAATATATTAGATCGATCACTAGTATCTACTTTACATTAGTTCAAAGTTACTTTTATTTTAAATGGTAAACTTTTGAGATATTTTGAGTGCAAACATGGAAAATTAGTTTTGGCAAGCTTGCCAAAACTCTGGCACCATAGACTTCTGCAGTAACAGGTTCTGTTAAATTGACTCAGTATTGCCTTCTACGCAGAAACAAATGCTTAATAAGTGCATCAGTATCTAAGTTAGATATGTAAAATCAAATCTAGATAATTGGTTTGGTTTTGAAAATTTGATATTTCATCGGACCATGCAGCTTTAATGTAAGGCTCAACATAGTATCACATGGCACTGCAGAAATTCAACCCTGTTATACTATTTCTTGAGCCCTCCCACCCCCTCATACCCAGGCACACACATATGAGTATATATGTACATACTCACAAACAAACATGCACATACAACCACCACTCTCTCTCGACTTACTGTTGATGTTTGTTTGTTTATTGTTGTTTTACGTCCTAGCAACATCTAAGGTCATATCAGGACGGGTACCGACTTGTGACAGGGCGGATTCATGGCGACTTTATAGTGCTGCTCCACTGGGATACCAGGGCAAGGCACCATGACCTGATATCCCACCCAATCACATTATCCTGACACTGAGCCAACCAGTCCTTGTTCTATGCTAATAATGCCGAGCGTCTGGCTAGGGATTGACAACTATCAATTTTTAAGTCATTGGTTTGACTCTACCAGGGTTCGAACCCATGATCAGGGGCGCACCCAGGGAAGTTTCCTGGTTGCCCGGAAACCCCCCCCCCCCCAAAATAAAATATATATATATAATTTCATGAATCATATAGACCTAAGTTCTTGCATTCAATTTATTAAGGAACACTATATTTTAAGATTATGTGAAAAATTGCACCAAAATGTGGGTTGTTGCACCAGAAAACCATGTAAAATATTGCCCTAAAATGGGTGTTGTTCCACCAACCCATGTGAAAAATATTACCCTAAAATAGGGGTAGTTTCGATCCATATTTGGAAACATCCCCATGCCAATTCCTGGGTGCCCCCCTGATGATCCAACGGTCTACCAACATGGGAGACGGACGCTCTAACTCATTCGGCCATCCCATCTGGTTCCACTTACTGGTGAAGTGTTAACCCTTTTCCTTCCATATCTCACATGCAAATCACATATGTTTTGAAAGTGGGCAGAGTGACAGTTCGCTCACGATGTAGAGGAAGCGGGGAGTAGAGGATGCCCACTCCGCAGTGAATAACATGTAGGAAGCTAAGGTGGTTAGAGAGAAACATTAAGGGGTTTCTGTTATTTATATCTACATAATAAATTATATAGTACATATATATATGATGCATAACGAATTATACAAGTAGAAATGCTAGGGGAATAAAATACTCCTCACTATATTCCTCCACAGGCGCCTTGGTGGAGTGCCCCCCACCTACCAGCTGTCGGGGTAATGTATATTGGTGCCCCCCCCCCCCCTTGCGCCGCACACACTGGAGGAAATTATATATATATATATATATATATATAAATATATATAAAGTAATACAATAATAAGATATATATATACCTATACATATATATGTATATATATATATATATATATATATATATATCTTATTACTGTATCGCTCCCTGATATATGCATCAGGAAATATAAATTGTGTAAGTAACTGCGATATCCCTCTCATAGTAGGCAAAGAAATGGGCCGACACTGAAAAAAACCCACTGTGTTCAATGAATAAAATTAGATTTACAAGATAAAAAGAAGAAAAACAGTAGACGTGTGACCATAAGGTTGATATGGGTGTTTCCCCTCGTAGATACAATTTATTCATTCGTCAGCATGTTCAAACAGGTTCGAAATAAGTCATATTGTGTGCACCTCTCCCTTAAGTAGCATATATCCATGTGTGAGTCTGTGTTTATCTGTCAAACTGTCTGTGCCACATTTTTACTGAACAGCATATATATCCATATATATCCATGTCTCTCTACGTGAATATATGTCTCTCTAATCTGTGTATCTGTCTGTAGTAAATGTATCTCTATCTGGTTGGTTGTTTGTTGGAGATTTACGTCCTGGCAACATCTAAGGTCATATCAGGACGGGATCTCTATGTGAGTAGCCGTCTCTTCTTGTCTGTCTATCTGTCTGTAACACATTATAGAAACCAATGCTCTGATTTGTGGCTATTAGGAGAGGACAGGGACTGGTTCGCTCGGTGTCAGGATTAATGTGACTGAGTGGAATATCAGGTCATGGTACTGGTGGTTTGGTCTTCCAGTGGGGCAGTACTATAAAGTTGCCATGAGTGTGCACTGTCACAAGTCGGTACCAGTCCTGATATGACCTTAGACGTTGCCAGGACATAAAACTCCAACAACCAACCAACTAGGATCCCAAACAATGTTAACAAATTTGAGAAGTCCTGGGGAAAGCTGGACTGTGTCACCTCTTGTAACTGTTACTGATGCCGTTCGAATAAATTTTACCGTCTTTTGACATGTTGTAAAAACTACCCACTCGTTATGGTGACCAGTTTTGTAGAATCTAATGCTCAGATCTGTGGCTGTGTATGTAGGCTATGAGCAAAACAATACAGACAAAGAGAAAGGAAGAGAGTAAAGTGTAAGAGAGAGAGTCCAGCCCTCTGGTTTATTATATATAGTACATGGATTCTTGGTATAGGATCATGCCATTCACTTTAACCAATAGGGACCCAGTTCCCCCAATAGGGACTCAGCATTTCTGGTTACCATGACCACCAGTGGTCTGCCCACCACCAGAGCTGGTCAACATGTGGCCACCACCAACCTTGACCCCTGTGTGCATTGACCCCTACCTCAGCAGAGAGCCAGGCCCTGAGTGCGCTCACCCAGACCTGCCAATCGTCCCTATGTCTACAATTACCTGCCCTCAAGCATAGGCCAAGCCATATATATATACGCAACATACACTCTTGGCCGGCCACACAGAATAATAGTAAAGGATTTCCATTTCCATCCTCTGCTGATTATCGGAATATTTTACGACATGTTTGATCGAACAGTATGTGTGATGTACAATATTATTATGCGAGTATAAAGGTTTGTAAGGGAATTACTTGTCTATATTGTACCGATTATTCTATACTATCCCTCCTCGATCTGACACATGTGACCGGTGGCGCCACCACCGGCCCGCACCATCCCTAACTGAGGCGCCACATTCAGTCACACTTGCCGAGTGGGTTGAGCGTCCGGATCCCGTTTTGATAGATCGTAGGGTTCGAACGCTGGTCGAGTCAAATCAATGACTTAAACATTGATACGTGTCGCTTCCTAGCCAGGCACTCGGCCATTCTGAGGATAGGGCAATGTCTGGTTGGATCAGTGTCAGGATAATGTGACTGAGTATGATATCGGCTCATGGTCCTGGCAGCCTGGCATCCTAGTGGGGCAGTACTATAAAGTCGCCATGTGTGTACATTGTCACAAAACAGTACCCATCCTGATATGACCTTAGATGTTGCCAGGACGTAAAACTCCAACAACCAACCAACTATCTGCCTCTATATTGTCTCCTCCATCCATCTCTCTATCACGCCTGCGCTCCAAGCGGTCTCAATGAAAACTAAACAAGACCGTGACCGTGAAAACTGATTCGACTCCATTCGTAAGCTGGCGCGGGTCGTTTCTTCCCAGATTAAAGTTGCATGGTCCGATGGTTTTGAGTTTCTGAATTTTTGTTGAGATAAGTATATTAAATTGATCACTAAAATCTATCTTACTTTAGTTTGAAGTATTTTTAATTGAAATGGTTAACTTTTGAGATATTTGAAATTCAAACGTGTGAAAATAATTTTGGCTGACACCATAGGCTTCTGCTGTAACAGGTTCTATTAAATCGACTCAGCATTCCCTTCTACGTGGCGACAAATACTTAATAAGGCCATCAGTGTCTAAGTTAGATATGCAGAATCAAATTTAGATAATTGTTTTGATTTTGAAAATTTGATGCTTCATCGGACTATGCAGCTTTAATGGCCCGACCTCAAAGGAGACAAAGACCCTATAATACTAAGACGGCTCACTCAGCCTGTACTGTGCAATCAAAATGATCAAACCCACCACTTGTTGTGCTGGCTGTTCTCTTGGTTAAACAGGTGCTATATTATATGTATAAATGTATATATGAATCTGAAAGATGTGTGATGATGGCGATGCTGATGATGATGGGTATTTGTTCATAGCAATTTCATATTGATGTGTATTCATACTTACCTATCTCATGTATAATATAATTGTATGTGTTTACATGTGAAACACCAACCAGCAGCCGGCTGATCTAACCCACCACAAGGTGGCACTGCGAAATTTACATTACCATTGGAGAGATAGGGAGTGAGCCATCTTAGTATTATAGGCTCTTTGAAGGAGACAAACCCTGCCCGCCTCTGTAAGACGCATGGACCCAATTAATGCCACGATCCAGGAGGGCGGCACTGGTCGGCAGGGCTGTCTGTTCGCGCCATTTTAAGCGAGTGTTTACGAAGGTGTTTGGCAATCCTACGGACACCTCAAATTGCATTCGCCAAGTAAGCTTTTCCAGCTGGCGGTTTCGGATTAAGTTATTGCATTGATTTGCTTCCCGCCAAAGAAAGGCGATGTTGAATTCAGACGGGGAAAAAACATGGACAGATTGTGACTACCACCCCCGCTGACATTACTTCTACTGCTGCTGCTGCTGGTGTTACCAGCGGCATGCACCACCACTATTACGCACCACCACCATCACGCACCACCACTGTCACGCACCACCACCATCATGCGCCATCAGCATCATGCACCACCACCATCACGCACCATCAGCATCATGCACCACCAGTGAGTGTCACGCACCACCACCGTCACGCACCACCTCTGTCATGCACCACCACCATCACACACCATCAGCATCATGCACCACCACCACCGTCAAACACTGACTGCCACCATCACACACCACCACCACCATGGTCTGGCACCAACACCATCATGCATGAATACTGTTAGGCACCACCACCATCACACACCACCACTGTCACGCACCACCACCGTCATGCACGACCATCATGCGCTACCACCATCACACACCACCACCATCATCCACCACCACCATCACACACCACCCCCATCAAGCACCACCACCATCACACACCACCACCATCATGCACCACCACCGTCATGCACTACCACCATCACACACCACCACCATCATGCACCACCACCACACACCACCACCATGCACCACCACCATCACCCACCACCACCATCATGCACCACCACCATCATGCACCACCACCATCACGCATGGCCACCATGCACCACCACTGTCACCCACCACCACCATCATGCACCATCACCCACCACCACCATCATGCACCACCACCATCACGCACCACCACCATCACGCACCACCACCACACACCACCACCATGCACCACCACCATCACCCACCACCACCATCATGCACCACCACCACCATCATGCACCACCATCATGCACCACCATCACACACTACCACCGTGCCATGGCACCACCACCACCACCAACATCATGCACCACCACCACCACAATCATGCACCACCGTCACGCACCACCGGCATGCACCACCACCACACCGCAACATCATCACCACCATAATCAATAGTACCTACGACGCAATGCCACGACCAGTACCACCACCATCATCATCATCACTACCACACACCACCCCCACGTGCCACCAACACTACTCCCCCACCCCAACCATCGGCACAACCCACCAGCCACCACCCACCACCCACCACCCACCACTACAGCCACCACCTCCACCTCAGGCTCCAACTATCTCCGCTCGGTCAAGCTTCGCTAACCAGGATAAGAGCTCGGTTTGGGGAAATTTATTCGTTGTTTGTTTTTATAGTTTGTCTTTTTTAAATGTATCTGGATTTGTTCGTGTGATCAGATTCGTCTGTGAGATTCGGTCAGAAACAAGACTTGGCTTCTGTGATGAGAATGCGAAATGGATTGGGTCCATCCAGTAACAACGTCATGGTCGACCCGCCGCCTGGTGAGAACGCTACTAACTAATCAGCACCCATGTTCACAAAGCATTTCATTGGTCCATTGAAAGGCGTTTTACATCCTAGCAACAGCAATCAATACCGGAGAAATGACATCGTTCACAAAAGCAGAATAGATTTGGTCAATGATCATGAACTGCCCATGGCGATGAGAATAATGGATTCTTTTTTTATTTTAATGTCATTACTAGATCAGATAGTACGACTTCAAAATATGACTTACAAATGGTTGGTTGCTTTTTGGAGTTTTATGTCCTGGCAATATCTAAGGTCATATCAGGACAGGTACCGACCTTGTGACAGTGCACACTCATGGTTACTTTATAGTGCTGCCCCACTGGGAAATCAGGCCACCAGCACCATGACCCGATATCCCACCCAATCACATTATCCTGACACTGAGCAAACCAGTCCTTGCCCTATTCTATCAATGCCGAGCACCAAGCTAGGAAGTGGCAAGTATACAATTTGTAAGTCATTGGTTTGACTCGACTGGAAATAGAACTCCCGATCTCCCGCACGGGAGGCCTGCGCACTACCGATTCGGACACTGAGCCCGGTGATATACACAAGTATGCCTGTCACTACAGCCTGGTGCTAGGCATTCCTAGGATATCGCAAAGAACAGTGGAATCAGGAAGACCAATTGTCAACGATTGAAATCAACTAATATACTAAAAAAAAGAGTATCATTTCAGTTTGGTTTTGAACTGGAGTCCGCAGTGTGGATATGAGACGTTCGCAAATTATAATGCATTAATCAGGCTGTAGTGGCACATTTTAGAAATTGAGAGCTTAATATAAAACCAGTTGAAGATGGTTGAACCTCATTGGTGTCTCGTCACACTTGTTGTTCTGGTTTTGGGGTTTAAAGAAATTACATTTACTGATTAGGCCGGAGAAATTTCAATTGTGTACAATTGATCTTCCTCATTCCACTGCTCCCTTGACCTATCCTAGTAATGCTCAGCATTATAAGTAGTGCCAAGTATACATTTGTAACTCATTGGTTTGACTCGGCCAGGGTTCGAACCCCCGGTTCTAATCCCATGACTTGCACACAAGAAGCGGGCGCTCAATTCATTCGACCATCCCTGTCATCTTCAGTGATGATTTTCAAAATTATTAAATGACATCAAACCTGGGCTGGCTCTTATTCTTTTTGAGTGTTGTTGGGTTTTTTCTGCACAAATGTTGAAAATAATGATTAAAACAAAAATAAATTTCATGAAAGAATAACAACATTTACGCCCTACCGGAAGTGTGCCCTTGGATCTGATTACCCGATAACCCAGTCCTCAGACTGAGCCCTTAACTCAGTGATGGCAGCCTCACAAACCTCACAAAACTCACAAACCAGCACACACTGACAGATCATCATCATCATGCTGTCGGTCGCGATGCGAAAAAGACTGCTTTCATTACTTGACTGCCGCTCTCCATTTAGCTCTCTGCTGTGAGAGTGATGTCCATGAGGCAGTCTTAATGTCTCTCAGCTTCAGGTTTCTCTTGATGGTATCCTTGAACCGGAGACGAGGGTGCCCTCTCTTTCTGTAACCAGAAGACAGTTGAGAGTAGAGGATCTGCTTTGGTAGCCTGTCTGATGACATCCTCATGAGGTGTCCAGTCCACATGCACACACATTATATATTATATATCATTTATCATTTATCATTTATGATATATGATATATTATATATGAAATATTATATATCATATATTATATATCATATATGATATATTATATGTTATATATTATATATTGGGATATGATATTGAACATAAGTGTTTGGCATTAGGCACAACTCGAGGATAGTACGTATTCAATTTATTTTTGATCAGAAGATCTTCCATAGAGGGCAGCCCTATCTGTTCAAGTATTTCCTTATTTGTCACTTTGTCCTTCCAGGTTAGCCTCATGATTGAATGCAGATGTCGCATCATGAAGGCATGCAACTTTTTCACCTGTCGTCTGTACACTGTCCATGTCTCAGCTCCGTATAGTAAGGTGGATAGCATGATTGCACGGTAGATCTTGCCTTTGACCCACATGGACACATGGTGGTTGTTCCAGAGTCTCTGGCGTAGTCGGCCAAAAGATGTGCTAGCCTTGGCCATCCTCCTCTGTATTCCAGCATCAATTTTATATCACTTGATTTTACATTTCATGAAAGCTGCCTGCAAAAGTGTTGAAGTGCTGCTGGCTTTTGCAAGTTACCAGTGGCACTCTCTCGGGGAGCAAATAAAGGTTTCACACTGGCAAGAACATGTCCAGACAGGCGGAAAACTATTTGTCCCTGCAGTGGCTGGTCGGGAAATGCTCGGAGTTCCATACATCAACTGCCCTTAATGCTGCTACTGTGACATGATTTTCTGTTCAGGGTTTGCTCCCTTAGCCTTTGGTTCTGTCAAGAACCTGTACCACAAGGCAGTGGTTTACAACTCTGCAGGGCAGGGGCGTCAAACTCCCTGAGGTATTGCAATACCTGCATACCTCGGTGCACTGACAGATGTAATCTCTTAATACACTTGTTGCACTCTCCCATTAAACTCAATTTACCATCTCCACACCCCCCCCCCCCTTAGACACACACATCTCTTTGCTTTCAAATATTAATCGGTGGAAGACGTTTTTATTGATCATATTTGTCGTTGTCACGAAGGCTGAAAGTAAAATAAGCCCAGACTGGCATGTTTAGATAGAGCAATGTTTTTGGGGTTTTTTTCTCGGTATAGATATATGTGTAGAGGGGTCAGCCAGTTAATAGCTTGATATTTGTAAATATAAATTGAATACATACTATCCCCGAGTTGTGCCTAATGCCAAACACTTATATTCAATATCATATCCTTATATCTAATATATAACATACAATATATCATATATCATATATGATATATAATATATGATATATAATATTTCATATATAATATATCATATATCATAAATGATAAATTATAAATTATATATAATATATAATATATAATACATCATATATAATATATTATATATTATATATATTGTATGTATGTGTATATGTATATATATATGCATGAGTGTGTGCGGTAATTTTATTTCATGTTATATAAAAGGAGAACGTGAATAATATCAATGGATTTGCCATTCGCCATAACTCCCAGCACCAGCTGCCTTATACTAAGTTATAGACAGATCAATTTGAACCAAACAATCACTGATCTCTTAGTTCAACAGGCCCATTTCGCCCTGCCCAAAACTGGCCCATTTGCTCTAAAGCACCGAGGCCTATTTGAGTAATCCCGTCCCAAACCGCAGTGCTTGTCGGGAAGCCACGCCCCGATTTGTTCCACCTCCCGCTCCCCCCGCCCCCCCTTCCCACTCCCGCCACCGGAAGCGGCTAGTCGCGCGCACCCGTCACTTCCGGTGAAAACGAAGGCGAGGTCAGCCGAACGCGCCGCCCCCCATTTGGGTAAAGGTGATTCCGGATTAACCTCCGCCCCCTGGCCCCCGCCCCCAACTCCCCCTAGTGGACGTGGAGGGAATCACGCCCGCCATTGTTGTTGTGACGACCCGCGTCGTGCCCCCCCTTTGGAAAGCGGGCTTTGGGGTCGGGGTGGCAGCGGGTGGCGGGCATGGAGGGGCCGACGGGCCGGGGGACTGTGGCGGAGGGTGGAGGGGGAGAGGGCCGGGGGAGTGGGGGGGGGGGGGGGGGGGCGGAACGTGGGGGCCGATTGAATCGGCAACAAGGGCGGCTTATGTGATTATGGCGGCCGGGGTGGTGGAATGACATCGGGGCGTGACGCGAGTAGCCGAGCCGGGCCGGGCCGGGCCGGGCCGGGAGGGGTGAGCACGCGGGCTGGTGGTGAGGCGGGGATTGTGGAGGCGGGGAAGAGAGGGAACAGGGTGGGGCGGAGAGGTAGGGGGCGGAGAGGCAGGGGGGTTGTGGAGAGGTGGAGGTTTGTGAAGGCGAAGAAGGGAAGGGGTGTGGGGGATCGGGGGGTCGGAGAAGGGGACTGGGTAAGGGGAGGGTCAGGCGCAGAGCTGAGGGTTTGAGGGTGCATGGCAGCGATGAGGGTGGGAGTGGGGTGGGAGATGGGGTGGGGTCGGGAGTGGACATGGAGGGGCGGGGCTGGGGTGAGTGATGGGCTGGGCTGGGCCAGGAAGGACGCCGTGTGTAAATGTGTGTGTTCGTGTGTTGGAAGGTTAGGAAGGGGCGTCTGTGTGATTGTGCATGTGTACATGACTTTGTGTGTGTGTGTGCATTGTGTGTGCGGGTAAGGTGGGGAGATGCATGTATGACAGTGTGCCCTTATGCTGATAAAATGGACTTGTGTGTGCATGCAGGTATTGCAGGTATAGCAATACCTCAGGGAGTTTGACACCCCTGCCTTGCAGAGTTGTAAACCACTGCCTTGTGGTACAGGTTCTTGACAGAAACGAAGGTTAAGGGAGCAAACCCTAAACAGAAAACCTTGTCACTGTGGCAGCATTAATAGCGGTTGATGTATGGAACTCCCAACATCTCCTGACCAGCCACTGCAGGGACAAATAGTTTTGCGCCTGTCTTGACATGTTCTTCCTGGTGCGAAACCTCTATTTGCTCCCCGAGAGAGTGCCGCTGGTAACTTGCAAAAGCCAGCAGCACCTCAACACTTTTGCAGGCAGCTTTCATGAAATGTAAGGAAATACTCGAACAGATGGGGCTGCCGTCTATGGAAGATCTTCTGATCAAAGAGAATCTCTGGTGGACTGGACACCTCATGAGGATGTAATCAGACAGGCTACCAAAGCAGATCCTCTATTCTCAACTGTCTTCTGGTTACAGAAAGAGAGGGGACCCTCGTCTCCAGTTCAAGGATACCATCAAGAGAAACCTGAAGCTGAGAGACATTAAGACCGACTCATGGATGCAACTCTCACAGCAGAGAGCTAAATGGAGAGTGGCAGTCAAGTAATGAAAGCAGTCTTTGTCGCATCGCGACCGACACCATGATGATGATGAGTATATATTATATATCTTTGCAGCATTGGTACACAAGATGCGGAAGCATTTAGTTGGGATAACATGACTTTATTCCTTGTGGCCCCTGGAGGCATTAAACCACGGTAGGGGCCTGCCAAGATCTGAGAGGGCCAAGGTCATGATGTGATCGCAGTCAAGTATGAAAGTGGGATGAATGAGGTAAATGAGGTGAGACCGGTGATCAAGTCGAGAATCATGTGTATATATGATGGTAACTAGATGGTAACATAAGTTACTTAATATAGTAAATATAATATTTAAGTATGATAAATATAGTATATAGGTGTGATAAATGTCATTAAACATTTTGCTTAATTAGCTTATGATTAATAAGGAGATATGATATAATAATTATATTTATATAATGTTATGATTAAGTCGGCCAAGCCAGTTGTTGGTGTGTAGTTGAGTTATTGCCGTATTATGGCATTGACGAGGGCAGAGTTGACTCTGTTGGAGTCATTGGTGTTAATGTATCTCTTGTGTGTATCTCAGGCCCACCCGCCAAATCGCTAGTCCTCCAAGTCAGTGCTGCCAAATGCGAATGTGACGGTGGCAATTGCCCTCCGGATGGCATGGAGGGTGAATGTTTGGGCGGGTGGGCCTGGAGCTGGAGGAGCTTTCCGAGGAGGGACTGGAGCTGCTTCCTTGTTATGTGTGTCCTGGCGGCTGTACTGTGGACAAGCTTTATGGTTGCCTCGACCTTGTTGAGCAGCATGGTGAGGGTCATTGTGGTGACGTCTATGAGGATGCCCAGCCGCCTGACTGATTGGGCTGGGGGCTGGGTCTTCTCCTTGGCCTCTGGTAGACCAAGCTCATCAAAGATGTCACGGCGATGTTGAAGTGACTAACCGCTGTTGGTTTATAGGTGGCGCGTGGCGCGTGGCGCGTGGCGCGTGGCGCGTGGCGCGTGGCGCGTGGCGCGTGGCGCGTGGCGCGTGGCGCGTGGCGCGTGGCGGCGGGTGCGCGGGGCGCGTGGCGCGGGCGCGGGGCGGCGTGGGAGTAGGGCTTGGGGCGCGGGGCGCGGGGCGCGGGGCGCGGGGGGGGGGCCCGGGGGCCCGGGGGCCCGGGGGGCCCGGGGGCCCGGGGCCCGGGGGCCGCGGGGCCCGGGGGCCCGGGGGCACGGGGCCCGGGGGCCCGGGGGCCCGGGGGGCGCGGGGCGCGGGGGGGGGCGCGGGGTGCGGGGCGCGGGGGACAGGCTTGGGGGCCCGGGGGCCCGAGGGGCCCCGGGGGCCCGGGGGCCCGGGGCCCGGGGCCCGGGGGCCCGGGGGCCCGGGGGCCCGGGGGCCCGGGGCCCGGGGGCCCGGGGCCCGGGGCCCGGGGGCCCGGGGGCCCGGGGGCCCGGGGGCCCGGGGGGGCCCCGGGGGCCCGGGGGCCCGGGGGCCCGGGGGGCCGGGGCCCGGGGGCCCGGGGGCCCGGGGCCCGGGGCCCGGGGCCCGGGGGCCCGGGGGGTCGGGGGGGCCCCGGGGGCCCGGGGGCCCAGGGGCCCAGGGGCCCGGGGGCCCGGGGGGCCCGGGGGCCCCTGGGCCCCGGGGGCTCCGGGGGCCCGGGGGCCCGGGGTCCGGGGGACCGGGGGCCCGGGGGGGGGCCCGGGGGCCCGGGGGCCCCTGGGGCCCGGGGGCCCTGGGGCCCGGGGCCCGGGGGTGGGGACCGGGGGCCCGGGGGCCGGGGAGGACCTGGGGGCCCGGGGGCCCGGGGGCGCGGGGGCGCGGGGGCCCGGGGCGCGGGGGGCGCGGGGGCGCGGGGGCGCGAGGGCGCGGGGACGCGGGGGCGCGGGGACGCGGGGACGCGGGGGCGCGGGGGCGTGGGGGCGCGGGGGCGCGTGGGCGCATGGGCGCGTGGGCGCGGGGGCGCGGGTCGAGTGGTCATGATCGGAAGTTTTTATAGGCTCGACTATGTCCATGGTCATGTAGCTGCCAGGGCCACTGTCCCTGAGTTCATGTGTGAAGCCCTCGACAGAGGGGAGGCAGTGGTAATGGTTGTGGCCGAGGGCAGTGTTCTTCATGATATACATATATGCATTGACTGAAATGGTGGCGGGAAGGAGAAATCGGTGACGATCCTGCGTTTGACAGGGTATGCCTTTTGTTGTGTCATGATGGGGCAGGTGTGGAACCATGGGGTGAAGGGGGGGGGGGGGGGGGCGCTGTTGGGGTGGTATAGTGCCCCGCACTCGGTCTCTTTGCAAATATATTTGTTGACCGCTGCCGGGTGTTGCACTGGCATGGTTGGCGACTCCCCCTCTGCCGGATGTTGGGCCAATGTAGCCTTGGGGGAAGCCAAATCGTAGAAAATCGATCAGTTGTCAGTGATCGTCAGATGCGGTGAGGTGGGCACACCACCTGTCGATGTGGAACCGCTGGGTACGGGCACCCAGGCTGTGATGGCATTGGGGAGTCTGGTGTCACGGACATGGCGGAGTTGGTCGGCAGGGGTGAGCCAGTTGTGTCGGCGGTGTGCACTGAGTGTGTGGGGACTGGTGTCAGTTTTACTTCCGAGAGGCTGGGGGAGTCGTGGGTACAATGGATCCTTATGCGTTCAAAGTCAATTGGGCCGGTAGTGGGCGTCGGGTTGTTGTGGTGGGCGATCGGGATGGTTTTGTCTGTGGCCGCCATGGGTGCTGGGGGGGGGGGGGGGGGGGGGGGGGGGGGGGGAGATGGGGGTGTGGCTGCGTTGGGGTCGGGTTTGTTTGTGGGGTGGGGGGGGGGGCATGGCAGGCCGTGCCCTCCCCGTCCATTAGCTTTTTGTAGTGTCACGTGCCTTGCCCCTGCATTGTTGCTCAGAATGATCGAATCCGATCTGCGTTGTCTTGAAACAGTGGGCACAGGGGTGCACCACATCGTCCAGTCCATTGTGGTGGCGCTGTGGAAGGTTGCAGCGGTGTGCTGAGTTGTATGCCATGCAGGGGCGCTTGTGTGCCTCAAACTCATTGCGGCCACATGCCTGCTTCTTGTGATCTTTGCCCGGGGCCTGGCAACCCTGTCCTCCGGCATGGGCGTGGCAGTGTAGTGGGTGAGGTGTTCATGCTTCATGTCAGACTTATCACTCCAATGCACCTTCCTCCTCTCAATGCTATCAAATATACGCTGAGACCAGCTGCAAACCATGGGCCAGGGCTTCGTTTTGCATTCCTCAGTGATACATCTGAAGTGGTCGAGCATGTCTAAGAAATCATGCGGGTTATAGACTTCACGGTCGTCTATTAGGGCCATGTTGGCCACAAGGTATTCGCACTCGGTCATGGTGGCGAGCCGCGAGCTTGTGCGCGGCCGACTGACAGTCACTACGATCAAGGTACATATAAGGCTTGGATATAGGATTGCAAATGAACATATCATGCATGACGCATGCCTACCTTCCAGTTTGTTTGTTTGTTTTGTTGTTTTACGTCCTAGCAACATCTAAGGTCATATCAGGATGGGTACCGACTTGTGACAGTGCGCACTCATGGTGACTTTATAGTGCTGCCCCACTGGGAGACCAGGCCACCAGCACCATGACCTGATATCCATCCCACTCAGTCACATTATCCTGACACTGAGCCAACCAGTCCTTGCCCTATCCTAATAATGCCAAGTGCCAGGCTAGGAAGCAACAAGTATCAATTTTTAAGTTATTGGTTTGACTCGACCAGGGTTCGAACCCACGACCCCACGATCTACCAACACGGAAGACGGACGCTCTAACTCATTTGGCCATCTGGCCATTTGGCCTTCCAGTCTCTGACGCCTCGCCTCGTAGCGAGCAACGTCGTCATCGATCAGTTGTAGTCGTGGCATGCGCATATGTTGCTCGTTGTATATCTCGGCCTCCCTCTCAGTAGGGGGGGGGGGGGGGGGGGGGGGGCTTGTGGGTAGGCGCCACGCCCCTACCTGTCGGCCGACCTACGCTGGGTTGCATCCAGGCGACAGCGACCTGAGTCGGTGACGGGCCGGGGTGGCCACTGCCCCGCCCGGACGGGGGGCCGGCGGGCCCTGAGCAGGCACTGCCGCGGGCGGGGCGGGGGCTGGGTTGTGCTCGGCGATCTGCATTACGGCATCCTGGATATATATTATATATTATATATTATATCTTACATATTACATATTATATATTATATATTATATATTATATAATTATATATTATATATTATATAATTTTATATTATATATTATATATTAGATAATTATATAATTATATAATTATATATATAATATATATACTATATATAACAGAAGATACATTAGCTTTTTATGATGATGATGATTATGACGACGACAAAATTAACGTAGTTATCATTAACATTAATACAAATAGTTTATGCAATGTTGCCACAATGCCATATCAGACATGCATCTGGGGGGGGGGGGGGGGGGGGGGGGGGACGCCTCGGGGTTTGAAAAATGTAGTGAAGGTGGGTCACGTGATGGGGAATGTAGGTCAGGGGACGATGTTACCGAGGGGAGTGGTTAGCTGAGGAGATATGAGGGAAGGGGTATAGGCGGTAATTGGGGTGAGCCTAAAGTTGAGAGAATTCTCATCAGCGAGAAGCCCTGGAGGAGGATGAGAAATGAGAGTTCAGCATGCGTGTCTCTCCAGTGGTCGTTAAGGATGGAAATGTGGTAGAAGTATTATTCACATAATGCTCTACATACGTCTTTTTGACATTTTGACATTTTTATTCATAACACAGTGCACACACATAACATAAATTAACCCATTGACAATGATAGAAATTATAGTAACAATGTAATTATTAATGGTTGTCTTCCTGGTCTACATAGCATATATATGTTTGACTTTCTGACATTTGTATTGACCATTTCCATACACAATGCACAAACATAACATATATTAACCTGTTGACAATAATATAAATTGTAGTAACAGTGTAACTATTAATAGTTGTCTTCCTAGCCTACATAGCATATATATTATTGACTTTCTGACATTTGTATTCACCATTTCCATACACAATGCACAAACATAACATATATTAACCTGTTGACAATAATAGAAATTGTAGTAGCAATGTAACTATTAATGGATATCTTCCTCGTCTACATAGTATATATATTATTGACTTTTTGACATTTTTATAATTTCATAAATTAACCTGTTAAGAATAATAGAAATGGAAGTAACATCATCATCATCATCATGAAAGCTGCCTGCAAAAGTGTTGAAGTGCTGCTGGCTTTTGCAAGTTACCAGCGGCACTCTCTCGGGGAGCAAATAGAGGTTTCACACCGGCAAGAACATGTCAAGACAGGCGCAAAACTATTTGTCCCTGCAGTGGCTGGTCGGGAGATGTTGGGAGTTCCATACATCAACCGCCCTTAATGCTGCCACAGTGACATGGTTTTCTGTTTAGGGTTTGCTCCCTTAGCCTTCGGTTCTGTCAGGAACCTGTACCACAAGGCAGTGGTTTACAACTCTGCAGGGCAGGGGCGTCAAACTCCCTGAGCTATTGCTATATCTGCAATACCTGTATACCTACCATAGACAATAAAGCAGCAACAACTGCGTATAAGTTTTCTATAGCATTATATAATTGAGATGGGGTGGCCGAATGAGTTGAATGTCCGCCTCACATTTTGGTAGGTCATTGGGTTCGAAGCCCTGGGTGAGAACCGTGGTCGAGTAAAACCAATGACTTAAAACAAATGTATACCAGTCACTACCTCGCCTGGGATTCGACACCACTAGGACAGGGCAAGGAGCAGTGAAATGAGGAAGACCAATTGTCTGTGATTGAAAATTCCCCTGCTTAATCAAGTAATGTGCCCAAAATAAAGAAAATAACAAAAGACTTGCTCGGCAAGTAATTGAAGTAACAGAGTAACCATTAATGGCTGTCTTCCCACTGCCACTCTCTTTCTCCCCTCCTTATATACAATATGTAAAAGGAGGATGAAGCCAAGTGCCACCACCAGGCGAGGGAGAAGGCCTGACCAGTCGTTGAGTGGTGGAGTGTCATTAGTTCGACAAGTTGACATGAATTTCATAGATTATCAGTTTTTAGGATAATTATACTCCTATTATTGCGGGTCCCGGATAAAGGCTGAGGACCGGGAACCGGCGGCGAACGGGGCGGGGACCGAGGCCCGGGGACGGGGGATGAGGAACCAGAGATGGCGGGGGGAGGAGGAGGGGAGGCTAAGCTGGGCCGGTGTAGGACGTTCAAAACACTACCCGGTTGAAAACACTACGGTACTGTTTTCAACCTAAGTTCAAAACACTACGGTAGTGTTTTCAACTTAAGTTCAAAACACTACTGGTAAGTTCAAAACACTGCCCTTACGTACGGCCAAAACACTACCAAAGTTCAAAAGAAACGGCAGTGGGGTGTGTGTAATGGCGCAAAATTGAACCTACTGGTACATGTATTGGTATATGCTGATCATGGTGTGGCGTTTGAAGTACGTACTAGGTGGTTTGGTTGTTGGGAGTTTTATGTCCTGGCAACATCTAAGGTCATACCAGGACACACATACTATAGTAGTATACGCTGATAGTGCTGTGGCATCTGCACCACGTATTAGTATACGCTGATGGTGCTGCGGCGACTTTAGCATGTATTAGTATATGAACCTGAAGCTGAGAGACATTAAGACCGACTCATGGACATCACTCTCACAGCAGAGAGCTAAATGGAGAGTGGCAGTCAAGTAATGAAAGCAGTCTTTGTCGCATCGCCACCGACAGCATGATGATGATGATGAGTATATGCTGATGGTGCTGCAGCGTTTGAAGCACATATATAGTAGTGTACACTGCACACTGCCGCACCCTACTGCATTCTTCCCCATCCCTACTGCATACTGCCCCACCCAACTGCACACTCCCCCACCACAGGTCACTCAAAGGGGGAGATCCAAGAGCTGGGTTGGTAAACTAAACATGATGGATTGAAAGGTGCCGCCGGAGTAACCCTTCTGGGGGCAATTACCTCTGTCGGAGTTTGCGGGGCCCAGTGGGGATTAGCGGGTCTGGGCGGGTCTGGGCGGGTCTGGGCGGGACGGGCGGGGACGGGCGGGACAGGCGAGCGGGAAGGAGCGAAGGGGGGGCGGGGGACGGGAGGGGAAGAGAGGGGGGAGAGGTTGGTGAGGGGGGAGGGGGCGGGGGCGGGGAGAGGCAGGGGATGGGTTGGGGCGGGCGGGGAGAGGCGGGGATGGGTGGGGCGGGGGCGGGGAGAGGCGGGGATGGGTGGGGCGGGAAAATTAGGTGTGGGAGGAGTGGAACTCGAACGGCGTGGAGGTTAGGTGGCCAGACGGGAGGGTAGGAGGCGGGCAGGGGGGGAAGGTAGGGTTTAATAGAGAGCGTGGGAGGCGAGAGGGAGAGCAGGGGTGGGGAAGGCATGAAAGAGGTGGAATGTGGTGGGGAAGGCGTGAGGGATGCGAGGGGCAGGTAAGGAGGGGACAAGTGGTAAGGGGGGGGCGGGCGGGGAGGGGTGGGTGGGCGCGGGAGGGTTTGAAAGAGGCGGGGGACGGGGCGAGAGAGGGGCGAGAGGGGCGGGGAGGGGCGGGGAGGGATGGGGAGGGATGGGGAGGGATGGGGGGGGATGAGATGAGGCAAGTAATGGCAAAGAGGTGTTCGGGACGGGGAGGGGTGGGGAGGAGCGGGGAGGGACGGGGAGGGGCTTGGATGGGCAGAGTGGGGCGGAGTGGGGCGGAGTGGGGCGGGGTGGGGCGGAGTGCGGCGGAGTGGGGCGGAGTGGGGCGGAGTGGGGCGGAGAGGGGCGGAGTGGGGCGGAGTGGGGCGGAGTGGGGCGTAATGTCCACGACGGGCTTAGGTCACTGTGTACCTGCTTAACATGTCTAGTTAACCTGAAGGCGCAACGAGGCGAGTTCGGCCTGGCTTCCTCTACAGAAACAGTGTCAATACAACCTAGCTGTGATATCTAGTCAGATGTAGTGAATATTGGTCACGTGATGGAGAATGTATTTATATAGTATATAAGGGGCTGATTCAGTACAGAAGAGACACAACACGAAGTTGAGTGGGATGAGTGTAATCTCTAGCTAGAGATGAAGAGTCCTTGTGGGGTTTTTTTTTAAAGGGAAAAAATCCTGCATTGTGAGTGAGGTTCTCATGCATGCTAGGTACAGTAACAGCCGGTGGTGGTGCCGCGGGTCGCACCGGTGAGGTACAGGAAGGTGGACATAGAAGCAACGGTGTACAATAATATAATAATGATGAAGTAGTTCCCTTCCATGCTTTATAATTTCCCATTGTTAAGTTGCCTTCCATTTCAGCTTTCAATAATGGCAAGGTGAAAAAAAGGAAGAGCATTTTTCTTCTTTTTTGTTAAAGCATTGTGGGAAATTGGTTGACAGGATAATAAAAATGGCAAGCTGTTTGAAAGGGCACATATCAACTTAGTAAAAACGGGATATTGTTACTTGATTTACCTCAAACTTGTGCCAGTGTGTATATAATCTGTGGCACATCCACCTATGCAAAGGTCAAGGTCAGATCTTCGGGGTTTGGACCAGACGAGGTGGCCGAATGAGCTGAGCGTCTGTATCCTGTTTTGGTGGATCGAACCCTAGTTGAGTCAGAGCGATGACTTAAAAAGTGATACTTGTCGCTTGCTAGCAAAGCGCTTGGCATTATTAGGATAGGGCAAGAGCTGGTTGGCTCGGTGTCAGGATACTGTGAGTGAGTGGGATATCCATCTGCGGTCATCACATGCGGTTGGATTTGCGGTTATGTCTAAATATTCAATGGTGATCCAAATGCCCTCAAAGAGTCAAGAACCTGAGGGCAGTTGCATCAGTGACCTCTGTGACCTCTCATTCCCTTCCTGCCAATCATTATCCACCGAGGGCTACTCCAATATTGACAAGTTGAGCGTCCGTCTCCTGTTTTGGGAGATCGGGGGATCTGAACCCATGCAATAGTGGGTTCGAACACTGGTCGAGTCAAACCAATGACGTAAAAATTGATATGTGTCGTTTGCTAGCCAGGTGCTCGGCATTATTAGGATAGGGCAATGACTGGTTGGCTCAGTGTCAGGATAATGTGACTGAGTGGGATATCAAGTCATGGTGCTGGTGGCCTAGTCTCCCAGTGGGGCAGCAGTATAAAGTTGCCATGGGTGCGCACTGTCACAAGGCAGTACCCATCCTGATGTGACCTTAGATGTTGATAGGATGTAAAACAACAACAACAACAAAAACAATGTCGAAATCATTTTATTTCCAACAGATCAAATACGCCCGATTCACTCTGCCGGAGTAAGACAAACCTCATGCGCTCCATCACTATGGACATGATCTCCATGGAGACGGAAATGACATCCGTCGTGACGTCACTGGAGGCCGTGCACCCGGATGTGACGTCATCGCCAGACGAAACTGTTTCTTCCTACACCGGAAGTACGCAGACGCTGCTCGGCCAGACACGGGCGTCGGAAGCCCGCCAGGAAGCGCCAGGATGTCGATCCAAGTGAGTTATATCGAGTTATGTTGAGTTATGTTGAGTTGTATTGAGTCATATTGAACTATGTTGAGCTATATTGAGTTATGTTGAGATACATACAGTTATAGTGAGCTATTTTGAGTAATATAGATCCATGCTGACTTATATTGAGTTATATTGAGTTATATTGAGTTATATTGAGTTATATTGAGTTATATTGAGTATTATTGAGTTACATTGAATTATTTTGAGTCATGTTGAGTTATGTTGTGGTGTGCGAGCTACATTGAGGTACATTGTGTTACGTTGAGCTATATTGAGTTATTTTGAGTTATGTTGAGTTATATTGAGGTATATAAGTTTTATTGAGTTATATTGTGGTATGTTGAGTTTTATTGAGTTATATTGAGTTATGTTGAGATATATTGAATTCATTTGGTCTACATTGCATTATTTTGAGCTATATTTAGTTACATTGAGTTATATTGAGTTATATTGAGTTATATAGAGTTATATGAACTTCGAGGGAAATAATTAATGTAGGCCTTTTGAGGTTACAAATAACATAGGCTTTGGAAATTGTGAATAATGTAGATCATTTAATGTACACTTTCCAAGTTGTCAATTATGTAGCGTTTCGAAGATATGAATAATTTAGACTATTTACTGCACACTTTCCAAGTTATGAATTATGTATGCTTTCAGAATTAAAGATAATGTAGACTATTTAATGCACATACCTAGCTATCCCGATACAACGTAATGTAAACGGCCCGAAGACCAGTTCCTCGGCGCTGAAAAAAAAAGTATATTCTGGTAAATAAACTGTTTTACCAACGAAAAGAAAGGTCAAATCATGTGACCAGACCTTTAAGCAACATTGATAGTGTATGGATGGGTGACCACGTGGAAATAATGATCTGCTATAATCAGTCTGATAGAAGGCTTTAACACATGAACTGAGAAGGGGTAGGTAAACTAATGGTTATCTACATATCTGCACCGTGACTTGGTTAGATCGAGTCGATTTCTTTAAATCGCAAATGATAAAGATTTCCTTTCAGAACAAAACAAAAAGAAGTTGCCCGTTCCAACTTCAGCACAACTCCTTTCGTCAGTTATTACTCGATCTGTCAGATCCCCCCCCCCCCGCCCCCACCTTAACCCATCACCCCTACCCACCCTCCCAACACATAATCTCTAAATGAGTTCAGTTCACGGTCGAGTCAAACCAATGACTTATAAAATTGATATTTGTCACTTCCTAGCCAGGCGTTCAACATTAATAGGATAGGGCAAGGACTGGTTGGCTCAATATCAGGAGAATGTGACTGATATCGGGTCATGGAATGAAACAAAGGAATACCCGTAATTCGCAGTGAGAGGTTTCTTTGTAGGTTTGGAGCGATAATCTGAGAAGAAAACCCGCTGAGATATCAGCATCACGTGAATTTAGGACTGATGCCACGATTACGTCAATCCGATCTATACATGGTCGGGAATCAGTCAACCATGAAGGGCGTGTCTGAACGCTCCAGTCCATTCAGCTCTGAGGGAGCTGCCCGCCCCCTTCCATCCTTCACCCCCGCCCCCTTCCATCCCTCACCCCGCCCCTTCCATCCCTCACCCCGCCTCCATCCATCCCTCACCCCGCCCCCTTCCATCCCTCACCCCGCCACCATCCATCCCTCACTCCGCCCACATCCATCCCTCATCCTTCCCTCACCTGCTCAAGATCCTTCCGCTCGCACCGCCCGTTGGTCCCTCATATCCGTTCCCCCTCGGTGATTATCTCCCACCCCATATATCCCTCAACCCCCGCCCACATCCGTCCCTCACCGCGCCCCTTCCATCCTCACCCCGCCCCCATCCCATCCCCTCAACCCCTACCCTTCCATCCCTCAAAAAAAAAAACCCCCCCCCATCTATCCCCTCACGCCCGCCCACATCTCATTCCCACCCCGCCACCTTCCATCCCTCACCCGCCCCCATCCACCCCTCACCCGTCTCCATCTTTCCCCCTTCCACCCTCAGCACCCGCTTCATCCATCCCTCACTCCTCCCCATCCATCCCTCACCCCAAACTGATCGATATATCCCACACTCTGACCCATTCCATCCCTGCCCACGCCCGCCCCCTTACATCCCTCACCCCGGCCCTCATCATCCTCACTTCCTGCCTCTACCATCCCTCACACCCACCACATCCATCCCTCACCCCGCCCCCATCCCTCCCTCCCCGTCCCCGCCTCCGCCATCCATCAGCGCCGGCGGCCCACATCCATCCCTCACCCCGCCCGAATCCAGCCCTCACACCACCCAATTCCAGCCAATTCTAGCTCGTTATATGTACCAAGGCATCTGATTTACACCCCCCCCCCAACGCTCCCTTATTCTGTACTCTTTTCTCCCCCACCCACCACCCACCCACCACCTACCCACCACAAACCACCACCACCACCCCCAACACCACCCAACCTACCCACCCACCAATCCACCCCCCCCCCATCACCCCACCCATCACCCAACCCACCAACCCACCCACCACCCACCAACAGGTCATGGTGGTGGTGGCCTGGTCTCCCAGTGGGGCAGCACTATAAAGTCACCATGAGTGCACACTGTCATGTGTGGGTACCCGTCCTGATATGACCATGGATGTAGCCAGGACGTAAAACTCCAACAACCAACCACCCTACCACCCACCCCACCGACAACCCACCTACCACCCCAACCATCACCCCCACCCACCCACCACCCTTCCACCATAAAGGCATATTCAGCAACCTCTCATCATCATCATCATACTGTCAGTCGCAATGCGACAAAGACTGCTTTCATTACTTAACCGCCGATTTGTGCGGTTGTACATTTCATAAAGCTGCCTGTGTTGAAGTGCTGCTGGCTTTTGCAAGTTACTAGCGGCACTCTCTCAGGGAGCAAATAGAGGTCTCACACCAGCAAGAACATGTCAAGACAGGCGCAAACTATTTGTCCCTGCAGTGGCTGGTCGGGAGATGTTGGGAGTTCCATTCATCACCGCCCTTAATGCTTCCACGATAACATGGTTTTCTGTTAGGGTTTGCTCCCTTAGCCTTTGATTCTATCAAAAACCAGAACTTGAACCACAAGGCAGTGGTTTACAACTTTGCAAGGCAAGGGTGTCAAACTCCCTGAGGTATTTTAGCACCTAAGGTATCCGAGGTGCTGCATTACCCGCATACCACCTCTAGTGCATTGCATATACTACTTCACATCTTCATCTGCCTGACCGCCCTCCTCCACCCACACACACACACTTCCATACCCACCCTACCCCATCCCCACCTTCCTACCCGTACACGCACATCGCCCTCCACCACCACCACGGCACACTCTCAGGGATACATCTTCTTCCACTCCATTTGGAATCACCTTGATATAGATCTCTAGTCCCAGAGAGTAGGAGCTATATAGGAAATATATGTGCAAGATTCGGGTGGGGTTAGCTACAGCTCACACAAGTCCCTGTGTGTAGAATCAATCCTGTCCCAAAGACATCGCATTGCTTCTAGAACCGTTCATATATTGCCAAATAATGAATAACTGAAAGAGAGTAGGTCAGAGTAAGTAATATTCCGACTATCAAAGGATTGTATAATTATTGAGAGTTTTAAAGACCATTTACTCAGCCTAGACTAGACTCAGTTATTGAGTGATAAGACGTGGTGGCCAAATTGGTAAGAGTGTTGACTAGCTTCCCGTGCGGGAGGTCGTTGGTTCGAATCCCGATCGCATCAAACCAATGACTTGCAAACTGTATGGTTTTCTCTACCTGGCCTGCTGGTGCTTGATAATAGGATACGGCAAGGACGCGATGGCCGAATGTGTCGAGCGTCCGCCTCCCGTTTTTGGTAGGTCATGGTATTAGAACTCCTGGGTTCACACCCTGGCCGAGTCAAACCAATGACTTAAAAATGTATATTTGTTGCTACGTAGCCTGGCGCTCGGCATTATGAGGATAGCGCAAGGAGCAGTGGAATGAGGAAGACCAATTGTCGGTGATTGAAATTCCCCCTGCCTAATCAACTAATGTACACAGAAAAAGGACTGGTTTGCTCACTGAGTGACTAAGAAGGATATTGGGTCATGGTGCCGGTGACCTTGTTTTCCAGTGGGACAGCACTATAAAGTTGCTTTGAGTGCCCCACTGTCACAAGTCGGCATTCATACTGACATGATCCTACATGTTTGCTAGGATGTGAAACACCAAAGAACAACCAAAAGAAACTTGATGAATTGTGAATAAATAATAAAATAAGAATAATATAGTCGAAAGCAATGATTTTTCTTGACCTAATTCTAGTCAAATATAGCAATGTAGGTGATATGGTTAGCACAGTATCAGGATGAAGTAACTGGGTGGGATATCAGGTCATGGTACCCGCGGCCTGGTCTCCCAATGGGGCAGCACTATAAAGTCTCCATCAGTGCGCACTGTCACAAGTCGGTACGCATCCTGATATAACTTTAGATGTTGCTCGGATACAAAGCAACCACAAACAAAAAATCATTTGAAATGAATAATATTATTAATCTACATTTAAAATGAAACAAGGAAAAGATCCTAATTTATTCTCCCAGTCACCAAGGTGATGCAACGTCATGGTCATGTGATACCCGCTGCGAGAGGTCTTAAAGTTGCACAGTCCGATTATTTTGGGTTTCTGAAATTCTTCTGAGATAAATATACTAAATTTATTATTATGATCTACCTTACTTTAATTTGAAGTAACTTTTATTTTCAATGGCTAAGATTTGAGATATTTGAAATTCTAGCATGTAAAATTTGTTTTGGCAAGCATTCCAAAACTCGGAAACTATAGCTGTTAGCAATAACAGGTTCTACTAAATTGCCTCAGTATTTATTCCCTTCTATGTGGCAACAAATTCTTTATAAATGCATCATTATCTAAGTTAGATAATTATGTAGAATCAATTCTAGATAATTATTTTGATTTTGACAATTTGAAAATTTGAAGCGGCATAGAACTTTGTAACTTTAAATCGGGCCTTCTACATCCGCTAAGCCCAACCTCGTTTTGGGGGGGCACCTTATCCCAGCCAGCCTATAGACATATTCAGACAATTTAATTATGCTTGCCCTACTCACTCAACTAAGAGTGTCCGTGTCTTCCCCTGCTGAGTTCTATGAGGGTAATTTCCCCCGGGGCAAATACATCCGGGTACCGTAATATTTGTCCAAATGAGCCTCATTTGCATAGAAAGAGGCAATTTCATCGCTCCAACTTACAGTGGAAGATCCCCGAGAACCTAATGTTTTATGTTCCTCTTCTTAGACCTTGCATGTGAATATATTATTATGGCTGCCATTGGGGTTTCGGATCACGTGATTATCTAATATCATTACAGTAGCGCCATGTTTTCAAAGGATAATTCTGCATCCATGCCAATGTTGTTCTGTTATGGGAAGTATCCTGTAGTTTGAGGGGACAGTGAAATGAGACAGGATTACAGTAAACCCTCTCTAACCGACTACCTCCACAGATCGACCACTCCCCTATATCGATCACTTTATTTGGGTCCCAAACAATCGGCCATACAATACCATTGTACTGAAATTGTTAAAAACTCCCTGACCGACCACGTCCCTAAATGGACCATTTAAAGTCGGTCCAATGGTCGGTCGATTTAGAGAGGCTTTACTGTAGTTTGTATTGTAGTACCTGTGTATATTACCAGATGGGATGGCTTTTATGGGTCGTGGTGTTCTCTGTGGCGGAGTGGTTAGAGGGTCTGACTTTTTTCTAGGTCAGACTCCTAATCTGAAGGTCGGTGGTTCGAGTCCCCATGCCCCCCACCTCTACCAATTTAGATTTCCACCGCTGTGGATAACTTACAGCGTCATCAAAGGCCAGTTGCTCTCATACCATGTCTATGTGGTGTGGGAGGTTAAAAATCCCTTGGGTCAGTGAAAGTGTAGACTCGGGCTTTCTATCGACAAACTGTCTAATGGTGAAAACAAGTCTATTCAGGCTTATCCATAATAGGCAGTATAAATCTTCAAGAGAGAAAGAGTATCCGCTTCCCGATTTGGCATGTTTTGGTAGGTTGTTTGAAACGTGGTTGAGGCAAATTAATTACTTTAAACTTTATACCTGTCGCTACCTAGCCTGGCTTTGGGTATTACTAGGATAGAGCAAGGAGCAGTGGAATGAGGAAGACCAACTGTCCACTATTGATATTTCCCCTTCTTAATCACTGAATGTACCACAAGAGGATAGCTATTAGTCCGGACAAATGGTGTCCTTACGTAGCAGATGGTGTAATTAGAGGTACTGTCAAATGAGACAAAATCAGTTTGTACATTGAAAATATTGTCCGCACATCGGAGGGGTTCGCCATTCACTGAGATAGCTCAAGACAGGTGTTACTGTATGTCAATCATTTAACCAGACGGGATGGCTGGATGAGTTGAGCACTGGCTTCCCATGTGTGAGGTCTTTGGTTCGATCGCTGATCAACTCAACCCAAGGACTTATCAAATGTATACTTGTCACGACATTGGCTGGGATAGGGAATGGAGCAGTGGAATTAGGAAGACCAATAGATATTTTATTTATGTATAGTATACATATCTAATTTTAGCTACGACTGACACCGAGCACAGGATGGATGTAGTGTGATTGGACGCCGGGTGGGGGCGCCACCATCGGTGTCAGGACAAGAACAGAATATATTAAATGGAATTTCCTTTAATTTATATTCGCATAAGTTCTTATATGGTACATATGTGCATATGTTTACAATCAAATCTCTCTAACTAACCACCTCCACAGATCGACCACGCCCCTCTATCGATCGCTTTATTTGGGTCCCAAAAGATCGCCCATACAATACCATTGTAACGAAATGAAAAAATTCCTAGACTAACCTCCTCCCTAAATGGACCATTTAAAGTCGGTTCTATGGTCGGTGGGTTTAGAGACGTTTTACTGTATACTGGTATATATGAATATATAATTTGAGTTGCATTCACTTGATAGGAACTTCAATAGAATGATGCCTTTGAATCTGAAGAAAACATGTGGCTTCATCAAATTCACAATCCGCACAAGACAAGCAAATAGAATACAAAATATTCATAACAAAATCCATGCAGAATTCAACAAAAATGCAGACTAAATTGCCTGTGATGTGGAATAAGACGGCTCGTCCACTCATCACCAATGCCTTCCCTGTCGCCACCTAGCGGTTAACTCGAGAGTCGCCCTCCTCCATGCTTGTGTGGGTTCTAGACTGACGGGCGGTCACGCATCAGTGCCGACACACCAACCGTCTTCTTTCCACACATCCTCTTGCAGGTGTCTGTTTCACAGACTGGGAGGATATTGAAATCAGCAATTGAACCCCTCCCTTCACCGTCACGTGTCTTTCTTAGATATTTAGTTTTAATTGATTTTAAGAAGTAGAAGAAACAATGGAAACTTTCAAGGACAATTAGCTAGCTGTCAATTGGCGATTTCCGTGGAGCATGCGCACACAGCTGAAACTTATGTAGTGGGTCATCTCTGGCTTCGAGAAGTAAGATTGTATTATGCATACTATGCACACACGTTATCGGTTGGTGTTTGCCGGGCTTTAGTCTCCAATTCTATCCACTACCTATTCTCTGGCATTCTCTGTGGCAGAGTGGTTAGAGTGTCTGACTTTTTTCTAGGTCAGACTCCTAATCTGAGCGTCGGCGGTTCGATTCCCCGTGCCCCCAGCTCTGCCAATTTGGATTTCCACCGCTGTGTATAACTTACAGCGTCATCAAAGGCCGGTTGCTCTCATACCATGTCTATGTGGTGTGGGAGGTTAAAAATCCCTTGGGTCGGTAAAAGTGTAGGCTCGGGCTTTCTATCGACAAACTATCTAATGGTGAAAACAAGCCTATTCAGGCTTATCCATGATAGGCAGTATAAATCTAAAACAACAATATAGTCCTTCCTTTCCTCCTCTACACTCAACCCACTCACACCCCCAGTACACCCCTACACACACACCTATTCACTCACCCACGCACTCGCCCACGCACTCTCCTACCCACTCACACACTCACTCACCACTCACCCACCACTCACCCACTCACCCACTCACCCACCCACTGCAACCCACCCACTCCCACCCACTCCCACCCTCTCACCTCCCTACTCCCACCCACTCAACAAACCACTCACCCTCCCACTCATGCACACATCCACTCACTCAACCACTCACCCCTCACCCTCTCACTCACCCTCTCACCCATCCACCACTCACCCACTCACCTACTAATCAACTCACCCACTTATCCACGAACTCACTCACCCATCCCCTCACCCACCCACTCACTCACCCACTCACCCACTCACTCACCCATCCACCCACTCACCAATCCAATCCCCTCCTACCCATCCTCCAAACCCACGCCCCCTGCACTCATCAAGCCCTCCCTCCCACCCCCTCCCAATCCACTCAGCAGAGCCCCCCCCCCTCCCACCGCACACGTAACCACCCATCTGTGCTGGTCTCCCCCCGCCTCTTCGCCCGTCTGTAGTAACCCATGCGTGTCCTATAGTGATGGCGTCTTCGGGCGGTCTCCCTGCTTCCGGTGCTGAACCCGCCCTGATCACTGGAGCGGACACGCCATCACTGCCACGTCATCTCAAATAGAGGCCACTCTCATATCACTGCTCATCTAAAGCCCGCCTAACGCCCCGCGACAATTTGTTGTGCGTGATGTGATACTGAAGGCTGAGTGTGAAATCCGTTCTAAGGATAGTTTGGTCAGATAGCGAGGTTTATGGATTATAGAGCATCGAACCAACTAACCTGAGCTGACTGTATCTATTGTGGTCATTTGTATAAGTATGCATGTCTCTTTAAAATATACAAATATATATATATCTAAATTGAAAAATGATGCGATATATATAAATATATATATATATGAATTCTCGGGCGTCAATGACAGAGTAGAGCGTCTGTAGATAGGATCGTGGAGGTGGCGGCGCCACTGGTCACGTGAGGTGGGGAATGCTGCACACCAAATAGGTATCACAATAGTAATATAATAACAATGATAATAATCTCCCTTCTGTGACTTTATACTCGCATAATGTTTATACATCACACACACACCTCTGACCATCCGAGCAGATCGGGATGTGGTAGTGATCAGATGCAGCTGGTATCCTGGTGACCAGGAGTCACTCACAGGTGGCACCATTGTGGCAGAAGCTGGAACGAACTGCTGTGACAGTAGGATAGCAGATAATAACTAATATATAGAAGAGAACTGATAAGTGGCAGTGTCCTTGTTTAAATTCACATAATAGCTTATAGAGCATATAATAACTACAGTTTGAAATGACGACAAGACGAGTAAGTGGATTTAAAATATATCATTTCTGGCAAGAGATTATCTGCCCCTTACCTAAATAAAAATGTTGGTGACATGGACACAGGCAGTGAGGAGTGGTTAGTGAGGTGGGTGCCACATCGGTGAGGCGCCACCAGTCGTAGTTAGGAAGAGACGATGAGTGAAGCAAACCAGAGCTTAGATGGAGAGCAGAACTTCTGGAGTTTATATTCATATAATTCTTACATGTCACATATATGTTCTGAAGTAGTATAGCGTGTACCAAATAAGACACAATAAACCCGCCGATCCTCAACCTGAATGTCGTGGAGCATGACCTGGCCTTACAGGTGAGGCATAGCCGCAAGTTAATATGGCATATAGGGAACCTGATGAATCAATAAATCCGCCGATCCTCAACCTGAATGTCGTGGAGCATGAGCTGGCCTTACAGGTGAGGCATAGCCACAAGTTAATATGCCAAATAGGGAACCTGATGAATCAATAAACCCCCCTTTCCTCAACTTGAATGTCGTGGAGCATGAGCTGGCCTTACATGGGAGGCATAGCCACAAGTTAATATGGTGTATAGGGAACCTGATGAATCAATAAATCCGCCTTTCCTCAACTTGAATGTCATGGAGCATGAGCTGGCCTTACATGGAAGGCATAGCCATAAGTTAATATGGCATATAGGGAACCTGATGAATCAATAAACCTGCCTTTCCGCAACTTGAATGTCATGGAGCATGAGCTGGCCTTACATGGGAGGCATAGCCACAAGTTAATATGGCATATAGGGAACCTGATGAATCAATAAACCCGCCAATCTTCAACCCGAATGTCGTGGAGTATGAGGTGGCTTTAAATAGTGGGCAGGCCAACCACTTCCAGAGTTGACTCGGTATATCATCAGGTCGACCTCTTCTTGAGGAGTAAGCATCGAGTTTTGCAAACAGTAGGATCAATACAGAATGGGTTCTTTTGGTGAGGTTTCTTTTTACGAGGGTAGAAATATATTTATTTCTGTGAACAACATCTTTGATTCGGTGCCGAGGCCCTGGTCGTCCGGCCATAGGTTGCTGAAGCATCAGGTAGTTTGTCTGATAGAGGCGATCCTCAGTGACGTCTCGGAGTGAACTCACTTCGGAAGAGATGGGTGGAGAGGGGTGGAGAGGGGTGGATAGGAGTGGAGAGGGGTGGAGAGGGGTGGAGAGAGGTGGAGAGGGGTGGAAAGGGGTGGAGAACGTTGGAGAGGGGTGGTGAGGGGTGGAGAGGGGTGGAGACGGGTGGAGATGGGTGGAGAGAGGTGGAGAGGGGTGGAAAGGGTGGGGGGCTTCCGGAAGCGGGAGGTTGATGGGTTTGTGGGGGGGGGCGGGAGAAAAACATGGTGGAAGAACTGAACCTCGAGGCTCATGTCATTCTACCACGTCTTCACAGCTTCTTAAATCAATGAGACAGTGGCGCCATCTATGATCACACACCGTAGCTAACCCACCCATCCACCCTCCGTGCCTCCACTGCCCGTCCAGAATGAGGCAGCTATCCTTCCTCACCTCGCCCATGACCCGTGTTTCTTCTTCTCCTGGTCCCCTAGCACCGACGTCCTGGTCCCTTGCCTGCTTATATCGCCCTCGCCCACATCTCCCCCCTCACCCGGTCTCCTCCCCTCTCAGCCCGCTCCTCCTCTCCGCCATACGCCCTCCTCCACCTGCTCCCTTCACCTTCTTTCACACCTCCACCTTTTTCAGGCATCATTCGCCCTCCTCCACCTGGTGCCCTCACCTTCTTTCACACCTCCACCTTCTCCAGTCACCAAACACCCTACCCCTCCTGGTCACTTCACCTTCTTTCACAAGCCCTCCTTCCTCAGGCACCTCCCTGCTAGTCCAGTCCCCTATCCTCCTCCCACCCCTCCCCACTCCTCCACTAACCTCCCCCTCACATGGTCCCCGCCTCCTTTCCCACTCCACCTTCCCCCATATCCAGCTTCTCTCACCCCACCCTCTCCCCTCCCCTGAAAGCCCGCCCAAGCTGCCCACCATACACCTCCCTCCTGGTCCCCTTCCCCTTTCTCACCCTCTCCCACAGTTCACTCCCCCCTACCCCACTCCCAACCCGGTCGCTTCCCCCTTCCACTTCCCTTCCATGCAACATCCCTGTCTCCCCTCCTTCCACCCACCCCCCACGTACACCCCCTCCTCCCCCACCTCACCTCCACCCCATCCCCTTTCCTTCCTGCCAGGCCATGTCATCCCTCCATCCAGGACGGATTACATTACATAACACACGCCTTCTTTCCCGACCACTGCACCCACACACCCTCCACCCACACGCACACCAGCACCCCACACCCACACCCATACCCCCCCACACATCCCTCCACCCACCCCCTACCCCTCCAACCCCATCCCCACCGCCCCCATGCACCCACACCCATGCCCCCTTCCACACAACCCACACCCCATGCACCCACACCCCATGCACCCACACCTCCATCTCCCTCTACACCCACACCCACACCCACACCCACACCCACACCCACACCCCCACCCTCACCCCCACCCCACCCGTTCCGCTGATCCTTCACAATGACGTGTCCATGGTAACGTTCATTGCCCTGTTGAATTGCCTTGTCAGAATATAGCGCTAGACGAAGCCTCTGTCAAAAACTCCTTGTCCAAACTTCTTGATCACTGTGCCGGGTGGAATTGATTGATTGGATCTTTTATGCGCCCAGGCAACATTGGAGATCATATCAGAATGGGTTACCGACTTGTGACAGGGCACACTCATGGCGGCCTTAGAGTTCTGTCACACTGAGGTACCGAACTGATCCACTCAGTTACAATATTGCGACACTGAGACAACCAGCCTTTGCTATATTCTTCTTCGACTCACCAGGCGGTAAGGCAAGATAGCGACAAGCGACAAGTCTTTGGTGTGTCACCACCTGTGGATATATCCTGAAACCTCCCGCAGGATTTTGGACGCTTTAAGCACTTGATTATACAGCCCTATTATCCTCTATCCTCGCATCACCAGGCGATAAGACAAGGCAGCGACAAGTGTCAATATTACAAGTCCATGGTTGGTCACCACCCGTAGATATATCCTTAAACCTCCCCGCAGGATTTTGGACGCTTTAACCACTTGATTATTCCGCCCGGTTTCTGTTTACCTACAAATGCACCTCTTGATGGATAGGGTGGTGCTTTTCAAATGATCCGGTTGCCAAACTTCCAATATATACAAGTTATCTTGGCAGGTCTTCTACTTCGGCTCTATTTCCACAGGCCACCACTGTGTTCTTTCTAACCATTCTTATATTTATAGCTCTCCTTCACAATCCTCATCTCCCCCCCCCCCCCATCCTTCTCCTCTTCTTGTGAATCCTAGCTGCTATTAAATATTGTGAAAGAACTGAACATCGAGGCTCATGTCATTCTACCACGTCTACACAGCTTCTTAAATCGATGAGACAGTGGCACTATCTATGATCACACACCGTAGCGGATCATTATTATCATGTATTCCCAGTTTGCTTTTGTGCCTTCTAAAAGAGTGTTGCGGCAGAAGAAACTAATATACCTCATTGACTTTCTTTCCGCTCACCATAAGATGTAGTTTTTGTGTTTTGGGTTGGTTTCTTTCTTTTTGTTGGCATTTCCCTGTTTTACTTCCAGGAGCATTTCCAACGCATAACTGTCTCGCAGTCAGTTGACCTCCGGGACCTTTGACCTTTGAACTCTTATGTCTTCGACGATTGGAGTTAGACCGTTTGATGGTTCCACCTGTATAAACGCATCCTAGACACAAGATTCATCCCCAATCAATAATAGGAGTCAAAGACAATCATGCATATGTCTGAGCAAAAGTTGCTTTAGTAGGAATTAACTAGAAACATCTTATCTTTTCCTCACTTTCTCTCGCTTTCTCTTGCTTTCTCACTCTCTCTCTCTTGTTCTCTTCCACGCCCACTCACTCTATCTTGCTTTCTCTCACTCTCTTTGTGTTTATCACTCTTTCCCTCATTCCTTCTCGTGCTCTTTCATTCTCTCATGTTCTCTCTCTTTCTATCGGCCTTGCTCTCTTTCATTCTCTCGCTCTCTTGCTCTCTCGCTCTCTCATTCTCTCACTCTCTCACTCTCTCACTCTCTCGCTCTTTCGCTCTCTCGTTCTCTCACTCTCTCGCTCTCTTGCTCTCTCTTGCGCTCTCTTGCGCTCTCTTGCGCTCTCTTACAATCTCTCTTGCTATCTGTAGCTCTCTCTTAATTTATCTAGCTCTTTCTTGCTCTCTCTCTTGCTATTTCTTCCTCTCTCTTACAATCTCTCCTGTTCTCTCTAGCTTTCTCCTGCTCCCTCTAGGTCTTTCTTGCTCTATATTGTTCTCACTTTCTCTCTCTTCCTCTCTCTTCCTCTCCGTCATGCTCTCGCTCGTTCACTCTATTTTCCGATCTCCCTCTCTGTCACACTCTCGCTCTCTCCCTCTTTCTTCCTCTCTCACACTCTTATATTCTCACTCTTGCTCTCTTTTGCATTATCTCATCCTCTTTCATTATCTTACTCTCTCCCTACCTTTCTTTGGTATCTAGCTCTCTTTCTCTCTCTCACTTATTCCCTCTCTCGTCCTCTCCCTCCATATCGCTCACTTTCTCTCTTTTTCTTTTTCTATGGGAATTAGGTTTCCCTTGACCACAAATATATGACTGTGAGCTTTCTAATTTAATGAGTGTCCATTGGCACATAATTGATTGACTTTACATGTAAAAGCGATGGTTTGAACAAAAAACTAACATTTCTCGCCGTGAATATGGCCTATGCTGCCAACACGGCATAAAGCAACCACCAATCAATTAATCAATCAATCAATCTCTCTTTTGCTCTCTCTCGCTCTTTCGCGCTCTCGAGCTCTCCCTCCCTGCCGCTCACTCTCTCTCTCTATTTTGCTCTCTCTTGCTCTCACGCTCTCTCACTAACTGGCTATCAATCCCTCTCTTTCTCTCTCATTAACAAATTACAATGAAAGATCGGAGCTAAGTGGATGAATCGACTTGTAGCAATCCTGAATCCGTCGGCACATCGGGCCGGATCCATCCGGGATCTTTCCGCTTCCGCTCCATTCGCTATTACTTTTAGGGTCGCTGAGACGGGGGAAGGGGGCGGGGGTAGGGGGTGGGAGGGGGGTTGCTGCGAATTGTGATCAGTCTGATCCCGATCCACTTCACTTAGGGGAAGGAGATGAGATGAGTCTGGTGTTAATGGCACTATTCACTTAGGCATGCCGCTGTGAGGGATATAGGAAATCATATTGATTGAACAAATGCTATATGAATGTCTATGATAGTGTAGTGGTGTGCACTGACCTCTCAGGCAAGTAACCACATAGACAGGTAGGCGTGGGGAGTGTGTTGATATCAGGGAGCCTAGGTGGTGTAATGGTTAGCACACTGGCCCGGAATGCAAAGAGATGTGGGTTCGAGTCCCGCTCTAGGCGCAATATTTCCCATTTTCATCACCCCCACGACACTGGTTGCCGTGATCAGGATCCTGTACAAGCTTTGCGCTGTATGGTTGTTGAACCTACCCTGTGTATGTATGTGTTAGTGCATTGCCTGTATGTATGTAATTGTAAGCATTACAAGACTTACAATTCCAGGGGGACGAGTGTAGTGGTCTGCACTGACCTCTCAGGCAAGTAACCACATAGACAGGTAGGCGTGGGGAGTGTGTTGATATCAGGGAGCCTAGGTGGTGTAATGGTTAGCACACTGGCCCGGAATGCAAAGAGATGTGGGTTCGAGTCCCGCTCTAGGCGCAATATTTCCCATTTTCATCACCCCCACGACAATAGTATAAAGCTAAGATCCCTTATACGCGGTATTTGGCATGCGAATGCGAATGTGAATGGGAATAAAAATCGAAAAGCATGTAAATGAATAGTGGTGCTTCCATACGTCCAAATGCGAATGCAAATGCAAATGCAAATGCAAATGCAAATGCAAATGCAAATGCAAATGCAAATGCAAATGCGAATGCGAATGTGAATGCGAATGCGGCAAATGGATCGACCCATGGACCGATCGGTGCGGCATGCGAATGCGAATACTGTTGTGTTTGCCATAGAAAACCTTCACAAATTTGTAGGAAAAACGCCAACAAATGTTTGGGGTTGGCATATATCTATGCCGCATATACAACATTCGCATGCGCATGCCGCATGCCGCATGCCGCATGCCACATACCGCGTATAACGAATCTTAGCTTTAAGCTTAAATCGATATTCCACCGGATTCTTTTCAAGGAGAAAATAACCAAAATCTGTTTTTTAATTTTTTAATTTAAAAAAGGTTGCTTTTTTTTTTTTTTTTTTTAGAAAAAAAGCTTTATATAAATGTCCGCGCATGCGCTGTCTATGTTCAATTGTGTCTCAGTGGCTAATATCACAATCTTCAGCATCATTATCATTATTATCATCGTCAATCCTTAGATGTTGCTAGGACGTAAAACAACAACAAACAAACAAACAAACTTAACCATGAGGGTCATTGGCGCACCACAGATGACTTTGCAGCTAGGTTTCTCCAGTTTCCCCTGTTCCCCCCTGTCCTCCGGGATTTGCCAAACTCCACGCCTGTCCATTCCCTGATGGTGATGTTGCTCGGACGAAAAGCCCCAACAGATATGGAGGGCCAAACTACGACTACGACTACGAGGTCGGCTTAACCATGAGATTGGCTAATACAAGGACAGGTGCAGAAGTCTGTTTGGCAAAGGTTAGATTCTATTCTGGTGAGTGTTTGTTTGTAGGGGTTTTACGTCCTAGCAACATATATGGTAATACCAGGACGGGTACTGACTTGTTTCAGCACACAATCAATGTGACGTTATAGTGCTGCCCCACTGGTAGACCAGGCTGCCAGCACTATGAGTACGGCCCGATTTCCTACTCAGTCATATTATTATTGACCTATTCTATTAATGCCGAGCGCCCGGCTAATTGGCGACAAGCATCAATTTTGTAAGTCATTGGTTTGACTCGGCCGGAATTCAAACTCCCGTCCTCACGCACGGGAAGTCTGCGCTCTACCAACTGGGCTACCGCGTCCGGTATTCTAAGTGAGTGAGTGAACACACAGACATCACATGGCTAGGTATGCAGAATGGAACCAAAAAAGTGTGTTTTATTTAACGACGCTTCTAGAGCACACTGATTTTTATCATTGTCTATTGGACGTCAACTATATGGTCATTCTGACATATTTCTTTGTGGAGAAACCTGCTGCCACCACATAGGCTACTCTTTCCAATAAGCAGCAAGGGATCTTTTATATGCACTTTCCCACAGACAGTACATCACATGCCACAGCCTTTGGATGAACCAGTTGTGGACCACTGGTTGGAACGGAAAATAGCCCGGACTGCAAATGGGTGCACTGAGCAGGATTCGGTCGGATGACCCAAACCTTCACAGGTGGACACTCTACTGCCTGAGCTACATCCCACTCCGCAGAATGTAACCGCTACCAGTATGTTGGTTTGTGGGTATGGCAAGCTGATAGCGAATAGTCATAAGGATGAGGAATACAAGAATGCTGAGTAAAGACGTCTGACATGACCACTAAAGGGGGAAAGTCGTAATAGTACTAGTAAATCAATACAAATGATCTGCCAACCAAAACTCCCAAACAACATCAATTTGTTTTAAAGCAGTTTAAATAAATTGACTTTTGGATCTATGTCCTTACGTACATCAACTGATTTTATGATAGAGATCCCAAAGATAATTTAATTAAACTAAATATACCTCCACTAAATGTATGGGCACGTGCCTAAATCTACCTCCACTAAATGTACCGGCACACACCTAAATATACCTCCACTAAATGTACCGGAATGTGCCTAAATATACCTCCACTAAATGTACTGGCATGCACCTAAATATACCTCCACTAAATGTACCTGCATGCACCTAAATATACCTCCACTACATGTACCGGCACGCGCCTAAATATACCTCCACTAAATGTACTGGCATGCAACTAAATATATCCTCCACTAGATGTACCGGCACACACTTAAATATACCTCCACTAAATGTACCGGCACGCACCTAAATATACCTCCACTAAATGTACCGGCAAGCACAGTCTTTTCTCCTTCCAGTCACCATCAGTATAATTATTTTAATTAATTGACGTTTTTTTTATGAGACTAATTCAACAACAATATCATTTGGCACACAAGGCTGGATATGTTTACACCGTTTAATCGCGCGATACAAATAGATCCCCATGTATATTTAAATAACGGAGTGGTTCGCTATTCGATAGTGCGGTAGTGGGGGAAGTGGCGAGATATTGAGGCACTGACTAGTTGAAGTGACCAGACGGGATGGCCGAATGAGTTGAGCCTCCGTCTCCTGTTTTGTGAGATCAGGGGATCCGAATCCATGGGTTTGTGAGTTTGACCCTTAGTCGAGTCAAGCCGATGACTTAAACATTGATACTTATCACTTCCTAGCCTGGCACTCGGCATTATTAGGATAGGACAAGGACTGATTGACTCAGTGTCAGGATAATGTGCCTGAGTGGGATATAAGGTCATGGTGCTGGCTGCCTGGTCTCTCAGTGGGGCAGCACTATAAAGTCACCATGAATGTGCACTGTCACAAGTCCGTACCCGTCCTGATATGACCTTAGATGTTGCTAGGATGTAAAACAACAAACAAGTTGAAGTGATAGTCCATAGAGAAGCGGGGAGCTAAGTCGTCACTGTGCACATTACCGACCAGCCTGCCAGCTGGCCCAGCCTGCCAGCCTGCCTGGCCAGCCTGCCAGCTGGCCCAGGCTGGGCAGGGATGAACGAGGAAGCAGGGATGGAAATGACATAACTTTATTCTCATGGCAATCTATTCCAGCAGCATTTTTTTCAATTACATTATTCATTGTTTGAGCAGGCCCGCAGGTGAAATCTGACAGGAGCATGAAGTTATGCGAGGCAGTAATGTAATCATCATCAACATATCTACAAAGATTTTTATGAACGATTAAGTTAATCAAGGAGTGACATAAATCAAACAGTCAGATCAATAATCAGTAAATCATCAATCAATTAGCATGAGTCATCAAGGTCGATTGACATTAGTCAATCACATGTGTAACATAGTAATAAATGAAGAAATGAGAAAGGAACATACCAACAGTGTATCATATTTTTTAGGGTCAAGATTTTGTACATTTAAATGGTTTTTGTTTTTTATTTGTCTCATTGTTTCTATTTTTTATCAAGACAAGCGGTAGGGGGTGGGTGGGTTTTTAGAACAGATGTACAGCTGACGGATGTCAGTGGAAGAGTGAGGAGTAGGGGGAGAGAAGGAGCCGGAAGAAAAGTGGGGCAGAGGGAGCCTGTGATTGGCTAGTGAGGAGTGTGCCACCTGGTTGGAGGTGGGTGAGTGATTGACAGGTGGGTGTGGCTGCTTCACTGGCTCCACCTCCGCCACCAGTAATGACAGCAAATGACCACTTCCGTGGTCACTTACGTAACCCCATTGCATCATCAGTGGAATGGCTATAGCATCATCATCAGCAATCCCTTTACTGTATTGAACGCTGGGGCGCCAAGATGACTTTGCACCAAAACTATGGCCCAATAGCCCACTCAGTCATAATATCCGGGCATTGAGTAACCCAGTCCTTGCCCTATCCTACTTACGTTGATGGGAGGACATGTCTCAAATGACAGCAAATGTTATGTCTAATGCAATTTTGAGGTGCTTAAATTTGAGTCAAATGAGACATTTAATCCCACCAAACATAGCTATAATTACAGGAGGCAATACTAATGTTCTTAGGATCTCAAAGATGTGCTTTACATTTGTAAAGCGGTCTAGCATCTTATATACATTAAAACATTATGCGTGGATGTGTAAATTTAATGGCACAATGCCATGAAATTTACACATTCGAGCAGAATGTGTTTCAGTGTCAGAGGGCACTGACACTCAATGCAGTCAGGGGCTGGTTCTCACTTCTTTTCTTTTGGTAAATATGTTTATTCTGCTGAATAAGTCTTTTGTCAGTGCTGAAGCACTGGTCTTCCAGCCATTTTTCAATTTAGGGTTATTTACACAAAAGCTATATAAAATAAGGTGTACAATACCTGTTGAATACACAATTTGCACCATGTAACGCAATGAAATTCTGAAACCCAAACATTCCATAACAATATGGTACAGTAGTGTCATATAACTAGATCAATATTAGTCAGAGCAATGCGAGTATTTACATAGTATTTAGAAAGTAAGCAGAAGTTATCTTCTGTATTCAGTTGGTAAACTTGTAGTAAGTTTTAATGTTCAGTTGCAGTTAGGCAAGCAGTATATAAATGTTGCTTTGTTAGAAAAATTCTAGTGTAACTCTAATGTAGTTAGTTATGTGAGGAACTTAAAGTTGCATAGTCCGATGGTTTTGAGTTTCTTTCATTTTCTGAGATAATTATATTAGGTTGATCGTTGCAATCTACCCTACATTAGCTTGAAGTAACTTTTATTTTAAATTGCAAACTTTTTATATATTTTAAATGCAAACATGCTAAATTAGTTTTGGCAAGCAGGCCAAAACTCTGGTACCATAGGCTTTTGCAGTAACACGTTCTATTAAATTAGTTTGGTATTCCCTTCTATGTGGGAATAAATGTTTAATAAATGCACCAGTATCTAAGTTAGATATGTAGAATAAAATGTAGACGATTGTTTTAGTTTTTTAAATTGTATGTTTTCTTCGGACTATGCAGCTTTAACTAAAAAAATACATGAGTCAGCCAAGAATGTGCATTGCAGTATCTAATGAGGCATTGGTCTGGAAATCCCCAGAAATGTCTTGCCTTGAAATATACGATGGCACAAGATTCCTCATAATACCCCCCCCCCCGTTTGCATTGCAAACAGCAAACCAAATCAGCAATGAATTCAATACAATTGAGTGCAGCTGTTTTCTTTTAATCACTAGCTTCAGAATTAATATTCAAGATTAGACTCCAATTAAAGGTTGCGCAAGAAATAGCATCTGTCTTGGTGAGCGAAAATAGATTGGACTTAAGGGATGTGGTTGATTAAATATCAGGAGCGAGTAATGTCGGTGCTTCAAAGGAATGCAGGTTTCACTGCGGTTTCAATTAGGAGAAATTGTGTCCTTCTTGTAAGCCTATTTCTCTTAAGCTGTCGGTCATGCTGCTAAGCCGACTTACAAGGGGATCCATTTACCTGAAATAGGAACACAGTAAATGGATCCAAAGCCAAGCAGTCATTTCTCTTTTAAATGTGGTTAGTAACTTTCAAATGAATTGTTAAGGCCTGGTCTCATACGCATTAGTGGATGTAATTGAACGTAGTGTAGGCTAACATAGTTGAACGTAGTTGAACGTAGTTGAACGTAGTTGAACGTAGTTGAACGTAGTTGAACGTAGTTGAACGTAGTCGAACGTAGTCGAACGTAGTTGAACGTAGTTGAACGTAGTTGAACGTAGTTGAACGTAGTTGAACGTAGTTGAACGTAGTTGAACGTAGTTGAACGCAGTTGAACGCAGTTGAACGCAGTTGAACGCAGTTGAACGCAGTTGAACGCAGTGGAACGTAGTGGAACGTAGTGGAACGTAGTGGAACGTAGTGGAACGTAGTGGAACGTAGTGGAACGTAGTGGAACGTAGTGGAACGTAGTGGAACGTAGTGGAACGTAGTGGCATCCATACTTGTCCGTGATGTTAACTTGGTAATAATGTGGGTGAGCTGTGATGTCCGATTTAATTTTTGGACATGTTCAAAAGAGCGCTATGTTAGAGGCTGAATTTGCATTTGTGATGCTAACGTTCTCTAGGGTACTCTAGGGTACTCTAGCATACTCTAGTGTAGTCTAGCATATTCTAGCATACTCTAGCATACTCTAGTGTACTCTAGCCTACTCTAGTGCACTCTAGCATACTCTAGTGTGCTCTGGCATGCTCTAGCGTACACTAGCATAATTGGACGAAGCCCTGGTCACATAGCCGTTAGTGGACTTAGGTGAACATAGTGGAGGCTAATGTAGTTGAACATAGTTGAACGTAGTTGAACGTAGTTGAACGTAGTTGAACGTAGTTTAATGTACTGGCATCTGTACCGTAACATATTTATCCATTCCATAACGTATTTATCTGTTCCAAAACCTGCCGTACCTTAACGTATTTCAACGTAGTTTAACATACTTACACCACGTTTGACCCAATTTAGCCTCCACGTTAGCCTCCACTACGTTCACCTACGTTCACTTACGTTTAACTATGTCCACTAACATGTATGTGACCGGAGCATTACTCTCTTGGGGGAGGGTTGGAAACAAGTGGGAACATTGTGCCTGATGGAGGACTCGAACCCATGTCTCTGTCACTCGTTCTAACCGTCACCACCATCTTGGCATCCTTGTGTTTACTTGACTGATTGAATATTGATCAATTATTCGAAACCCGGCCGAGTGCAACCAGTGACTTACAAAATTGATGCTTGTTGCTACCGAGACTGGCACTCAACATTACTAGGATAGGACAAGGTCCGGTTAGCTCAATGTCAGGATAATGTGACTGAGTGGGATATCAGGCCATGATGCTCACAGCCTGGTCTAACAGTGTCAGGATAATGGTGACTGAGTTAGAAATTGGGTCATGGTGCCAGCGGCCTCATCTCCCAGTGGGACAGCACTATAAAGTTGCCGTGAGTGTGCTCTGCCAGAAGTCGGCATCATTCCTGATATGACCTTAGATGTTGCGAGCATGTAAAACCTCAACACATAAAAGTCCTGATATGACCTTAGATGTAGTTAGGACGTAAAACTGCAACATACACTGTAGTACAATGCAATTTAACCCACATATATAACCAGACGGGATGGCCTAATGAGTTGAGCGTCCGTCTCCCGTTTTGGTAGGTCGTGGGATTCGAACCCATGGGTTCAAACCAATGAGTTAAAAATTGATACTTGTCGCTTTCTAGCCAGTCGCTCGGCATTATTAGGATAGGGCAAGGAGCAGTAAAATTAGGAAGACCAATCGTCCACGATTGAAATTTCCCCTGTTTAATCAACTACCGTGCCAACAATTTTTGTGGTGTTCTCTGTGGCGGAGTGGTTAGAGTTTCTGACTTTTTTCTAGGTCGGACTCCTAATCTGAAGGTCAGTGGTTCGATTCCCGGTGCCCCCACCTCTGCCAATTTGGAATTTCACCACTGTGTAAAACTTACAGCGTCATCAAAGGCTAGTTGCTCTCATACCATGTCTATCTGGTGTGGGAGGTTAAAAATCCCTTGGATCGATAAAAGTGTAGGCTCAGACTTTCTATCGACAAACTGTCTAATGGTGAAAACAAATCTATTCAGAGTTATCCATGAGAGGCAGCATAAATCTTCAAGAAAAAAGCAAAAAAACTAATATATATATAGCCACACGTTGTTGGGTTGTTGCTTCATGGTGTTTTTTTGTGGTGGGGGGTTGTGGGGGTTGTGGGATTTACATTTGTTGCGACGGTAGTGCCACTTCTCATCCTAGCGGTTGATTCTATCGCTGTAATTGACTTGCAAATTGCAAGCGCTACGTGACGCGTCGGCCATAGATTCTGCAACGTGCTGAAAAGATGGAATTAAAAGATTACGCGATGGTTCCAGCCCCGATAACACCGGATGCGGTGTGCATTAATTGCATTAGGCCTACTCATGTGTCTGCTGCGATATGTTGCCTAGGAGTGATAGATGAGATAAACAATGACTGTGTCTCCATTAGTGGGAGTGGAGTTGGTGGTCGATAGGGAGTCCATTGTTGTAGTGATACAGTCAACCACTAGGGAACTGACTACACATCGCCAAGACCTTGCGTGATGGTTCTTGCGCATGCACGGGAAGTGGATCCGAATAAAGAAGGACAGGAGGGTGTAGTGTCGGTCATCATCATCATGCTGTCAGTCGCGATGCGACAAAGACTGCTTTCATTAGTTGACTGCTAGCCGGTATTGTGTTTTGTGCGGTTGTACATTTCATGAAAGCTGCCTGCAAAAGTGTTGAAGTGATGCTGGCTTTTGCAAGTTACCAGCGGCACTCTCTCGGGGAGCAATTGGAGGTTTCACACCGGCAAGAACATGTCCAGACAGGCGTAAAACTATTTGTCCCTGCAGTGGCTGGTCGGGAGATGTTGGGAGTTCCTTACATCAAGTAGTGTCGGTAAAAGGTTTTTATTCATGAAATCAAAATGGTGGTGTAGTAATTAGTAGCACTGACCTCTCAGGCAAGGAGCCACATAGACAGGTGGGAGTGGATTGGGTGATGACATCAGGGATGACATGGTCAACACACTAGTCCGGAATGCAAGCGGTGTGGGTTCGAATCCTGCTCCACACATGCGCACTCACGACCACTCAAGCTCCTTCATCTTCCTCATATCATATATGCAGGCCAAGCACATGACATCGCTAGGCATATTAGGAAATCCGATGATGGATTATTTATTTAGTCCATTGAGGCCGCCACCTGCGTTAACAGCCCCTCGCAGCAGCAGGACAGTTCATGTGCTAATGCACCCGTGTGTCTCCAACAACAGTGGCACTCCCGTTGGAATTATACCGTTCTGCAGGAGGAAGTCATGAGTATGTTGGTCGGTTGTTGGAATTTTACATCCTGGCAACATCTAAGGTCATATCACGATGAGTACTGACTTGTGACTGTTCGCACTCATGGTGACTTTATAGTGCTGCCCCACTCGAAATCAAGCTGCCAGCAACATGACCTGATATCCGACTCAGTCACATTATCCTGACGCTAAGCACACCAGTCCTTGCCCTGTCCTAATAATACCGAGCGCCTGGCTAGGAAGCGACAAGTATGAATTGTTAAGTCATTGGTTTGACTCGACTGGGGTACAAATCCCATAGGCTACCAAAATGGGAGATGGATGCTCAACTCATTCAGCCATCCTGTCTGGTCGCAGACACTTGCGCTCCTTCATCTTCTTCATATATGCAGCCCAAGCACATGACATCGCTAGGCATATTAGGAAATCCGATGGATTATTTGTTTAGTCCATTGAGGCCGCCACCTGCATTAAATGCCCCCTCGCAGCAGCAGGACGGCACATGCGCTAATGCACCCCTGTGTCCCTGCGTCTCCAACAACAGTGGCACGCCCATTGGAATTATACAGTTCTGCAGGAGGAAGTCATGTGTATGTGAAATGAGGAATTGGGTCATTCTCTGAAATTGAAAAAATAATAATAGAAAACATTCAAATAATAGCAGAATTTTTGTTTGTGTGAAGGTTTACATGTTGTGCATATGTGTAAAGTTTTAAAAAAAAGCTATTTCACTCTATGCTTTTGATTTGGATTTTGGATCTTATACAAATTGAGCAATATGTGAATATCAATTGTACAACATGGAAACCAACCACACATCCCAAAGATCATTTCAACATACAGAACAAATTAAAACAAAGTTTTATTGATTACAGTTAAACAAACAAGATTATGTCTTACAAGAGAAATAGTTTTAATATAGTTTAGGTAAATGCATGGTGTTGGTATGTAAAATTCACATTTTAACATTTTCACTTTCACAGAAAATCATACAAGCAAACTGTTGATACTGTTAAATACAGGTAGCATTGTTAACATATTTAGCACACAGAGACAACAATCATTATTTTTGTGTCACCAATTCTTCTTCTTCATCGTGTCCTTCCAGGATGGTGGATGGTGGTAGCAGGATTTGCAATCAGATAGCTGATTCCCAGGGCCGCGATATGGACGCTCCTGCTGTGGCCAGTTTGTCGATAGAAAGCCCGGGCTTACACTTTTACTGACCCAAGGGATTTTTAACCCACACCACATAGACATGGTATGAGAGCAACCGGCCTTTGATGACGCTGTAAGCTATACACAGCGGTGGAAATCCAAATTGGCAGAGGTAGGGGGGGGCACGGGGACTCGAACCACCGACCCTCAGATCAGGCATCCGACCTAGAAAAAAGTCAGACACTCTAACCACTCTGCCACAGAGAACACCACGCGTCACCAATAAAAGAGAGAATTAATTATCACCATCGTAACGTGGAAGCCGAATATGTGGCACCAATAAAAGAGAGAATTAATTATCACCATCGTAACGTGGAAACCAGATATGTAGTGCCCAGTTTCAGAGAATTCCCCGGCACTCACCTGCCTATATGAAATGCCACATATACATCATCATCATCATCATCATGCTGTCGGTCGCGATGTGACAAAGACTGCTTTCACTACTTGACTGCCGCTCTCCATTTAGCTCTCTGCTGTGAGAGTTGCGTCCATGAGTCGGCCTTAATGTCTCTCAGCTTCAGGTTTCTCTTGATGGTATCCCTGAACCGGGGACGGGGGCACCCTCTCTTTCTGTAGCCAGAAGACAGTTGAGAATAAAGGATCTGCTTTGGTAGCCTGTCTGATGACATCCTCATGAGGTGTCCAGTCCACCGGAGATTCTTTTTGATCAGAAGATCTTCCATAGAGGGCAGCCCCATCCGTTCGAGTATTTCCTTATTCGTCACTTTGTCCTTCCAGGTTAGCCTCATGATTGAACGCAGATGTCGCATCATGAAGGCATGCAGCTTTTTCACCTGCCGTCTGTACACTGTCCAGGCCTCGGCCCAATATAGCAGGGTGGATAGCACGATTGCGCGGTCATTTCATGAAAGCTGCCTGCAAAAGTGTTGAAGTGCTGCTGGCTTTTGCAAGTTACCAGCGGCACTCTCTCGGGGAGCAAATAGAGGTTTCACACCGGCAAGAACATGTCAAGACAGGCGCAAAACTATTTGTCCCTGCAGTGGCTGGTCGGGAGATGTTGGGAGTTCCATACATCAACCGCCCTGAATGCTGCCACAGTGACATGGTTTTCTGTTTAGGGTTTGCTCCCTTAGCCTTCGGTTCTGTCAAGGACCTGTACCACATGGCAGTGGTTTACAACTCTGCAAGGCAGGGGCGTCAAACTCCCTGAGGTATTGCTATACCTGCAATACCTGCAATATACAACATATACAGCATATACAGTATACAGGTAGTAGTGCCGGGGGATGGTTGCATCAGGGAGCCTAGATAATCTAAATGGTTAAGAATCTAGCTCCGGAAAGGCAGGAATGTGGGTTTGAGTCCCGCTTGATAAACTAGGTCGCCCTTCATTGGCACAAACACACTGCCATCGTATAAATAGGATGTCATGATTCGGTGTGTTGGTTGTTGGGTTTTACGTCCTGGCAACATCTAAGGTCATATCAGGACGGTCCATGATTAGGATTATGTATACGCTACATGATGTGTAGTGCTGAACCTGTCATGTGTATGTACTACTACTATAAGTGCACTCCCTTGATATATATTTATATATCTATATATATATAGAGAGAGATATATATAGATATATCTGTAATTATAAGTTGAACAACAGGAGCATACAGTTGACATTAGTGTAGCTGATGTGGTTGAGTATTACAACAAATGTGACTGAAATTTAAAGTTGCATAGTCCGATGGTTTTGAGTTTCTCTCATTTTCTGAGATAAACATATTAGGTTGTTCATTATAATCTACCTTACTTTAATTTGAAGTAACTTTTATTTTAAATCACTAACTTTTGAGATATTTGAAATGGAAACATGCTAAATTAATTTAGGCAAGCTTGCCAAAACGCTATCATCATAGGCTTCTGCAGAAACAGGTTCTATTAATTGACTCCGTATCCCCTTATATGTGACGAAAAATGTTTAATAAGTGCACTAGCATCTAAATTAGATGTGTAGAATCAAATCTAAATAATTGTTTTGGTTTTGAAAATTTTATATTTTCATCGGACTATGCAGCTTTAACTCAAAATGGTGCTTGGGAGCTATCGTTAATGCACCACATTCCGTATAGCTAACTTCAACAATATATGGTAGCCTGGTGTCCTGGGCTTTTTCAACGAACGGATTCATGGCAATACCGCAAATACATTTTCCCTAAATGCGTCCAAAATATTTATCTAAAGACACTCCCCTCTCGCCTCTCAGCCCTCCTCTCTTACCTGCTTCCCGCTCCTTGCATTACAGTGCACTGGCTTAAGCCCCAGTCAGACCTCACCGGATTGAGGAACCGGACAGAAACCGGACACTGTCCGGTGAAATACAGCAATGTATGGTTTATATACGGTTGGCATCCGACGTATCCATTCTGTGTCCGGTGGTGTCCGGTGTGTACGGTAGCAAGTTTTGAACATGCACAAAACTTGTACCGGACACTGCTGGATTGAGGTGTACAGTCAGTGTCTGTTTTAAGTCCGTTTAGTTCGTTTTGTCCAATTCATGTCCAGTACCCATCCGTCAGGTGTCCGGTTTGTATCCTGAAGAGTCCATTGACGGTGCTGCGGGAATTCGGTCCGTCGGTTTTTGGCGTGGCCGGGAACAGCCCGGTAGGTGTCCAGTTGGTGTCCGTTTGGTGTCTGGTTGGTGTCCGGTCCATCCGTTAGACATTCGGTTGTCGTTCGGTTATCGTCCGGTTATCGTCTGGTGGCTATTCGTTAATGTACGTTCCTTGTCCATTTAGCATTCATTTCATCCGGTACATTTCAGTACATTTCGGTACATTTTGACACCAGACACCAACGGGCTAGACAATTCTTTGTCCGGTGGTGTCCGGTACTGAGTCCGGTAAGGTCTGACTGGGCCATCAGATTTTAAGCATTGGCCTACATCCAAAGACAATTATTGTGATAAATTATCAGACGGGTTTTTGTTTTCACTGCAATGTTCACATTTGGCGGCAATTATATAGGTGTTAACCACATAAAGTCAGCCCGTCAGATGCGAATAAGATAGCATTTAAAGCTGCACAATTATATGCTGCAAATTGTCTATTCAACAGATATTGTATACATTACTCTATATACCGTTTTGCATAAATAATCCTGAATTTATATATGGCTGGAAGACAGAGTGCTTCGGCACTGAAAAGAGACTTATTCAACAGAATAAACATATTTACCATAAAAAATAGTCTGATGAAGCCTTACATTTTCAAAACCTAAACAATTATCTAGATTTGATTCTACATATCTACCTTAGATATTGATACACTTTTTAAGCATGTGTCCCCACATAGAAGGAAATAAGTGAGTCAATTTAACTGAACCTGTTCCTGCAGAAACCTATGATGTCTGAGCTTTGGTGTGCTTGTCGAAACTATTGTTACATGTTTACACTTCAAATATCTAAAGAATTAGCCATTTTAAATAAAAAGTTACTTCAAGCTAAAGTAACGTAGATTATGCCGATCAACCTAGTAATACATTTATCTCAGAAAATGACAGAAACTCAAAACCATCAGACTATTCAACTTTAAGAGAAGCGCGTCACACATACAAACATGCGGGTTTCGCTTGTTTCTTCCAGTAATGCCTTCGAGTTGGAGGAGGTGTCGCCCAGACCCCAGTCGGGCCCAGCGTCCATCGCCTACAGCACAGTGTACGATTCCAGCTCGGAGCGACTCACTGTGACCATCATCAAGGCAACTGGCCTCACAGGCAAGTTCTATGTGAAGCAAACCCATTATGCTACACTGCCTTACTGTGATAGTCAGTAACTTTTAATTATTTTATTTCATGTTGTTGATTTTATTTTGCGAAAATCAAATCAAATTTTCTTTAGTCAATTTTAGTCAGATTTTATTGATTTTTTTTTTTAAGTTGCATAGTCCGGTGGTTTTGAGTCTGTCATTTCTTTAAGATAAATTGATTACGTTGATTGATATGATCTACCTTACTTTAATTTGAAATAACTTTGATTTAAATTGGCTAAATTTTGAGATGTCTGCAGTGTAAAGATGTAAAATTAGTTGTGGCAAGCATGCTGACACCATAAGCTTCTGCAGTAACAGGTTCTATTAAATTGACTCAGTATTCCCTTCTATGTGACAGCAAGTGATTAATAAGTGCAATATTATCTAAGTTAGATATGTAGACTAAAATCAAAATAATTGTTTTGGTTTTGAAAATTGTATACTTCATCGTACTATACAGCTTTATGTATTTAGTTGCATTTTCTATCTTATTTTATTTTGTTTTCATGGTTGATTAAAACTCTAGAAATGTATATCTTGAATTATTTAGCGTGTATTGGACTTAAATTTCGGGTTGAAAAATAAAGAGCCAAGGCCTGAAACTCATGAGTTCCCCCATCTCCTTTCTCACGTCCCGTCTCTCTCTGCTCCATGCATCCCTCTCCCCCTCTCCCCCTCTCCCCATCCCCTCCTCTCCTTCCTCCTCTTAGCATCCCTTCTCTCTTTCCCTCCCTCCCTCTCTCCTCTTCCTTGCCTTATCTCTCTCCCTCTCTACTATCCCCACGTTCAGTTATCTCATCTGCCTCGCTTTCCTCTCCCCTTTCTTTTCTGCTTGGTCGGTTCCCCCTCTCTATTTCCCCTTCTAAACCCTCTCAACCCTCCTCTCTTACCTGCATCCCTCTCCTTTCTCCTCTCCCCTCTCAGCCCTCCTCTCTTACGTGCTTCGCTCTCCTTTCTCCTCTCCCCTCTCAGCCCTCTTCTCTTACCTGCTTCCCTCTCCTTTCTCCTCTCCCTTCTCCCCTCTCACCCCTCCTCTCTTACCTGCTTCTCTCTCCTTTCTCCTCTCCCCTCTCCCCTCTCAGCCCTACTCTCTTACCTGCTTCCCTCTCATTTCTCCTCTCCCTTCCTCTACCTTCTCCCTGCTTCTCTCCCTCCCTCTCTCCTCTTCGTCCCTCATTTCTCCTCTCCCTTCTCCCCTCTCAGCCCTCCTCTCTTACCTGCTTTCCATCTCCCCTCTCACCTCCCTCTCTTACCTGCTTCCCTCTCCTTCTTCTCCTCTCCCCTCTCCCCTCTCAGCCCTCCTCTCTTACCTGCTTCCCTCTCCTTTCTCCTCTCCCTTCTCCCCTCTCAGCCCTCCTCTCTTACCTGCTTCCCTCTCCCCTCTCACCCCTCCTCTCTTACCTGCTTCCCTCTCCTTTCTCCTCTCCCCTCTCCCCTCTCAGCCCGCCTCTCTTACCTGCTTCCCTCTCCTTTCTCCTCTCCCCTCTCCCCTCGCAGCCCTCCTCTCTTACTTGCTTCCCTCTCCTTTCTCCTCTCCCCTCTCCCCTCTCAGCCCTCCTCTCTTACCTGCTTCCCTCTCCTTTCTCCTCACCCCTCTCCCCTGCCATCTTCTCTCTTCTATGTCCTTCCATCCTTCTCCATTGTCCTCTGCTCTCTCTCTTCGCTGTTGTCTTGTCTCTTCTCTTGTCTTTCTCCATTGCCCTTTCCTCTATCTTTCTCTCCTCTCTCCTCTTCTCTCTCTCATTTCTCCACTCAATCCTCCTTCTCCTCTCCCTGTTCTCTCTCATGTCCCTTCTTTATCACCTCTCTCTGCTCTCCTTCTCTCCCTCTCTCTCCCCTCTTGTCACTCTCCTCCCATCTCGTCCCTCTCCATCTCTTTTCCATCTCTTGTCTCTTCTCTTCCCTCTCCTCCCCATTCCGCTCCAGCCCTCACTAACCTCCCCATCTCTCCTCTCCCCTCTCCCCGCTTCTCCTCTCTCTCCTCACCCGTCTCCACCACCCATCTCCCTTCTTGTATCTCGCCTCCCCAACCACCCACCCCCCACACACACACAATCCAAACGAGACAGAACCTACAGCTGAAATAATAAAAACGCCCCCATTTTGTATTTCCTCCCACATATATACGCTAATAACACACATCTATGATCCACATCTATGTCGAGTGGAATTAATTATGGGGAGCTGCTTTTACAACCGGATGTAGTAGGCAGATAAGCGCGTGTGTAATCCGGAAGTGTTCCATTACGTGGCCCGCGCATGCGCAGAAATCTCCTTCTCACATTATTCTGAGAATCTACGTACCGTTGGGTCTTCTTCATCTCAGCGCTGCCGAGCGGCTGTTCAACTCAGCGTCTGAGTTCTCTAAGAGGGGAGTGGGAGGGGGGGGGGGGGATTATTTGGAAAAGGAGAAATGAAGTTTGAGTTTGTTAAATAGAAAGTTCCTTTTAGTGTTTTTAATGCGGGGTTGTTTTTTGTTTGGGGGGGGGGGGGGGGGGGGGTGGGGGGGGGTAGGTTAACGATCTACTGTCAGTATTGATGGATTTGGTATTGGTATGAGTATATATGCGTATATGTATGTGTGTATGCATGTAAATAGGTATGTCTGCCTGTGTGCATGTATGTATGTGTATGTACGTATATATGTGCTTGTGTATGTGTATTCATGTATGCTTGTGTGTGTGGTGCGGCGTTGCTATGTGTGTTGATGTATGTTCATGTGTCAGTGTGAATATGAGTGTGTGTGTGCTGTATGTTTTGTGTGTTCATGTGTGCGTGTTGGTGGGTGCGTGTGTTGGTGTGTGTGTTGCTGTAGGTTCATGTATGTCAATGTGAATATGAGTGTGTGTGTGCTGTATGTTTTGTGTGTTCATGTATGCATGTTGGTGGGTGCGTGTGGTGCTGTGGGTGTTGCTGTAGGTTCATGTGTGTCAATGTGAATATTGGTATGAGTGTGCTGTATGTGTTGTGTGTTCATGCATACGTGTATGGGTGTATGTGTTGATGTATGTGTTGCTGTATGTTCCCGTTTATCAGTGTGAGTATGAGTATGTGTGTTGTATGGGTTGTGTATTCATGTATGCGCATGGGCGGGGTGTGTGTGTTGCTGTGTGTGTTGCTGCATGTATCAGTATGAGTGCGTGTGAGTATGTGTTGTGTGTTCATGTATGTCAATGTTTTGTTGTGTGCGTTGATGTGTGTGTCGCTGCATGTTGATGTGCACCATTAGAGTATGACTGTGTGTGTGTGTGAGTATGTCTTGTGTGTTCATGTATGCAAGTGTTTTATTGTGTGCGTTGATGTGTGTGTCATTGCATGTTGCTGTGCGCCATTAGAGTATGACTGTGTGTGTGAGTATGTGTTGTGTGTTCATGTAAGCAAGTGTTTTGTTGTGTGTGTTGATGTGTGTGTTGCTGCATGTTGCTGTGCGCCATTAGAGTATGAGTGTGCGTGTGAGTATGTGGTGTGTGTTCATCTATGCAAGTGTTTTGTTGTGTGTGTTGATGTGTGTGTTGCTGCATGTTGCTGTGCGCCATTAGAGTATGAGAGTGTGTGTGAGTATGTGTTGTGTGTTCATGTATGCATGTGTTTTGTTGTGTGCATTGATGTGTGTGTTGCTGTGTGTTCCCGTGTGTCAGTATCAATATAAGTGCGTGTGCTGTGTGCATTGCATGTTCATGTATGTGTGTGTTGCTGTGTGTGTTGTTGTGTGTGTTGCTGTGTGTTCCCGTGCGTCAGTATCAACATTTGTGGTGTGTGCGCGTCTGTCTGTGTGAAGGTCACAGGGGTCACCTGCACCAACCTTCAACCTTTCACTTTCATCACAAAGAGAGCGCCTCACTGCGGCGACTTCAACCACTAAGTGGCGCCCTGCACGCAGCTAATGCATAACCGGAAGTGTCCACTTCCCTCTGACGTCGACACTGGGCGTGACCTGGTCAAAGACAGCCAGGATTCTTGGTCTAACTCAAAAGTGGCACCAAGAAGAAACAAGCTTGCTGATTGCCTCTATTTTTCTTGTTTCAAAACTTTTAACAAAAATAAATGACGACACCAGCACTACTTGATGCTATCCACAGTCTGAATGCCATCTAATACCATGATTTGATTTCATTTACTCAGTCCTGGTCGAGTCAAACCAATGACTTATAATCAATTCAATTCAATTCTTTTATTTAACTCTCTGCAAGGTATGTTTACAATAAATTGAGGTGATACAATAAATGCATACAAATTCCTTACAGACAGAAAGGATCCCAGAAAAGCGATGCTTATCTAGCTGGTCTCCATGATGTGATAAATTGATACTTGTCGCTTCCTAGCAAGGCACTCGGCATTATCAGGATAGCACGAGGACTGGTTTGCTCATTTTTATGATAATGTGACTGAGTGCGACATCAGGTCATTGTTCGTGTCAAAACTATGATCTCATAGGTATCAACAATAGTAGGTTCTATTAAATTGACTTAGTATTATACATACTTAATAAGCACACAAGGTTAGGATCTAAGTTGGATATGTAGGTTCAAATCTAGATAAGTATTTTGCTTTTGAAAAGCTGCTGCTTTCATCGCACTGTGCAGTTTTAACATGAGACCTTGGCTCTTTTCCCTCAGGTCGGCCCGGGACCCTGCGGCCCCGGGACCCGTTCGTGAAGGTGTGCTTGTTACCGGACGGCAGGGCCCAGCAGCAGGGCCGGGTGCAGAGGAAAACCCTTGACCCGGTCTTCAACGACATCTTCAACTTCTATGTAAGTGATATTGAAAGCAAGGGAATGGGTAGATGAAAGATTCACCCCATACTTCCAGTAGAGGGGTGAACGACAACGTAGTCTAAATACGGGTGAAAATAGCTTTAGTATGGAACAAGAAGTAGAATGCCTGGCACCAGTGTCAAATGAGTACTTATATCAACACAGAGTTGGTGAAATGGGAGAGAATGCAAAAAGACAAGATGGCGGCCAGAGAACGCCGTCGATTTCACTTTTAGAGTATATGTTTTATTATATTTTCCAACTCAAAAGTAGCGGGTAAATATGAAGACCTACATAAAGAATATATTGTGCTTCTTAAATTAAGAATTTACCAGCTCAGTTAATTTCCCCAGCATGTCGAAATTCTTCGCCAGCTTTTCTAATGGGTTGGTTTTTCACCCCTGAACTGCAAGTATGGTGTGGATCTTTTATCTAGGGAATGGGATGCACTTGGAGTAGAAGAAGTACAGGTGTAATAGAAACACATGTAAAAAGAATTAATCAAAATGGAGCTAACTGCACTGCTAGACTAAGAAGTACTTTCTTTTCTTTTTTAAGAAAATTAATTTTAAATAATTTTAAATCAAAATAATTTTAAAATACACCGATAATTCAAGGAAGCTCTTAGAGGGTATACTACACCCTAGTCAGGTAAAGTAACTATAGGTAACTAAGGTACTAACCAAGTGTAGACCAAACAAACTCGCAGAGGGTAGGGAGATGTGGGAGCCTACAAACAAAGAATAAATGCATGGAGTAGATAGCTGCATAACAACTGAAATTGACAAAACAGGGGGAACCACGAGATAATTACTGTATTGTATGTTATATATATTATACATATTATATATATTATATATATATTATATATAATATATATATATCATATATATTATAAATATTATATATATTATATATATTATATATATATTACATATATTACATATATTACATATATTATATATATTATATATGTTATATATTATATATTATATATATATATATTATATATATTATGCATATTATATATATTATATATATTATGTATGTTATATATATTATGTATATTATGTATATTATGTATATTGTATGCTGGTATGCAGGTAGTGCAATACCTCAGGGAGTTTGACGCCCCTGCCCTGCAGAGTTGTAAACCACTGCCTTGTGGTACAGGTTCTTAACAGAACCGAAGGCTAAGGGAGTAAACCCTGAACAGAAAACCATGTCACTGTGGCAGCATCAAGGGCGGTTGATGTATGGAACTCCCAACATCTCCCGACCAGCCACTGCAGGGACAAATAGTTTTGCGCCTGTCTTGACATGTTCTTGCCGGTGTGAAACCTCTATTTGCTCCCCGAGAGAGTGCCGCTGGTAACTTGCAAAAGCCAGCAGCACTTCAACACTTTTGCAGGCAGCTTTCATGAAATGTACAACCGCACACAAAAATGGAGAGCGGCAGTCAAGTAATGAAAGCAGTCTTTGTCGCATCGCGACCGACAGCATGATGATGATGATGATATATATTATATATATTTATTATATATATTATATATATTATATATATGTATTATATATATTATATATTATATATTATATATATTATAAATATTATATATATTATATATATATTTTATATATTATATTATTATATACATATTATATATTATATATATAGTATATATATATAATATATAATATATATACGATAGGTTTTGGTGGTGTCAAGGTCCGCGCCCCGTCGCCCGTCGTCCACTGCCGCAGTCGTCCGGCGCCTATTCCGTCGTCTCTCCCTCTCCTCCTTCAACGCCTCCAGTTCGTCTTCCAAATCGGTTACACGCATCTCGGCCTTGATCGTGTCGATCGCCTCCCTCGCGTTCCGCTCCCGGTCGTCCAGTGATAGGGTCGACATTGCTGAAGTCGTTGTGTCCATGTCGAGGCTATCGGAGTGCTCTGCTGCCGGTCTCGTATTTTTCGACGACGCTTTACCGCTGCGCGTCGACATGCTACTTTGGGCCAGTGTGTCGATACTTTTGCGTGAGCAGTTTACCTGGTCCTGTTTGTGGGTAGAGCCGCAGTCAGTGCAGTAACCTGCACCTGGCATCCTAATCCCTAAACTCTACAGTAGCCGTACCAGGTACGCTTCATTAAGCGGATTAAGCGCTAAGTGGTTAAGCGGATTAGTGAAGTAACCCATGTCGTTGAGAGCTGCGACGTGTGCATAACGACCGTTATTTCAAATTAACTATGACTTAATGTAACTTATGAACAGCATTTTCAATATTATAATCGACAGTCATGTTGATTGCAAATCGATATGGTCAAAATAATAACGAAAGCAGTTATTAATGAATCAATTTTTAAACAACTCGACTTGGTTAGTCGACGTGATTAATGTCATGTTTAAACGTGTAATTCAGCGTATTTGCACTCTTGGCTTCTCTTGTCGATCCGCGTCGATCGTGCAGCTCCAACACGCCGCCGATGGTCGACAAACATGCCGTTTGTAGGATTTGTAACAAGTGTCGAACGAGAAAGTCGATATATATAAATGTTTTTATGATACCGTACTCGACGATCGATCAACTCGTGAAGAAACGACACACATCGTCACTTGAATCTGGTTCTAGTCGTCCGCTGGCTCGGACGATCGGCAGAAGTAAACTTAATACACCCCCACAACACAGGTAGGAAGTAGACTGTGGTGAGGTGTGTACAGTTTGAAATCCAGTGAGGCAATGACTTGCCCGGGCGGATTGGTGAGAAAAGCGCCCGGTGGTGGCGCTAGTAGCAGGCAACCGGGGCAAATCAGGGCAAGTCAATGATTGGACAATATTAATATATCGAAGAATAAATAATAATAATAATAAAATACTCCGCCTATTTATACATGCATAATAAATTATACGTACTATATATATTTTATATATTATATTATTATATACATATTATATATTATATATATAGTATATATATATTATATATATATTATATATATTATATATATTAAATGAATTATATATTGCATATATATTATATATTTTATATATTTTATATATTGCATATAGATTATATAGTATATATATTATGTATTTTATATATGTTATATATAATATCTATTATATATGTTATATATTATATAGTATATATATATTATATATTACATATAGAAATCAAAGCCATTTGACTGTGCAACTTTCACAAATAAATTAATAAATAAATAAAAGTTTTTAGATGAAAAGCTCTTCCTTTAGTAACTGACCTCCCACGTCTTAAAGGTGTCTGTATGCTTGGAAACCTTTTCGATAAATTTGGACGCCACCGATTGAAGACCAAGAAGTTAGATAACGCCCTTGAGGAGGTAATGTCAAGTTGAATCGGGTGGTCTATATTAAGATCACTTAGCAAAGTGCCGTCAACTCAGGAAAGCCTGGTGTCGGCCTGCGATAGTCGCAGCGCACACCACCACCAACCTGGTCAACCGGAGGACGTGACGCCCGCAAATTTAGCTAATAGTCCCTTGCACTGATTGCCCCGCCAACAATGAAATTGAACAATAAATGGGGTGGCCAAATGAGTTGAGCATCCGCCTCTCGTTTTGGTAGGTCATTGGATTCAAACCTTGGCCCACGAAAGGTTGGTTGTTTGGTTGTTGGAGTCTTACATCCTGACAACATCTAAGGTAATATGAGGACGGGTAATGACTTGTGACAGTGCACACTCATAGCGACTTTATAGTGCTGCCCCACTGGGAAATCAGGCCACCAGTACCATGACCCAATATCCCACTCAGTCACATTATCCTGACACTGAGCCAACCAGTCCTTGCCCTATCTTAATAATGCCAAGTGCCTGGCAAGGAAGTGACAAGTATCAATTTTTAAAGTCATTGGTTTGACTCGACTTGGGTTCAAACCCACAAACCCATGGGTTAGGATCCCCCGATCTTCCAAAACAGCAGATGGACGCTCAACTCATTCGGCCATCCCGTCTGGTCCCGAGGAAAACTAATGACTTAAAATGTAATACTTGCCGCTACCTAATCTGGCATTCGGCATTACTAGAATAGGACATGGAGCAGTGGAATAAGGAATGCCAGTTGTCCGCAATTGAAATTGTCCCTGCTTAATCAACTAATGTAGGCCTACCAACACATTGGTGCAGGTTATTATTAAACATTCAAGGACCTCGGGTATTCTGTCGGTTTTTACTGCCAGTCTGAAAGAATAACTCTTGAATTCAGTGGTATTGCAGTTCCCAGATCCGCACCGGCCATATAAACTGTATACTGATGCTTCGGATTACAGCATGGGGGCTATCTTGGTGCAAGCTGACGATGAAGGGGTGGAGCGACCTGTGTACACGATATCAGGTAGATTCACCCAGGCCCAAAGAAACTACAGTACGATAGAAAATGAGGGGTATGCCATCATATATGCTCTGGTAAAAATGAGGCTGTATCTATATGGTGCCAATTTTATGATTTACTGTGATCACAAACCGCTGAAGAGCCTGTTCAACGGTGTGATGCGAACACTCATGTCCAGCGGTGGGTGGTGATTCTCACCGGGTATGCAGTGCCGACTGAGTAAATGAAAGGTTGTGATAATGTGGGGGCAGACATGCTGTCTCGGTTGAGGTCAGCGACACATACAGATGGCATGGGTGTCTGGGATGGCAGCTGAGGAGCCTTTAACTGATGGTTAAAGTCGCATAGACCGATGGTTTTGAGTTCTCTACAAGTGTAGTAGTCTGCACTGACCTCTCAGGCAAGGACCCACATAGACAGGCAGGCGTGGATATGGTGATTGCATCAGGGAGCCTAGGTAGTGTATTCGTTCTCAAACCAGCCCCGGAATGGCAAGACGTGTGGTTTCAAATCCTAATCGCAATATTTCCCATTTTCATCACCCCCATGACAATTTGTAAATTCGTCGTCTGGCAGCTATAGTTGTGTAGGCAGGCTAATAGAGAAAGAAAGAGTATAAAGAGTGAAAGCAGAGTGAGAGCTTGCCCCCTCAGGTTTATTATTATATAGTGGTACAGGGATCTGACATGGCATACCACCTGACCATGCTCTCCAATCAACAACAAACATTTCTAGGTCCACCAATGAACAGTAAGCATTCATGTGTCACCATGGCTACTGTGATCTACCCACCACTACCATGCCTTGTGGCTGCTTGGCCTGCACCTGCCCTGTTGTGTGTGTGTGTGGTAATCTGTGACTAATAGTTGGGGGGGAGGGGGTAGTGAGTGTAGCTCTTGAGCTCCTTCCACACTAACAGTAGTGCCCCTCTCACACTATCAATTTAATACACAATGACTATTTACTACAAGTAAAGAGTCACAAGCAACTACATAAATACATTCATGCACCTAGCCCTATACATCATTTACATTAATAGGCCATTTGTACTCCTTTATAGACCATTTCATATTCCCCACCGATGCAGTTTATCAGAATATTTTACAAATTGTTTAGATAGATATATTAGGTTGATCATTAGAATCTAGTTTACTTTAGCTTGAATGAACTTTTATTTTAAAACATTAACTTCGGAGATATTGGAACTCTAAGACAAGCTAAATTTATTTTGACATGTAATGAGATGACATAGATACATCCAACTGATAAACCCAATAGTCTTCAACAGCTTTTCAACGCCAGAAATAAAACCCTAACTGCCACACCTATATGTGTAATCTAACAAACATATCGTAGGTCGGACATCGCATATCGCACGTCGTAGTATGTGATAAGGGAATCTTACATTAAAGCTATGTATTCCGATGAGAAAAAAAATCTTTTATACCGAAGTTTTTACCTATATGTGAAGAGTTCAGGTGCAAAACCATGTAAACGCCAATGCAAAAATGTAGTTTAAATCAAAGATTTTTACCTGAAAATAATTTTAATTCTCATTAATTCCACTTTTCATATGATCACATGGTTATAGAGAAATGAACAAAAGAGTAGGAATTAAATAAAAAATTAAGTCTTTGAGGGACTGATTCCAATGTTTATCTCCATTTTTGGATTGGCGTTTACGTGGTTTTGCGCCTGAACTCTTCATGTAATTATACATATCCAACTTAGATACTGGTCCACACTTATGCCAGTTTGGTGCTCCTGTGCTCCCCTGCTATGTTCGAAATTGAATCAACAATGCAGCATTTCGGTGTACACACCAAACTTAATTGTTCATATTTTCAATTCAAATATCGCCACAAAGTTTACACTTTAAAATAAAATTATTTTGAACTAAATCAAAGACCCTATAATACTAAGACGGCTCACTCAGCCTGTACTGTGTAATCAAAATGATCAAACCCACCACTTGGTGCGCTGGCTGTTCTCTTGGTTAAACAGTTGCTATATTATATGTACAAATGTATAAATGAATGTGAAAGATGTGTGATGATGGCAATGATGATGATGGGTATTTGTTCATAGCAATTTCATATTGATGTGTATTCATACTTACCTATCTCATGTATAATATAATTGTATGTGTTTACATGTGAAACACCAACCAGCAGCTGGGTTGATCAAACCCACCACAAGGTGGCACTGCGAAATTTACTTTACCATGGGAGAGATAGGGAGTGAGCCGTCTTAGTATTATAAGTTCTTTGACTAAACTAAAGTATATCATAACGATTTATCTAAATAAAATACAGGGGGGGGGGAACTCTCAAAACTATCGGATTATGCAACTTAAGAGTGAAAACTTTCCCACGTCAGAGGATCATCATAACCTAGCCGCTGGATGGTGTTGTTTACCGCCGCCAGGTGGGGGTAAACAAAGAACGCCGTCCGTCCTAAAGGTGCCTCGTTCTGATAAATACAGTCAAATGACGTCATCAGTTTTATTCGCAGCTAGAAGGCAAGGTACTTATTGGTCAGCTTCGTGTCTTCTAAATGTAGTCTTCAAAGGATGACGTTGCATCCTCTGGTAAGGACAACACCAAGCACGGTAGCCAAATACCAGTTAAGCTAGTGACATCTATCGTCAGAATCTGGAACCACTCTATTCAGGTACTTTCCCCCCCGAGTCCCTGTCATTTCATATGCTATATCTCCGTGCGGAATGCATGGACAAATAATAAGATGCTTGATTATATTCAGATATTCATATCACAACAGTCATCGAAGCTCTTGTAATATATCAAAAAGAATTAAAGACAACTATATCATGTTTTTCTTCCTGGAATTTCACTACTGCTTTCTTCTCGTCAATACACCCCAACCCGCCAGTTTAGCAAGTGACATCTATCGGCAGAATCTGGAACCACTCTATGTGGTCTAAGCTTTCCCCTTAACTGGTGGGTGTATTGGTAGAACGCAGGCCTCCCGTGTGGGAGATCGAGAGTTCAATTCCTGGTCAAGTCAAACCAATGAGCTACAAAGTTGACACCTAGTGCTGCCTAGGTTGGCATTAATATGAGAGGGCAAGGACTGGTTAGCTCAGTGTCAGGATAATGTGACTGAGTGGGATATCGGGTCATGGCGCTGGTGGGGCAGCACTATAAAGTCACCATGAGTGTGCACTGTCACAAGTCAGTACCCATCCTGATCTGACCTTAGATGTTGCCAGGACGTAAAACTCCAACAAAACCAACTGTTTAAACGCTATTGAATCATACATTCTTTACCCGGCCCCATTCACAGCGACCTCTGCCGGATTGGTTGTCAATTAGTTACTTTCCTCCTCACCAGGTGGGGCGTCGTGAGGTCGGACGTCGAACACTTCGGATATCGCTCTACGACATCGACAAGCGACGCATACGTCACACCTTGGGTCACGTGTTCGTCAGTCTCCATAGCGCTGACGTCACGTCCGGTGACATGAGGTGGGCTGAGTTACAGCGGAAGGCCAGCAGGCCTGAGCAGGTAATGACGTCATGGACTAATAGCCACGCTATGGGCTGGATATATACTTAAACCAAATATACAGTCAACCCTTCTTTATCTGGACTACTTTATTCCGAACACGTATAGGTCGTATCAACAACATTGTTGGACAAGCGACTTGGATTAGGAGAGGATCAAATGAATCGAGAAAATATGTTCCATGGATCTTTTTGTCGGGTAGTAGGATGTTTGGATGAAACGTCGTCGGATTAACAAGATTGATTGTTGATTGATTGGTGGTTGCTTTACGCCGTGTCGGCATCGCAGGCCATATGCATGGCAAGAAATGTTAGTTTTTTTACTCAAACCATCGCTTTTACATGTAAAAGCAGACAATCAATTATGTGCCAAGAGACACTCATTAAATTAGAAAGGATTAACAAGAGCTGACTGTATTACATTTGACAGCTATCTAAAAATTCGGTAATTAAATCGCCATTTACTGAGGGATACTTGGATATTTGTATTGTTCAGTAAATACATTTACAGATCAACATTTCTTTTATCCAATTCCAAAAAACTAAAACTGGAAATTTTCTATGTGGGACTGTCACTAATGAGTCATGAATATTCAATATATCGTAATGAAAGATATGCTATTTGAGATTGAATTCAATAGCGCAGGCTTGGTCTGCCAAACAAGTACCTCATGGCTATTCTCTGATGTCATACATGGAATGGAAATGTAGACTTACATAGGTTATTAGGCATACTTATAATCGCTCAAATGTACTTTGAAGTTGCATAGTCCGATGATTTTGAGTTTCTCTCATTTTCTGAGATAAACGTATTAGATTGTTCATTATAATCTACCTTGCTTTAGTTTGAAGTAACTTTTATTGTAAATTGCTAACTTAAGAGATATTTGAAGTGCAAGCAATGCTAAATTAATGTTGGCAAGCTTGCCAAAACTCTATCACCATAGGCTTCTACAGTAACAGGTTCTATTAATTGACTCAGTGCCCCCTTATATGTGATGCCAAATGTTTAATAAGTGTACCAGCATCTAAGTTAGATATGTAGAATCAAATCTAGATAATCATTTAGGTTTTGAAAATTTGATGTTTTCATCGGACTATGCAGCTTTAAGTGATAGTAGGGCTTGCACTAATTCCCAGGTCTGTAGCATTCCTAAGTATGTCACCGAGGACAGTCATTAGGGATGAATGACATTAATAGCTTGAACACAGAAACCCTCACCCCATCCTGATATGACCGTAAATGTTGCCCGGACGTAAAACCCCAACAACGAGCCAGAAGCCTTCACAGAAATCCTCTGACTCAATTTGGGACGTAAGTAAATCCTAGAGATTAGGTTGTTTGTTATACAAAGTCATATTTGATCACAATAATTTCGAACATATCAAGTTGGTTGTGTTATGGTACAACCCCTTTGACTTAAATCGCAAAACATAATTAGCTTCAAGCAATACATATCAAGAGAAACCATGTTCGTGGGCTTTACATCTATAGTGAGTTGAACTGATCTCCCAGTCTGTAATGCCACATAGACAGGTCGGTTTGGATAAGATGATTGCATCAGGGAGCCCAGATAGACTAATGGTTAGGATGCTAGCTCTAGAATGCCGGATGTGTGGATTCGAGTCCTATTTTAAGCCCCAGTCAGACCTCACCGGATTGAGGAACTGGACAGAAACCGGACACTGTCCGGTGAAACACAGCAATGTACGGTTTATATATGGTTGACATCTGGCGTGTCCGTTATCTGTCTGGTGGTGTCCGGAGGTGTCCGGTACAAGTTTTCAACATGCACAAAACTTGTACCGGACACCACCGGACTGAAGTGTACGGTTGGTGTCCGGTTTAAGTCCGTTTAGTCCGTTTCATGTCTGGTATGCATCCATTATGTCTCCGGTTTGCTTCCTGCCATGGTTGTTGATGGTGGTTTTTTTTTGGTTTTTTTGTGTTTTTTTTGTATTGCGGGAATTCAGTCAGTATATGTTTTCTGTGCGTCCGTGAACAATCCATTATGTCCGTTTGACATTTGGTTTTCGTCTGGTTATCGTCCGGTGGCTATTCGTTAATGTGCATTCCTTGTCTGTTTAGCGTTCATTTCATCCGGTACATTGAATCAGCATTGGACTGAACCCAAGTAAAGAACCTACAAACTGGGTCATCCAGAATGGCCTTGATCGTGTTCCCCGACCTTTAAGTAAATTCCACATTGTAGGGCCTACATCGGTGAGGTGAGACATGCATTAATGTTCTCGGAGGCGAACAGGTCTTAATTACAAGCGAAGCACTTGATAAAATACTCGCCGGCGGCAAATAAATTGAGTGGGAATATTTAAGCAGCCCCACAAATTAGCTGCCAAGGAGACTGATTGAATCATGTACCGGCTGTTGACCCGATGGCTACGTCACTAACAGTTTCTCGTTGTTACTAGTTCGCCAAATTCATGGTGTGTTGGCTAAGATTTAGTTAAACCTTTTTTTCTTTTTGCTTAATTCATTCTTCTTTATTTTTAATTGTGGGGTAATTATCTTATCAAATATGACCATCGAGAAATTGGGGTATTATTTGAGGGCTGAGTTGTTATTTATTAACCGAGCAAAAGAAATAATAGAACACATTGCTTCCAGTGGTTGCCAAGTAACATCATAAAACATCGAAAGCGTTGTTGCCTCCAGTGGTTGCCAAGTACCATCATAAAACATCGAAAGCGTCGTTTGATGGACGCGATCGTTTTAAAACTTCTCTAAAAAAATATATATATATAAATACAAATAAATAAAGCTTGGCCACGAAGCTGTTCTTCTGGATTTAATTCAGAGGTATTGCTAAATCCAGTGTAAGCCCTACACCTCAGTGTGATGTTAGGACAATCATGTATTTTTTTTTTAAACTCGGTTAGACAACATCGGACTAGTAGTAATACAGTCTAATACTAAACTCCCAAATAAATGCTCATCGTGAGCATGTCTCAAATAGCCGAGAGGATATATCCCTGCTCGGGACTGTGTGAGATTTAATTAAGTGAGTATTTTACTGAGGTAATCAATACACACATATTTACCGGAGTTCCCCTTATGTCAATTACCGGTTACTGATAGTGATATTCCAGGGACTCTCGTGTCTGAAACCCCATGTCTGACAATAATTTCATACTAGAAAAAAAAGTCATGTAAGGAATAAAATAACACACACACACAAAACACTGACTTAGATTTGTAGTCTCAAATTTTCAAGACCAAAATACTTAGCGAGATTTGATCCTATGTATCCAACTTAGACACTGGAGCACTTATCAAGCATTTGCTGCTGCATAGAATGAGACACTGAGAACCTTCACTGCTGAAGGGAAGCCTATGGTTTCAGAATGTCGACGTCCTTGCCTAAATTAATTTTGCATGTCTTAAGTTCAAATATATATAAAGTTGTTGTTGTTTCACGTCCTAGCAACACTTAAGGTCATGTCAGGACCAACTTGTGACAGTGTGCACGCATGGTGACTTCATAGTGCTGCCCCACTGGGAAATCAGGCCACCCGCACCATGACCCAATATCCCACTCAGTCATATTATCCTGACACTGAGCTAACCAGTCCTTGCCCTATTCTATTAATGCAGAACACCAGGCTAGGAAGCGACAAGTATCAATTTTAATGTCATTGGTTTCACTCGACCGGGAACCGACCTCCTGACATTCCGCACGCAAGGCCCGCGCTCTATCCAATAGGCTACTGCGCCCGGTCAGAGGAACTACACCAGTATATAACTTGGATATATAATTATGATCAAATCACGTGGCTTAGTTTCTTTTTGATATTAATGATTTCAGCGGATTATGCAACCTTAGAACAACACGAGATCCCAACAAGCATCCTTGTTAAGCAATCTAATGTTGACGCAATTATTTCTTCGCCACCAGGAGACGCGTAACCTTGGTGACCTTGAGGTGACCTTGACCTGCTTACCATCGGCGGAGGAGGTCAGGCTGACGGTGGGATCACTCCGAGGAGCCAGTGGCCTGCGAGTCAACGAGAAGCAGGGTGAGTAGGACAGAGGATTAGCGAAGAGAAAGTGTGCACTTTGTGACATAAGCATGCAATTTGACACTCCGCTACTATTGTCCATAGCTATTTACTTCAAAACTGATTTCAGACCCATCTCGATTTGATCTGTGGTGGCCATTTTTTCAAACTAGCCGCCATGCACGTTTTCTATATTTCATTTCATAGCTCAACTCAAAGTAATGACACAGGCCTTGATTTGTGTCCATAACTATATTTTTGTATACAGCTATAAGTGTATGTCTCTAACTATATCTATGTGTCTATAGCTATATTTGTGTGCATAGCTATAATTGTATGTCTATGGCTATAGGTGTGTGTCTATAGTTAGATTTGTGTGTCTACAACTATATTTGCTCATTTCTGCTATGATTGAGTCTACAGCTATTATCTGGGTGTATATAACTCTGTCTCTGTGTTTATTACTACACATATCTGTAAATAGCTATATTTGTATGTCAATAGCTACTACTGTGTGTCTTTAGCTATATTTATGTATGCGATATGTGTGTGTTTAGACCTATAATTGTATGTATATAGCAATATCCATGCATATATCGCTATGTCCACGACTATATTTTCTCACCCATTGCCATATTTGATTCCATGGATGTAGTGCATAGCTATCTATTTACAGTCATAGTTATATTTTCAGGGTAAAAGGATCCACATGTGATATTATTCTTGCACAAGCCATTTTGTTCTCGAAAATAGATGCTATTTCTTATATTCATTTTCTATGTTGACATAACATGGCTGCTATAATTATGAATTACATCCAAATGGGTTCCAGTTTTTAAGTACTGACTTCTGGGGGGTTTGTAACCTTACAACGGTTACCGGCTGCAGAACTGCAGCAATATAGAGAGGCACCGATAAATCGGTCCAATCTTTGGTTGAAGATTAATCTTCTGGTGGAGTGGGTGTAGAAGCCGGGGACATCTTTACAATCTATCAAACGATGAGTTGGTGGGGTGGCCCCGAATCTCTCCAGTCCGGCGGTAGCAGAGCACTCGTATCCAGTCAACAGCAGCAAGGGTTCAGTAGGAAGGGACAGGCAAAGGTGGGTTCAACGGTTCCAGCAACAAGAACAAAGTGAGAGAAACGATAAGGTAAAGGGTCCCACCCAAGCAAGCAACTCCTTTGATCAGGGGGAGAAGTAAGCCCAGGAGAAAAAGAAAAGGAAAGAGAAATTTGGACAGTTGAGTCAAAGGGCCGTGTCTCTTTGCTCTATGGTGACCAGCCGGCGAGCTAAAGACACAGACAGAGTAAGAGTAGAAAGTGAAATGCTGGCAGCCTCCCCCTCCTGGAACTCTTTTCAGACATTATCAAGGAGGAGCAAGGCCAGCAGAGAGGAGATAGAGAGAGGTGTGGACGAAGTGCGGTCTGGATAGCAAGTGTTTTAAGTAGACTATGATGAGTTCGAATGATAATTGTCTGGAAAGTCCATGCTTGTATCACAAACTACACAATTCGGCTCTAGATAGGGCTTAGTACACCTGAATCTGTCTATACAACTCCCACGAAGCGTGGAATTCAAACAGGGAAGATCTATATAAAAGAAATAAACCAAAGGGAACTGGCATGTCATTCTGATGTCGGGAGTAGATGAACATTGGTCACTGCTATCGATTTATTTTCGCTAGTTCAAATAAATTTTAAAATAGTAAAGACTGCGGGTTGAAGTGTTTATGTTCGCTAGAAATTACGTTGTTTTGCTTGACAAAGAAAAAAGATGTACAGTTGATGTTTCTCTAAGAAGGCGAGTTATTGCACGAGTGTGATATCATTTGTCTTCAGTTCAGACAAAATTGCCCATTATAGACAGCTAGGTAGATCAGAGGCTCTCAGAATAGGGTGCTTCCCTTTGATTTACGATGTGAGTCAGTTACCCTTCACTGATGTCTTTCTGAGAAACCAATTTCGCTGCTGAGGCTGCTTACTAACTATACGCAGGTTGCCGCGTGTTAGTATTCATAGAGCTCTCTGGGTAGTGGTCTATGCATGTGAGCTATATAATTTATTATTTGAATAACGAATAGTACTAACTTATTATCATATGTTAATTTACTACAAAATTATATATAAGCTTGTCTTTCAACCATCTTTCTTTTTTTCTTCTTTTTTATTTTAGTGATGAATTTATTTACCCTGCTCATAACAGATAAGTGTGTTAACACTTGTTTTCACCGCTGGGCAGCACTAATCAAATTTGATTTAAATCTTCTGAATTTTGTTTTAGTAATAATTTTGGTTTTCTTGCTTCCTGTTTATGGCTTGTAACTGTTTGTAGATTCAAAACAGTCCAATGTCCAGTTTTTAGTTGTACTATTCTTTGTTTTAGTCCACATAAATATATATATATATATATTGAAAAATTGAATGCGTTAAGGCCAGGCGCATCTGGCATACAGTGCACAGGGCCGCTCACAGGGGGCGCCACCATGGTCTATGTCATAATAACAGGGTCAGCTAGATAGGATAAGTGCTAACTATTACATAGGGAACTGAAGATCGGTAGTGTCCTTGTTTATATTCCCATAATGGATTATAGAGCACATATATATATAGCTACAGTTGGCTCACGGTATAGGAGGCGGGGGGAGTAGAGAATGACCAGCTCCGCAGCAAATAACATGGAAGAAGATGGTTAATGGGAAACAATTAAGGGGCTGCCGTTATTTATATCCACATAATAAATTATTTGCGGTATAAGTATTATACGAATATAAAGGTGCGGAGGAATAGTTAATCCCTCTCTATATATTGAATCGTTATTGTTATTATTATTATGTCTTACCCAATTTATTGATATATTATTATTATATTGTATTTCGCCGATCCCGTTCCCACCCGTTCCGCGTGTGTTCCTGCGTTCCGGTTGGACGGCGTTGGCCGCAACCCTCGTCACGGGTGATCATTCAGCCACTGAGCTTCGGCAGTCCGTGTGTTTTTTTGTTTTTTTTTTTTTTAGTTATTTATATCCACATAATGAATTATATAGGTCATATAGGTATATATACTGCATAAGCAGTATTCGAGTATAATAGACCCGAAGCGTCCACCTGCTCCACAGCATCCCCTTCTCCTCATAAGTCATCGGCTGCTGGAGCCTGGACTGGTTATTTACTGCTTTAGCCTACCCCAACCTCAGGTACGCTCGTGGCGCCACCTGTCTCCTCACATTTCAACAGGTGTGCAACCTCACTCCCTGTACCGCTGAACAATGTTTATTTTTAGGCAAAGTCGTTAGTTTGTCTGTTGTTGTTTCACATCATAGCAACATCCAAGGTCATATCAGGATGGGTACTGACTTGTGACAGTGCGCACTCATGGCAACTTTATAGTGCTGCTCCACTGGAAGACCAGGCTGCCAGCACCATGACCTGATATCCCACTCAGTCACATTATCCTGACACTGACCAAATCAGTCCTTGCCCTATCCTAATAATGCCGAGCACCTGGTTCGGAAGCAAAAGTATTAATTTTTAAGTCATTGATTTGTCTTGACCAGGATTCCAACTCACAAACCCATGGGTTCGGATCCCCTGATCTCCCAAAACAGGAGACAGATGCTCAACCCATTCGGCCATCCCATCTGGTGGGTCGTTAGTTCCTCTAGCCAGATTATACGACATATATATAAAAATATAGTGTTGTATGTTCTATTAAATTGTCTTAGTATGCCCTTCTATGCAGCAACACATGCTTAATAAGTGCACCATTATCTAAGTTCGATTTTATTTTTGGTTTGTTGTTTGGGGGTTTGTTGGTGGTTTTTTTGTGGTGTGGGGTTTTTTGGGGTTTGTGTGGTGGGGGTTTGTGGTGTTGGGTGGTTTGGGGTTGGGGGGGGGTGGGTGTTGGGTTGTGGTGTTTGGGGTCTAGAATCATATCTAGATAAGTGTTTTGGTTTCGAACATTTGATGCTTTTATCGCACTAATAGATCAAATTCTCTTCCAATTTAGGCTCAATTCTAACTCAAATTCAACCAACGATGTGTTTTTTTTATATGGATCTGTCTAACAATAAGGTTCCAGTTACAGGCTTAACAATTTGAGAACGTAGAATTCTAGAAGCAGAACTTTACTACAAATATCTTAAGCATTGGAAATTCCTGCGCTGGCGGTCTCTGTGCGCCTCCAGTTTGTTCACTGGGGGATTACACGCTTATTGCAATAGCAGATCTCTCAGCCAAGTGGGCTGAAGGCGGGCTAGTTGTCCCTGTGCAATGTCGGCACAGTGTGACAGATAGGCGGCGAGGGAAATTTAACTTTGGGCCGAATCGGATTTAAATGACATTACTGTATTAGATTCGCGACCACGTCAGCCTGGTTTTGATCACAGCTGAAATAAATCATATGTTGCTTCACGGCTTTATCCCAGCCAAAAGCACTGGGATAAATGAGCGGGTGGAGGCGCTTATTTGCTGTCATTACTGGGGGGGGGAGGGATGGAGCACAGTGAAGCAACCCCTCCCACACCTGCCAATCATCCCATACCTCCTCCTACTGATTGGCTCGCCTCGCTTCCCACCATCCAATAGAAAAAGTGATGGGAAGCTGGGTTATGGACATAGCCACAGTCATGAATTTGCAATCTAAGATGCTAAATATATAGGTCAAATGATCATCTATCATTGCCCGGTCATAGGCTTCTGCAGTAATAGGTTCTATTAAATTGGAATCAAATCTATTATATATTATGTGGAATCAAATCTAGATAAGTGTTTTGGTTTAGGAAAGTTGATGTTTTCATCTGACTATGGCAACTTTAACAAAGGATGGCTATAAGGTTAATTTTCAGTTGAAATATATTCTAATGAGCACAAGCAATGTACAATGCAAGTGTGACAATTTAGTTTTTTTTACCTGTATGTAAGACTTTTTCCAACTTAATCATGTCCATTAGGGGCAGTGATGAATGGAACTCCCAACATCTCCCGACCAGCCACTGCAGGGACAAATAGTTTGCGCCTGTCTTGACGTGCTCTTGCCGGTGTGAGACCTCTATTTGCTCCCTGAGAGAGTGCTGCTAGTAACTTGCAAAAGCCAGCAGCACTTCAACACTTTGCAAGCAGCTTTTATGAAGTGCACAACCGCACAAAATAGCGGCACTTAAGAAATAAAAGCAGTCTTTGTCGCATTGCGACCGACAGCATGATCATGAAATTGGCTAAGTAGTACCTTTTATATGTCAACAGAGACTTACTAAATGCATCAGTATCTAAGTGAGATAGATAGAATCAAATCTAGATAGTTGATTTGGTTTTGAAAATTTGATGTTTTCATCGGAGTATGTAATGTCGCTGAAGTAGTTGTAATGTCGCTGAAGTAGTTGTAATGTCACTGAAATTCAGCCGGCCTGGGGGGCCAGCCACAAACCCCAGGGCCGTTACTGCTAACCATTTGCCAACCGGGCGCGGTGGCCGAATCGGTACAGCGTGGGCCTCGCGTGCGGGAGATTGGGAGTTCGGTTCCAGGTCGAGTCAAACCAATGACTTATCAAATTTATACTTGTCGCTTCCTAGAGTGGCCTTCGGCATTAATAGGATAGTGCAAGGAATGGTTAGCTTAGTATCAGGATAATGTGACTGAGTGGGATATTAAGTCATATGGTGCCAGCGGCCTGATTTCCCAGTGGGGCAGCACTATGCATTCGCCATGAGGGTGCACTATCGCAAGTCGGTACCCATCCTGATATGACCTGAGATGGTATATGTTGTATATTCAACAGTTATTGTATCCTTACTGTATATACCGTTTTTGTGTAAATAATCCTGAATTGAAAGAATGGCTGGAAGACAAAATACTTATTCAGCAGAATAAACATATTTACCATCCAAAAAAAAAGTTGTTGCCAGGACGTGAAACTCCAACAACCCAACCAGCTATAACCACTTGCCAGATTTGTGATATAACTATACCCCTTACGAATAGCCTACTAACCCATTTCCCATTTCGCACACCTCCAGGTTTATGCGCACGCGTTAACCTTCTGGAATCAGGCCGCCCGACAAGATGCCACAAAACGGCCGCAGTTTACGACACCGATCAACATGGCCTCGTTACGTTCGCTGAGACAATGAGGTTCGCCATGCCCATCCGACAGCTGGACGCATGTAGGTCAGTACGCCGCCCATGTAAGGCGCTTTGTCATTGGTCGACATAGATCACGTGGTGGTTTGTCAGCCATGACGGCGCCGCAATGAAGACGACAAGTTGCATAGTCGCAGATACGCCAACTGCTCCTGATTTTGTAGGATTTCTCCTACCTTCTTCTGATATTACGATTTCATGTGCAAATCTTCTGATTTTTACTCTCGCAGGTAAAATCAGCGACTTATAGCGGCATAAAGACATCAGCAGCTCAAGGTGGCAAGCAAACCCTAGAAAATGACACATAGACACATGGTGGAATACATGGTGGGACTTATATGAAGAAGTATATAATATAATTATAGTGTAACCATACAATATTATATATTGTATGGTTACACTATGTCTGAATGTCATGCTGTGTGTTAACATTGCCACAAAAAAACCTATCTTCCTAATAAAATGCTAAAATGAGTTTATCTTTGGTCACACAATGTTTGCATCTCTGTAGTCGGATGGTTTTGAGTTGCTGCCATGTTCTGAGATAAATACATTCGGCTGATCGTTATGATCTACTTTACGTTAGAGGAGGATGGCCAAGGCTAGCGCATCTTTCGGCCGACTACGCAAGAGACTCTGGAACAACCACCATGTGTCCAGGCGGGTCAAAGGCAAGATCTACTGTGCAATCGTGCTATCTACCCTACTATACGGAGCCGAGGCCTGAACAGTGTACAGAGGACAGGTGAAAAAGCTGCATGCCTTCATGATGCAACATCTGCGTTCAATCATGAGGCTAACCTGGAAGGACAAAGTGACAACAAAGGAAATACTCGAATGGACGGGGCTGCCCTCTATATAAGATCTTTTGATCAAAAAGAATCTCCGGTGGACTGGACACCTTATGAGGATGTCATCAGACAGGCTACCAAAGCAGATCCTCTATTCTCAACTGTCTTATGGTTACAGAAAGAGAGGCCACCCTCGTCTCCGGTTCAAGGATACCATCAAGAGAAACCTGAAGCTGAGAGACATTAAAACTGACTCATGGACATCACTCTAACAGCAGAGAGCTAAATGGAGAGCAGCAGTCAAGTAATGAAAGCAGTCTTTGTCACATCGCGACCGATAGCATGATGATGATGATGACGTTAGTTTGAAGTAGCTTTCGATTGTTAAATGTCTACCTGTGGAGATATTTGAAGTGAAAACATGCCAAATGTTGGCAAGCACATCAAAATTCTAACAGTATAGGATTCAACAGTAACATATTCTATTAAATTGGCATAGTAACTCCTTCCATATGGCAACACATGCTTAATAAATGCATGTCTAATTTTCATATATAGGATCCAATCTAGATAAGTGTTTTCGATTTGGATATTTTATGCTTTTGTCGGACTGTACAGCTTTAATAAACATTCAAAGGTGACATATGGATGACGTCATTTAAAGTTTTCAACGTTTTCACGATCATCCAAAAAGGCCCACCGCTTTTCCAGACGCATTCTCCCGGCATGCCTCGACAAAATAGTACACATCGACCTTTTAAAGTTTTATCACAGAATATATCACACTGCTTTAAGTCATATCAACATGTTATTAAGCAGTAAACGTCTGGAATGAGCGGGATCGCTCATTCGGGTTCATTGCTGGGCAAGGGGACAGCGAAGTTGACGTTCCCCACTCCCTCCTGATAGAAGTGAGATGTATATAAGAATCGGGCCAGTGTTTGAAGGCTCAGTCACACCTTACCGGATTGGGGTCATCATCATCATGCTGTCGGTCCCGATGCGACAAAGACTGCTTTCATTACTTGACTGCTGCTCTCCATTTAGCTCTCTGCTCTGAGAGTTGCGTCCATGAGTCGGTCTTAATGTCTCTCAGCTTCAGGTTTCTCTTCATGGTATCCTTGAACCAGAGACGATGTGCTAGCCTTGGCCATCCTCCTCTGTATTTCAGCATCAATGCATCCATCACTTGATATAGTGCTTCCGAGGTAGGTGAATTCCGGAACAGAGATTGGGGTACCATATAGAAAACGGACACGGTCCGGTGAAATACGTCAATGTACGATTTATATACGGTACGCATCCGGCATGTCCGTTATCTATCCGGTGGTGCCCGGTGTGTACGGTGGCAAGTTTTGAACATGCACAAAACTTGTACCAGACACCGCCGGACTGACGTGTATGGTTGGTATCTGTTTTAAGTCCGTTTTGTCCGGTTCATGTCCGTTACCCATCCGTTACATCTCCAGTTTGCTTCCTGCAGAGTCCGTTGACGGTGTTGTGGGAATTCGGTCAGTATATGTTTCCGGCACGTCCGGGACAGTCCGGTATGTGTCCGGTTGATGTTCGGTCCGTCCGTTTGACATTCGGTTGTCATCTGGTTATTGTCCGGTTATCATCCGGAGGCTATCCGTTCATGTCTGTTCGTCCAGCGTCCATTAACCCGATAACACAACATTTCGACACATTTCGATACATTTTGATACCGAACACCACCGGACTAGAAAATTCGTTGTCCGGTTTATGTCCGTTGCTCAATCCGGTAAGGTGTGACAGGCACTTTAGGGATTGCATTGACATGCTTGATATGATATAGCGGACTGCATTTAATAGTAGTTCCTGTTTAACCAATTCTATTGGAGTTAAAGTAGCGCTGTTAAACTGCATGCTAAGTTAGTTAAGAGATAATAATTCAACGTTTTAAGTTTCTAAAATACTTTGATCATAGAAAATATCTGAAGTTGATGATTATAATCTACCTTACTGTAGCCTGAAGTAGCTTTTATTTTAAATGGCTAACCTTGGAAATATTGTAGGTGAAAGTATACCAAATTGGTTGCTACAATTGATTGTAATCATTGTCACTTCTTAAATTGTTAAAATATTCTGCGCAAATTTGTATTTATTAGTTTAAAAAATAACTTAATTTATCTGGATAAAAATCACAATAAATAAAACATCACTAAATGTGCATGACAAAGTCCAAGAAATATCCCCTTTTCGTAATATTGCCATGAGAGTGTATGCTATCTGTAGAGGGTTTTTGGTCTGCATAGATCCTCATATTCTATGGAAGCCGGGAGGATGGAGAGATGGGAAGGAGGAGGAGGGGGAAGAGAGGGGGGGGGAGGAGGGGGTAGGGGGAAGAGGAGGGGAGGGGGGGAGAGGGGAGGAAGATGGGAAGGAGGAGGGGGAGGAGGGGAGAAGAGGAGGGGGAGTTGGAGGGGGAGGAGGAGAGGGAAGGAGGAGGGGGAGTAGGAGCGGGAGTAGGAGCCTGAGTAGGAGGGGGAGGAGGAGGGGGGAGGTGGATGGGAGGGGGGGAGGGGGAGCCATTGGACTCCGTCCCTGGCCAATTATGACTCGCCATGGACAGGACAGCATGGAATAATATATCACGGTATATAAATAGCTTTCCTAATGGGAACATTGGCCCGCTCTTGTGTACACGAAAGGATGTTTATAGGGTGAAGGTCAAGGTCAGGCTGTGAGAAAGTGAGCTGCTCGCCGGACCGGCCTGTGGGCTATGGGGCAGGTTTATGGGGCGCCCATGCTAAAATGTATTTCTGTAAGTAAAGGATCTGTCACATTACGACGCATCGCGCCAATGAATGGCCACATATGTGATTTTTGGCGGCTACGTCGGGATACGGGCTATGCGTTACGCATGCATTAGGCGCTCATTGGTATATGTCAATGTACGTCGATGTTTGTCGAGATACGGCGTCATGAGTGAGGAGTTCATTGCTGGGCACTTAAGGCGTACAAAACTTTTGACGTACAACAATGTTTGACAATGTGTGGATTTTACGTCGGCCATACATAATGTATAAGTTAGGTGTACGTCGGTGAACATTAGACGTATGTTGGACAAACGTTGTTCACTACATTGACCTACATTAAAGGCAGTGGAAACATACAGTCCACGTACTGACATTGTATGGATAATGTATGTCTAATGTATATGTAGCTTATGTTTAGCATTTCTCCAGTGTGTCTTGACGTATGTAACGTATGAGGCATAGTTCTGGCAATCGAATAACATCACCAGCATTCTGCGAACATACCATGAGCGTAATTCAAAACGTTTTTCACGGGGAGGCACGTTACCCATACGCTGGTCATACTTTGGCCATATGCTATGTATATGGTATGTATATGTCCAACTTTGACCCCTGCACCAAAAGGTTTTATGCTTCTTGACGTAAAAAACTGATTTTACGCTTGCGATATGCATCATAATGTGACAGGCCCTTACAGCTGAGGAATAGCTGTTGGTATAGGCATAGCATGAAGGAAGGCAGAGTTTCCTAGACATGGGCGATAATCCAAGTTTAATAGCGCTGCGCTACGGAATTTGACTGAAGATTCAAAACCATCCAAAGGAAAGCACTACGCAACCCACAAAACTTAAAAGCATAAGATTCCCATTCACATTTGATGGATTGGTCTGTGTAACTTACTGTACAGTGGCTGTAATACAGCAGTCACTGTAATACTTAGATTCGATCTATTTATTTGTTGTTATCATATTTGTATTATATGATCTCATGTGAAAGGAATTCAAAGCATCTGACAGTTCTCAAACTTGTTTATTCAAATATATTGCAGGTCTGAGACTCTGCAGGAATATAATTAGATTTTATCTAGACAGTGAACTGCTGCAAAAGCCCTGCTCGTGAGCCTGTACAAATGAAAGGTTTTGATTCCTTTATTCCATGTCGTACAACTTCAATCCTATGCATTTACTAAAGCCGTCCCTCCACAAACTCTACTTTCTGTGCGCAAAATATAATAAAAACATTTCTTTGGGAGAAAGATGGTCAAACTCCCCTTCAAACAAATTCTGACCAGTCGGGATGGCCGAATGAGTTAGGGCGTCCGTCTCCCGTGTTGGTAGATCGTGGGATCGTGGGTTTGAACCCAGGTCAAGTCAAACCAATGACTTAAATATTTACACTTGTCGCTTCCTAGCCAGATGCTCGGCATTATTAGGATGGGACAAGGACTGCTTGGCTCAGTGTCGGGATAATGTGAATGAGTGGGATATCAGGTCATGGTGCTGGCTGCCTGGTCTTCCAGTGGGGCAACACTATCAAGTCACCATGAGTGTGCACTGTCACAAGTCGGTATCTGTCCTGATATGACCTTAGATGTTGCTAGGACATAAAACAACAACAAACAAACTCTGCTAGATTAATCAATATTTTTCGCGGAATGTGTACAGTGAGCCTTTAGGCTTACCATTCGTTTTGGCCATTGCCATCAGAGGGCGGATTGGTAGTTGAAATCCTCTATCTAAGACCTGTTGAAAAGAGCATGCTGCACAATGAGCTGTTACCCATAACATTAGTTTTGGCTGATGTTATTATAGGGCGGATTTGTGGTGGAAATTCTCTATCTAAGACCTTTTTAGCAGAGAGTGATGCACACTGAGCTGCTACCCACAACATTAGTTCTTGCCACTGCCATCAGAGGGCCGATTGGTGTAGAAATCCTCTATATAACTTATAAGACCTTTTCAACAGAGAGCTGCTAGCCACGAGATATAGTCCTTATCACTGCCATCAGAAGGAATGCTAAGAATGGAAATCTTGTATAGCCACCTCATCAACAGAGCTTTTTTGGGGGGGTACATTAGACGCTTAGTTGTTTAAGCAGGGGAAATTTCAATTGTGGTATATTGGTCTTCTTCCTCATTCCACTGCACCTTGCCCTATCCTAATAATGCTGAGCGCCTGGATAGGAAGCGACAAGTATCAATTTTTAATTTATTGGTTTGACTTGACCAGAGTTCAAACACATGATCCCATCATCTACCAACACAGGAGACGGATGCTCTAACTCTTTCGGCCATCCTGTCTGGGATGCACTGTGAGCTGCTAAGTATGACGTTAGTTCTTTCACTGTCGTCTTATGGGGCTGTCACACTACGACGTAACGACATCAACGTAGGGAGAACGTGAAGAACGTTGAACTTCTCGGCGTAGTATGCAAATTTGGGCACAAGTTGAACGTGGATGCAGCGGAGTGGATGAGAGAGTAACGGCGGTAAAGCATAGTGATTCCATCATTCAACGAGAGAGGACAACGTAATGACGCTGACGGAACGTTATGAACGTTATTCCATCGCCAGAACTACGTTGCTTTACGTTACCTTACGTTACTTACGTCATTAAACCTTGGCGAAACGCTGAACGTATGTTCTCCTGACGTTCTCCTGACGTTCTCCTGACTTTCCCATTACGCCGCTTGGACGTTTCCACTTGCTTTAATGTGGGTCAACGAGTGGAATGTAGTGGAACGTAGTGGAACGTAGTGAGGAACGTTTGACTAACGTCCGTTTAACGTCATTGACGTTCGCCGAACGTGTACAGAACGTACGGCGAACGTAAACCCTTACGTTTGCGTCACGTCGAAAGTTTTGAACAAGTTCAAAACATTGACATGCGCCGACGTAACATGACGTAACATGACATGGCTCGACGTCAGTCTAACGTCATTATGACGTCATAATAACGTAACCCAATGTACAACAACGTAATGACCAAATGTGATCACGTCAGGCTTACGTTAGCTCGTTACATCGTAGTGTGACAGGGGTATTAGAGTGAGTTGGTGGTGGAAATGACCTATTCCCTGCACACCATGAAATAGATTCTGCGTTCAGCAACAGGCATTAATGGTTTTCTACTTATTTTACCTTCTGTGGCCTCGCCTCTGTGCATTAACCTGGTAATAGTTTTACTTTCTATATACTACTACTAGCTCCCAGTTCACCATGTTTTTGTAGCATCCTCGAACATGCAAACTGCACTGTAAATGTAAAGGCCCTGTCACATCTGACCGGATTGGGGGAAATGTACAGAAACCAAACAAAGTCTGTTGATATCCGGTTTGTGTCTGTACAAGTTTTGAACATGGACAAAACTTGGAACGGATGCTGCCGAATTGACGTCTACAGTTCTTGTCCGGTTTGAGTTCATTTCGTCCAGTGGCTATCCGTTCATGTTCGTTTCATGTCCGTTTCATGTCCGTTTCATGTCCGTTTCATGTCCGTTCGTTCAGCGTCCTTGACCCGATATTGCAACATTTTGACACATTTTAATACATTTTGATACTTATCACGCCCGAACCCCACCGGACTAGACAATTGGGGTCCGTTGCTCAATCCGGCGAGGTGTGACAGCCGCTTAATGGATGTAGGGTAATCAGTTTGGGAAAGGCAAGAACCAACGCGTTGTGCCCTGTAATTTGGCGCTAAAGGCCCAGTCACACCTCACCGGATTGAGGAACTGGACAGAAACCGGACACTGTCCGGTGAAATACGGCAATGTACAGTTTATATACAGTTGGCATCCGGCATGTCCGTTCTCTCTCCGGTGGTGTCCGGTGTGTATGGAGGAAAGTTTTGAACATGCACAAAACTTATACCGGACACCGCCAGACTGACATATACAGTTGGTTCTGGTTTAAGTCCGTTTAGTCCGTTTTGTCCGTTTCATGTCCGGTACCCATCCGTTACGTCTCCAGTTTGCTTCCTGCAGAGTCCATTGATGGTGTTGCGGGAATTCGGTCAATATATGTTTGTGGTGCGTCCTGATCAGTCCAGTCCGGTTGATGTTCGGTCTGTCCGTTTGACATTTGGTTGTCGTCCGGTTATCGTCTGGTTATCGTCTGGTGGCTATCCGTTCATGTCCGTTTCATGTCCGTTCGTCCAGCGTTCGTTGATGCGATAGTGCAACATTTCGACACATTTCGATACATTTTGACACTGAACACCACCGGACTAGACAATTCTTTGTCCAGTTTATGTCCATTGTTCAATCCGGTAAGGTGTGACAGGCGCTTAAGGATTACCATCTCAACAACACACTGATTGAGGAACAAGTTTACACACTTGCGACATGAGGGAATGAGCAGTGTATTATTTATAAGACCATACTCGGTTTCAAAAGAAAGAAGATTGTAACACAGCAACGTGTGCTTTTGTTTCTTGTTGTTTTACGTCCTAGCAACAGCTAAGGTCATATCAGGACGGCCGTGTGCTAAGTATAGCGGGTTTAATGCTGACACTTCCACGTCACTGGCGGTTCGCTACGGCAAGTCAGCCCACGTCCCATTTAGGTTGACCCAGCTTATTTACTCATCCTTACATTATCCGGGGAGAGGTTGCATGCGCAAGCACCCACACTGCAGTTTGATATGCAGTTCCAATATGTCCAGCACCTCCCCATCATTACCTCAGTGCATACATACCCACTATATTACTAATATATGTAGGAGGGGTCAATATTGGTCCCCACAATGGCCGGGGGTGAAGGTGTAGCATCCAAATCCAAAACATACAATGGTTCTATCATGTGACTGAACCATTGGTCCACAACTGGCCCATCAAAGGCTGTGGTATGTGCTGTCCTGCCTGTGGGAAAGTGCATATAAAAGACCCCTTGCTGCTTATTGGAAAGAGTAGTCTATGTGGTGGCAGTGGGTTTCCTCCAAAGAAATATGTCAGAATGACCATATGGTTGACATCCAATAGCTGACGATACAAAAATCAATGTGCTCTAGAGGCATCACTAAATAAAACATGCTTTCCTTTTTTTTCCCTGTTATGTGATTAATAGGAACCCAAACTTGTAGTTGGTCCTGATCCCCGATCGACGGAATAATTCCAGTCAAATTGTCATGTTGTGTGAAGCGGACTTTATTTACACTCCTGGGAGTAGGCTCAATTTCTCTATTGGCTCTTCCCTTTCTCTCTTTCTTTCTCTCTTTCTCTCTCTCTCTCTCTTTCTTTATTTCTGTGATATTCTGGCGGGTGAGTTGACGTGCCGCCTGACGGTTGACCGGTGGACATCACGTTGACTTAATTCATGCAGTTCTATGTACAGACCCCCATATACATATGTCAGCGCTTAAGTGAGGCACTGTGGATGCAGGGCGTGTTGTGCTAACAATGTCAACGGTCATTCCCGTGTAATTATAATGTTTAATTGTTTGATTGATAAGCGCTGTGTGCCCTAGCAACTAGTTCCGGCGTGCACTAATCAATTCCAAGGTTTTTCCCCCAAAGTAGAAGAATTGATTGATTAGTTGATTGATTTGGACATTATGTCCTCGGAATTTCTAAGAGAATTTGTAGCAGTGCACTCATAGTGGCTTTATAGTACTCACCCACTGGCATAGCGTACCGCTGGCACCATGACGCGATACCACACTCGGTTACAGTGTTTTGTATACTTAGCCAAACAGTATGCTTATAAGTACAGTAATACCTCTCTAACCACCCACCTCCACAGATCGACCACTCCCCTATATCGATCGCTTTATTTGGGCCCCAACAATACCATTGTAAGGATGTTCAAACTCTCTAAACCGACCACCTCGCTAAATGGACCACTTAGAGTCGGTCCCATGGTCGGTCGATTTAGAGAGGTTTTACTGTATACTTCTGCATACTTCTGCAAAGCTGATTGACCAATTGTGTGCGTGTATACCAGCATACCAGCATACCAGCACACCAGCATACTTAGCCCATCAGTTCTTGCCCCATTATAGTTAAAGTCAAACACCAGGTGGCGTGGCAAAATCTACCGCATTCTGTATGGAATAATGAGTGATTGGGGCTTTATGTCCTAGCAGCATTTGAGATCATACTAATATGGATACATAGTTGTGACAATGGGCACTACTCAGTGCGAGTTTATAGTGCCACCGCACGGGGATTTCGTGCCGGTGGCACAAATAAGAAATATCCAACTCAGTCACATTATCCTCACACTGAACAAACCAAACAGGCATTGCTCGATCATAGTAATGCCGCGAGTGTCAATTAAAGGAGCGTCAAGTACATTTATTTATAACTCTTCGGTTTGACTCTGCCGGGAATCGAACCCACGATATAACTACAATGGTAATAGCCACCACAACGGGCAGCTCAACCACTAGGCAATCCCGTCTTGTTATTTGCTTTTGCCAATTTTGTAAACAAGATAAAGATGAACGAGAAGATGGCGTCTGTGCCACAGGCCCTACTGTAAGTAGGTTACGGATCGAGCACCAACAATTTCTCTAGCTCTCTCTGGCTCTCTCTCCCGCTCTCTCTGGCTCTCTCTCTCTCTCTCGCTCTCGGTCTCTCTCTATATACACGTACACACGGCGCGACAGAGTAATTTAATTCACTCAAACACAGACACGCAAGCTCCTAACTGGCATTTGCAATTCAGATCAGTAGAAGTAGTTCTCACCAATTCCGGAATGTGCCTGTATTGGGTTTTAGGGGGTGTGTATGGGGGGGGGGGGGTAGTGTTGGGTGTTGCGTAAGTAATTGTGCAAGTATAAATAACCAACGGTTCTAGTTTATCATCGATCTTTATGTTTGTTTCAGAATACATATTCGTATATTCAGATTTGTTTGTTGTTGTTTTACGTCCTAGCAACATCTAAGGTCATATCAGGACGGGTTCCGAATTGTGACAGTGCGCACTATTGGCAACTTTATAGTGCTGCACCACTGGGAGACCAGATCACCAGTGCCATGACCTGATATCCCACTCAGTCACATTATCCTGACACTGAGCCAACCAGCCCTTGCCCTATTGTAATAATGCCGAGCGCCTGGCTAGGAAGTGACAACTATCAATATTTAAGTCATTGGTTTGACTTGACCAGGGTTCGAACCCACGAACCCATGGGTTCGGATCCCGCGATCTCCCAAAACAGGAGACGGACGCTCAACTCATTCGACCATCCCGGCTGGGTGTGTATTCATAACTATGGATGCATATTATGTTAGGTGTGGGGGGTGGTGTTACGTGTTGAAAAAGTAATTGTGCAAGTATAAATAACTGACAGTTCTAGTTTAGCATGGTTCTCTATGATTGTTAGCATACATTTCTGTGTATTTGAAACTATGGATGCATGGCATCTTAGGTATGTATATGTGTGTGGGTGGGAGATGGGGTACTATATGCTGTATAAGTGTGGGTGGGGGTGTTGTATTAATAATTGTGCGTGTATAAATAACCAACAGTTCTAGTTTATCACATTTCTCTATGTTTGATAGTATAGATTGTTGTGTTTGGGTTATTTTCCATTCGAACCAGTAGTCCTCAACTGGTTCAGCAAAGGATGTGGTATGTGCTGTCCTGTCTGTGGGAAAGTGCATGTAAAATACCCATTGCTGCTTATCGGAAAGAGTAGCCTATGTGGCGCCAGTTAGTTTCCTCTAAATATATAGGTCAGAATGACCATATGTTTGACATCCAATAGCTGATGATAAAAATCAATGTTCTCTAGAGGCGTTGTTAAATAAAACAAACCTTCTTTATACGTTGTTGTGTATTCAAAACTACGAATACATAGCATATCCACTGCTCTGTGTATTCGCATGTGACTAGCTCAATGGCACCCAGCCTTAATAAACAAAGGGCAGAAGGGAATGTGGTAACCATAGCTGAATTGGGCAGTAAATGTGGTCTGAAAGACATCTTTCACGTGTATTGCAAAAGGAGGGGTCGCTCATTTGTTTACCGTCCAATAGCAGTGTGTAATCATCATCATCATCATCATCATGCTGTCAGTCGTGATGCGACAAAGACTGCTTTCATTACTTGACTGCCGCTCTCCTTTTGTGCGGTTGTACATTTCATGAAAGCTGCCTGCAAAAGTGTTGAAGTGCTGCTGGCTTTTGTAAGTTACCAGCGGCACTCTCTCAGGGAGCAAATAGAGGTTTCACACTGGCAAGAACATGTCCAGACAGGCGCAAAACTATTTGTCCCTGCAGTGGATGGTCGGGAGATGTTGGGAGTTCCATACATCAACCGCCCTTGATGCTGCCACAGTGACATGGTTTTCTGTTCAGGGTTTGCTCCCTTAGCCTTCGGTTCTGTCAAGAACCTGTACCACAAGGCAGTGTTTTACAACTCTGCAGGGCAGGGGCGTCAAACTCCTTGAGGTATTGCAATAGTAATATACAGTATATTAATTACCAGAAATGGCAGGAAGGGGATGTGATGTGGCTAAATTGGTGTGTACTGAAATCAGACAGACATATGGTATATTACAACTGAAGGGGGATTTATTTTTAATTCATTATAGTCAATACACTGCCTTGGCAATTTTATTCAAATTTTGATTTTGTAAAATAAATATATATTTTGTTGAACAAGTTATTTTGTCAGTGTCGAAGCATTGTTCTTCCAGCCCTTTTTCAATTCAAGATTATTTAATCAAAGATCATATATTGATTGAGGTATATAAAGTGAGCTAACAATTGCTGTTGACAACAGAATTTGCAGCATTTATCACCCTGGATTTATGATAGTTACGTAAAGGTTTCACAGCAATATGGCAACAGTAATGTCATATGACTACATCAATATTAAATATATCGATGTCAGTATGTTCATGGTATTTAGAAAATAAGCAGAAGTTATCTTCTGTATTCATTCATTCAAGGACTCCTTACAATTACATGATCAGTTTATTTTTATTTCATTTGATATTACATATACACATGCATAAATAACTATTAATGGCCTATTCATCTTTACCTTGGGAGTATGCCATAGAGAATCTGCAATAAACAATTAATAGACATAATATATGCATATATATATAGAGATTAAGATTCTAATGGGGAGGAGGCATGAGATTTTAGTATTAGTTGATAAAACGAATAATAATATACTTGTGTGGAAAATAGAGTAATGTAGCTGCGCATCCATGATTGTAGGACACATATGCGAATAAGTGACTGTTAAAAAATTGCCTTAATTGAAATAACGCAAAACCGACATACTTTATATTTGGATTTATTACAGTCTTTAGAAGTTACATGTCAGAGTCCAGATATTATCATGTTTTAGGCTTATAGAACTTAACCCCATGGATATTGTTACAAACTTGGGTGGGTGGTATGGTAAACATTCCTCCAAGTATCCGGAGCCAGACCGGCTGCCACCATGTTGAGGAGTCTGTTGTGGTGTTGTTGCGAGTAACCTATGGAGAGAGGCAGAGTATTAGGTCGATTCATAGGTTACTTAGAGGATCGGGGTAAGGGCGTCATCGTGGCTAATACCCCTGTCACATTACGACGTAACAAGCCAATGTGAGCCTGACGTGGGCACTTTTCATCATTACGTTGATGTATGTTGGGTTACGTTATGATGTCATCAGAATGACGTTAGACTGACATCGAGCTACATCACGTTACGTCGTGTTACGTCGATGCGGGTCAAGGTTTTGAACCTGTTCAAAACTTTTGCCGTAACTCGAACGTAAGGGTTTATGTTCGCCGTATGTTCTGTACACGTTCGGCGAACGTCAATGACGTTAAACGGACGTTAGTCAAACGCTGCTCACTACATTCCACTACGTCGACCCACATTAACGCTGGTGGAAACTTCCACGCGGCATAATGGGAACGTCAGGAGAACGTCAGGAGAATGTCAGGAGAACATACGCCGAACATACTTCCAACGTACGTTCAGCGTTTCGCCACCGTGTCATGACGTATGTAACGTCACGTAACGTTCTTCTGGCAATGGAATAACCTACATAACGTTCCGTGACCGTAATGACATTGTCCGCTCTCATTGAATGACGCTATCACTGCACTTTACCGATGTTACTCTCTCGTCAACTACGCTGCATCCACGTTCAACTTGTGCCCAAATTTGCATACTACACCGAGAAGTTCCACGTTTTTCATGTTCTCCCTACCCTGACATCGCTCTGTCATAGTGTGACAGGGCCTTTACGGTGATAGAGGCCAGCCCACGTTCGGTTGTTAATTTAATCGCAAGCTTTTCCGCTGTGGGGTCGAAACTCATGCGGCTGAGGGCGTCAGCCAGCACTAACTCCTTCCCACGCTTGTGCCATATAACGACCTCTGTGCTGAGCTGAGCGGCGAAGAGCCAAATCTGTCGCGCACAAGCGCAGATGATGGGGTCCCACCCAAACCCTGTGATGAGCACCTGCTGAGAGGTAGCGTTGTTGGTGTTAAGTAGATGGTAAATTTGTGTGGGTCTAGCGGGAATAGGTTCTTGAGTGCCACAACTAGATTGATGGCCTCTAGTTGAGCGATGCAGTGCTAAGCGGCGATGATGGTTCAGGAGTATCTCTCAGAGTAGAATTGAGTAGGTGAATGTGCCCCGGCCGCTCTCAATGACAAGTCGCCGGTCGCTAGCCGACCGCTGGAATAACGTTAAGCGAGCGCTATGCACACACCGCGCGCGCCAGAGGCTCATTGGCACACGTTGCGAGAACCTTTTTTTTTTTGTTTCGCCACGCGTCGACACACGTTGGCCGTGCGCTACTAACACGTTGTGCTGACGTCAAACTTTTTCCCACACCTCCGAAAAGTTGGACATGTCTCAACGTGTACAACTTATTTTGCACATTGGCGGCACCCCCGCGCGAAGCGTCGTAATGTGACAGGGCCATTAGCTTGGGCTGCCCGGCCGTTGTGCGGGAGCCCCTGTCGACCTCGGTGAGGCTGGGCTGCCAAGCTGGTTCGTCCCCGGCCGCACGCAGGGGGCGCTGCTGTGTGTGTAATGGGTTCCTGTTCCGTAACATGCACAATTGTTCACCCCCTAAAGCCAAAGCCAGCATGCAATAAAGAGCCAGCATAATCACAATGTGGCGAACATTTCTGAAAACGATGCATTGTGTTTTAATTCCTCAGAAATAAAGAAAGAAAGAAAATTGAAAGAAAGAAAAGAACACCTTAATATGCTGTCTCCTTGCAAAGAATTAATTGCGAAGCAGAAACAGGACTCATTTGGCAAGATTTATTTACTGGCTGAAACTTGCGTTCCTCTTGAATCAAGGACCAGACGGGATGGCCGAATGAATTAGAGAGTCCGACTCCCATGTTGGTAGACCATGGGATCATGGGTTCGAACCCTGGTCGAGTCAAACCAATTACTTTAAAATTGATACTTGTCGCTTCCTAGCCAGGCGCTCGGCATTATTAGGATAGGGCAAGGAGTGGTTGGCTCAGTGGCAGGATAATGTGACTGAGTGGGATATCAGGTCATGATGCTGGTGGCCTGGTCTCACAGTGGGGCAGCACTATAAAGTCATGCGCACTGTCACAAGTCGGTAGCTGTCCTGATATGACCATAGCTGTTGCTAGTACATAAAACAACAACAAACAAACAATCGTCTTGAATCATGTCATGCCACCATTGGTTTCTATGTTTACACATTAACTACAAACTCTCTGAGCAACTCATGTCGCAATGTTGTTGTTTTACATCCTAGCAACATATCAAAGATCATATCACGATGGCCAGATATTGTTGAGCGTGTACCTGTAGGTAGCTGCGGTGTGAGGTGGGTTGTACTGAGCACCTGGTCGATACCATCTGCATCAATGTGTTCTTCTACTAGTAGCCTATCTGGGGCCCTGTCATCGTAGAGTGGGGGCCTCCCCTGGAATAGATGCTTCACTTCATCAATCGCACCGTGGTGTTGAACCGGTGTGGTATCGTGGTTGTGTATGTATTGTTGATAACGCATGCTCCATTGTACTGTCTATTTACAATTCTCAATGTAAATTATATATTATATATTGGCATTATTTATAATAAATATATCATATATTATATCAATCATATATAATATGTTATATCAATCATATGTAATATATCGCGAAGATTATATATTATATCAATCTCTTTTGCATAGGCTATACATTGGACATTATATTATTTAATTGCATAGTATATATATATATATTATATAATATAAGTGGAGTAGTCAAATGTGGCACAGAACATTATGGAAAATAAATATAATTGGATTCATGTGAATTTCCTGCGCATGCGTGACTCCGTATGCAGCAGATTGTCAATAGTGATGTCTAAGAAGTGTAATTTAGCTGCTTGAAGGTTAGCTTCAGTTGGGTGTGCGTGACATTTGAAGGAAGGAAGGAAAGACATCAGCATCCTTGCGCATGCGCACGGTTCAAATTCCTGTTGCCTTTCAGTAGATACACCTTTACCTGGCGGAACAGAACACTTCCTATCGTGACTCGCGCATTCGATGTGTGTGCTGCGTAATATTTAGGGATATATTTCATCTTAGAGATTATGTTGGGTTTTTTTTATACTTGGTCTTCTGGCTTTACAATGTTGATGTAATTTACTCAACCTTTTAGCATCGTTATGACTAAGACAATGTAGTCACGGTAAAATAACTTCGAGTAAGTGGATACCTTGTGAAGTCTACGTGTAAAATGTATATTAAAATATGCGATTGTTTCTTTTAAAAAATGGCCTTGTGGGTTGGGTTAACTTAGTGGGCCCGTCTTATATAATCGCCCTGTCACACTACGACGTATCTCGCCTACGTGCCGCCAATGAGCAAAATCACTTTTAATTGTCGATAAACGTCAAGCTTTTCGGCGTCAGTGCAACATATTGGTAGCATGCAGCCGACGTTGCGAGAAAAAAAAAAAAAGAGTTTGGCGCTCCATCCTGATATGAACTTAGATGTTGCTAGGATATAAAACAACAACAAGCAAAAAAGCAACAGTTTGGCGCAACGAGCCTCATGCGCGTGCGGCGTCTGCCTAGCATTCGCATAATGTCATTCCAGCGATCTCCACATGCTCCTAACGTAGCCATAATATTGGCACCCTCGCATTGTCGCGCGTTGTCGGTCGTTGAAAGTTTTGTGCAAGCACAAAGCTTCGCCGATCCGATGACGTGTGGTGCCGACTGTTGCCGTCCATCAACGAATACCAACACGCGCCTAATGCGCATGTAATGCTTCCAGACGTCTCCCGACGTTTCAACAAAAAGTGACACGTCGACGAGCATTGCCGAGAAACGTCGTAATGTGACCGCACCATTATATACACGTCACAGAAACCTTTGTTTGTAGTGTGTTGGGGTTATGCGTCCTAGCAATATCTATGGTCATATCAGAACGGGCGCCGACTTGAGACAGCGCACACTCTTGGCGACTTTATAGTGCTGCCTCAGTGGAAAACCAGGCCGTCGACACAATGACCAGATATCCCACCCAGTCACTTCACTTTATCCTGATACTGAGATAACCAGTCCTTTTTCTATTCTAGTAATTGACTAAAATCACACCTTCTGCATTTAGGCCTAGATAATTCTAGCACAAGATAAAACTAGATTTAAGTGTGTGTGTATATATCATATTTTACCTCGGTACTACCCTCTGCCTACTCGTAGTCCAGGGAGAAGGAAGCACATCCGGGTCCAGCAAGTAGCATAATCTACTCACAACGGGAGGACATTTGTTGAGTAGCTCCGGCACTATACTATATAAACATATATCTATGTATAGACACTCCAATAATGTGTTTCTTTGAAATATGCATTTCAAGTAGACTATCTCAAGTGGTACACAGTTTCTGAGAACGACCCATATATATATATATATATATATATATATGTGTGTGTGTCTGTGTATATATATATGTGTGTGTGTCTAGAGTTGCTACTTTGGTCGTAATGCGTAGCATTACGTTTGATGCGAGGAGAGGAAGAGACCCTCTTTAGTGGTTAGCTGTTAATATCTATGTTTAGATTTCTTATCAAAAAGCCAAAACAACATCACGCATTGATAGTTTTTGTTGTAGATTTTTGGGTTGTTGTTTCTTTTTCACAGAATTTTAAAAAGTATTCATGCTTGGCAGGGTTCAATAATCATTCAAATCAAGCAGTAATTCTACAGAAACTTAGCATTCGCTGTCAAAGTTACCCAACTGACTGCGCATGCTTCACGCGGAAAATGTGCTTCGACACCACAAGACATATTGCCATTCATATTATTTCGGAACAAGCTATGCCGAATTGTTAGCAGAACAGCACCGAACAAATGGTCTCACCGTGCCAAGACCTCAATCAGCGCCCAGTTTCCTCCTGGTGGCGAAAAGGGGAGAAAAAAGTGGCAACTGGTGAACGGGTCTGACACGGACGCCTCTTACCGAGTTTTCTGTGGCTGATTCACACCACTTTTTTCTTTTTCTTTTTCTTCTTCTTTTTGTTTTGTTTGGTTGTTGTTATCGGTCATTTAGTCAAGCTAGCCTGTGTGCTTCACCAGAAATAGATTCTGCACCACGAGTGCATTGTCTATCTACTCGTCCACTTATAACACAGCGCCCCCCCCCCCCCCGCGGCTGTAATGGAGAGAAAGATGAGGAAAGATAGAAAACAGAAGCAGAAGCTGGTTTAACTAACATATTTAATAGAAAACAAATCGGACCTTGGCAGGTGGATCAACATGTATCAGGTGGCGACAGGGCCAGAAATCATATGCTGACTGGGATGCGCAACCAGGAAGTTCAGTCCTATTACAGGTTGGAGTAAGATACACGTCGGGATCAGCGCTCACCCCCCGAGAAAGAGGGTGGGTGGGTGGGGAAATGATGTGCAGTGTAGCAGTGTAGAGAGCAGAGTAAGGGAAAGTAGGCAGGGCAATTTAGCAAGAAAGGTAAACAAACAGAAACCTAGTGAGCAAATTACCCATGTTAGCCTCGGGCCAACATGCACGTTTCTTCTACTCCAATCCTGAAATCCAAAACGATTCACCAGTGGTGCCCTTACGGAACAGCTAAGTGTAATGGGTGTTTGTGTGGTGTTTAAAAATTGTGTTTAATAATTGCAAAATAACTGATTTAATTTATTTGTTCTTTTTGTTTTTGGTTGTTTTGCTTTGTGGGTTGTTTTTTTTCAAGTTTATTTCGTTGTAGTTATAATTCCCCAATGGAGGGATTAATAAATGGTCACGTGGTTTCGGTCCAGGACTGGAACCCCACAAATGTCACATAATGAAATTAGCCAATCAGGAGAGTGTATTTTATCGAGTGCTGAATGAGCCGATAGGTGGTTGGGACAGTGCGGATGGTGACGTATGTGTGGGTGTGTGGGTGTGGGGGGGGGGGCTTGAACTTCTCGGTAAAAGTCACATCCTATCTAATGCCATGGGCGGAGTATCCCACACACAGAGCACTAACGCAGTAATGGATCTACACACGAGTATTTTATTTGTAGGCCTGTGCACACAGGCACCCTCTCTTATTTGCAAATACTTCATTGTGTGTATATATATATGCATACTTATATATATATATATATATATATATATATATTATGTGTGTATATATATATATATGTGATGTATAGCGCATTATACAAGTATAAATACAAGGGTAACATGTACATCCTATATTTCCTCTTGCACATTATTGGAGTAGCCCCCTTCCTCCCAGCTGTCGGGTAAATTGCCAGGCGGGGCGCCCCCCCCCCCCCCCTCACGTCACACACTGGAGGAAATGTTTTCTCTTTTTTTGTGTTAGGGCTAGGGGTGTATATATATATATATATATATATATATATATATATATTACCGGTTATCTCAGTATCAGGATATTGTGACTGTGGGCAAACGGGTCCTAGTGCCGGCTGCCTGGTCTCCCACTGGGGCAGCACTATAAAGTCGCCATGAATGTGCACTGTTACAAGTGGGTACACATCCTGGTACTACATTGAGAGTATACTATGCGGTATAGAGCATAGGTAGCTAGCATTAAATTGATATACGCCTGTCCATACTCACTACAAATACTTGCACACAAATAATCCATATGTACACCTTCTGAGGATCAGTACCTGGTAGCGGATACCTATGTGATAGCGATAGTGGTGCTCGCGCCAGCTCGGCGGCTGCTCGCGGTGGGTTCGGGCGCTAGTAGCGTTCGATGGACGTGACGCTACTGGCACTCCGTTAATAATATTAATATAATGTATTTGTATAGCACATATATTGTATATGTGTGTGTATATACAAATATATATGGATAGTGATAAACCCTTCATCATGTGTAATAATCCCTGTAGTGCCTGGCACCCCCCCCCCCCCCTGTCCTCGGTGTGGGGTGGGCGGTGTGACCACCCATCATGCACTGCGCCGCCTCCTGCGCGGGGCCTAGTCGCCACTTGCTCGGTGGAAATTTTTTACAATAAAGGAGTTGAGGTCTAGGTTACTCCCAACTCATATATATTCACCATATTTACCATATTTCCTCGAAAGGTAGTGTCACTATTAACACCTTCTGAGGATCAGTACCTGGTAGCGGATACCTATGATCTATATGTGTCCATATTATAGATAAAACAAGGTTCATTTTACCAAATTGGGACTTGTCGCTACTTGGCGCTCAGCGTTACTAGGATAGGATAACGACAGGTTAGCTCAGTGTCAGAATAATGCCGGGTATCCTGTCATGATGACAGCTGCTTGGTGTCTGAGTTGACCAACACTATAAAGCCATCATGAGTGCGCATAGATACCTTCCACTCCCATCTTCCGCTCGCCTTGTTTCAGTAGAAACAAAGACCCTATAATACTAAGATGGCTCACTCCCTATCTCTCCCATGGTAATGTAAATTTTGCAGTGCCACCTTGTGGTGGGTTTGATCAGCCCAGCTGCTGGTTGGTGTTTCACATGTAAACACATACAATTATATTATACATGAGATAGGTGAGTATGAATACACATCAATATGAAATTGCTCTGAACAAATACACATCATCATCAGCATCGCCATCATCACACATCTTTCACATTCATATATACATTTATACATATAATATAGCACCTGTTTAACCAAGAGAACAGCCAGCGCACCAAGTGGTGGATTTGATCATTTTGATTACACAGTAGAGGCTGAGTGAGCCGTCTTAGTATTATACAGTCTTTGGTAGAAAGTAGGGGAATTAGTAGCCAATAAAAAGTCACAACTCACAGTGACACGCAAAACAGCAGACAAAGGACTTGAAAGACATTAACCTTTAACTTGCTCTCTCACTCACACACACTCCCTCTTTCTGTCACTCTCTCTGTCTCTGTTTATTAGAATTGGATTCTTTATTCTTGATGACGGCATTGTTTAAAAGGAATTGTTGCCGACTCGTTCAAGTAACTAAAGGTTATTTCAAAGTACATTACTTTATTCGACTAAGTTCACGTAGTAAGACACATTGAAGCAACTTCAAATTCCAATTTTTTTCCTCAATTTTCCATTGTTATGGGAGTGTTCTAGATTAATGTCTGTATCCATTCTGCCAGTCTTTGGGTTTTTATTTTGTTTGTGGGTTTTTCTTTTTTTTTGATTAATTATCCTATTTACTCGAAGCTGCATAGTTCGATGAAAGCATAAAGTTTTCAAAGCCTAAATACTTACTTGATTTTTATCCTACTGATCCAAGTTATGTACTGATGTATTCGTTAAGCATGTATTGCTGCACTGAAGGAATACTAAGACAATTTAATGGAACCTTCCATTGTTGATGTCCAGCATTTGTATGTGCATGCCAAAATTAATTTAGCATATTTCAACTTCAAATGTCCTCCAAACTTAAACCTTTAAAATAATATTTACTTCAGGATAAAGCAAGATAATTATCACGCTGGATAGATCCAAGTGGATGCAGAATAATATATATATATATATAATTATCTTCAATTTTATATTCTCCTTATTGTCCTATAATTGCATTACACATAACATTTGCTAGATAGGTTATAAGCCTATGTTACATTACATGTACCGTGTCCTGATATGACCTTAGATGTTGCTAGAAGATATAATACCAACAAAGAAAATAAACCAAACTTAAATGTTCATAGTGCTCGATGAGTCCTGGTTTTTTGTGTTTTTCTTGTGTGGGAGTCCAAATTATGATTTAATTGTGCATAGCATGTTTAGCAAATATAGAACTGGGGTTTATGTGTTTGTTGTTGTTTTACGTCCTAGCAACATCTAAGGTCATATCAGGACTGGTACCGACTTGTGACAGTGCGCACTAATGACGACTTTATAGTGCTGCCCCACTGGAAGACCAGGTCACCAGCACCATGACCTGATATCCCACTCAGTCACATTATCCTGACACTGAGCCAACCAGTCCTTGTCCTATCCTAATAATGCCGAGCGCCAGGCTAGGAAGCGACAAGTATCAATTTTTACGTCATTGGTTTGACTTGACCAGGGTTTGAACCCATGACCCCACAATCTACCAACACGGGAGATGGACGCTCTAACTCATTCGGCCATCCCGTCTGGTCCACTGGGGCTTATGTGATGATGGTTACCTGACAACACGGGCTGTGCTGTCGATATTTATCTTAAAGAATATTTATTGCTAACATTCAAAGATCAAATTGCATCCATTCCTCTCACTGCGTTTGGAATTAACCTGCAAAAGCCTTTGTAAACGAATTGTCTGTGAATGGTGCATGAATGAGAATCGTCAATCGCTCATCAAATAATTAACCAACTCTGTTATTTTCAAACTAAATTTGTCAAAATTAAAATAATTTCCACAGCCCTCCCTCCCAGCCCCCCACCCCCACCCCGTCTCCTTGCCGAAACAAATGGAGTTTGGTTTTGATTTAGAAGATGGCATTTCTTTCGCCTCCTTTTAAATAATCAAGCTGAATCCTGAAGAAATCTCGTGAGATTTCACCATAACACACACAATTAGCGTTCGGTTCTGCTTTTCTTTTATCTTTGACTTATCTTCTTTGTCACTTTTCGCTGATGCCAATTTTGGCGCTGGTAATGATGGTATGAATAGAAAATCACAGCAGCGTCATACAAACATGTGGTGTCCGGGTTTTTTGTTGCTTTGTTTCAGGGGTATTTTTGTTTGGTTGTTTGTTAATTTTAAACCATTGCAACGGTGCTGGGGTGTTTTCCCCCCCTCTGCCTGTTCGGCGCTATAGAGATTCTTGGCTTTAACAATTTGTCAATTATTCACATCGAAATATACAACTTGATTGGTAATCAATTACATAAACAATGCCACATGGTGCTAACACAACCACATCAGCAGGCCTAGTTACTCCTGCAGCCCTGTTTCTGTGACACCCGATTAGAAAAAAGTCTGAGAAGGTTAGTTTATGGAAATAACCACATTATTTTGCAATCTAAATTGCTAAATATATAGTTCAAACACTTATTTATCAAAACCGAATTTTTTTTAGTAAAAAATGTATTAAGTCATGTAGGCTTCTTCAGGATTTATACTGCCTATCATGGACAGTTTGTTGATAGAAAGCCCAAGCCTACACTTTTACCGACCCAAGTGATTTTTAACCTCCCACACCACATAGACATGGTATGAGAGCAACCGGCCTTTGATGACGCTGTAAGTTATACACAATAGTGGAAATCCAAGTTGGCAGAGGTTGGGGGGGGGTGCATGGTTTGTTTTTTGTTTTTGTTGTTTTACGTCCTAGCGACATCTAAGGTCATATCAGGACGGGTACCGACTTGTGACAGTGCGCACTCATGGCGACTTTATAGTGCTGTCCCACTGGGAACCCAGGCCGCCAGCACCATGACCTGGTATCCCACTTAGGTACATTATCCTGACACTGAGCCAACCAGTCCTTACATTATCCTAACAATGCCGAGCGCCTGGCTAGGAAGTGACAAGTATCAATTTTAAGTCATTGGTTTGACTCGACCAGGGTTCGAACTCGGGGTGCATGGAGAATCGAACCACCGACCTTCAAGTTAGGAGTCCGACCTAGAAAAAATCAGACGTTCTAACCACTCGGCCACAGAGAACACCACAGCTAGATTAATAGACATAAAATGTCAAACCGAGAGCTTTCTGTGTCCACCAACTTGGTGGGTTCTTTTTCATATTCTCTCAATTTTTGAATGTTAAGCCAATATATCTATATATATCTATATATATATATATATATATCTATATGTCGGGTTTGATAAATAAGTGTTTGAACTATATACTTAGCACTTTAGATTGCAATGCATAGTCTATATATATATATATATATATATAAATATATATGAGTCAGCCTCACGAAAATGGGCCAATTGGTGGTCTATTTAAGATGTTGGCATCGCAATTCTTAAAGTGTAGTGCATTCCTTTGTTTTATATTAAATTATCCGAGAAAATCAAATAAGGGGGTTTTTTGGTTTTGTATTTTCTCTACCTTTACATTCAGGATAAATTTAAGGACTTTGCAACACCTCTGTCAATGCTAAACTATAAGTATGCCAATCGACGCCGACATCCAATAATCGACGCCGACAACTTTAACAGATGTCGGCGTCGCAATTCTTAAAGTGTCGCGCATTTCTTTGTTTTATATTAAATTATCCTAGAAACAAATAAGGTTGTTGTATTTTCTCTACCTTTACATTCAGGATAAATTTAAGGACTTTGCAACACCTATGTCAATGCTAAACTATAAGTATGCCGATCGACGCCGACATCCAATGATCAATGCCGACAATTTCCCCCAATTGGCCTCTTTTCGTGATCCTGACTCATATATATATATATATATATTAAGTCGGTCCGCTTACTCTGTGTAAGCGGACCGTCTTACAAAGTCACCTATCTGCGTAAAGATATATGGAATTGACGAAAGTCCCATGGACATACGGTTGTCTACAAAGAACTCGGGGCCGTTACCAAAGTTCCATAATATACCTTTAAATTGACAACAGCTGGGATGTATTGAAACAGAACGATACGCATTCCTTATGTCCGTTACACCAATACAATCCGAAATTGACATCTTATCAATTAACGCATCTATCCCTGTATATAGACTATATGCATTGGAACCATCCCTCCAGGAACCTAATTCCTACAAAAGTGCAGAACTTTCATGTATGTTCAGAAACGTCATAAATCAATGCCGTAGCTAGTGGGGGAGGAAGGGTGTGATTGGCCGACCCCACCCAAAAAAAAATACCAAAACGTAACCTCCCTGAAATGGTCATCTCCAGGGGCCGTATGCAGGAGTCGGTGATAGCGGGTTTTGGTGTTACAGCCTGATACCGTTTTAGCTGATCCCCCCCTGAGCCGGGGGAAATGCGAGTCAAAAGCGGTATAGCCGTGCTAGCAGCGTAACACTGTCATCTATAGGCTAAATGTGAAATTTATTCGTCTAGATTGGGGAAATCCCTTCGCATCCGACAATATTGAATAACGCCACCAATGCGCGCGCAGCGTTAAAACGGGTCAATTTAGGGAATTAAAATTGATGAAGATGTCACTTATGTGCGTATCTATGTAATCGGTTTTCCGAACCACTGCCAGTAAACCTGATATTTTCTGGTTTAGCGTAACCTAGTTTATGCTTGTGTTGGTGTGAGGCCTAACACTGCTCCATGCATAGCGACTTTTCGGCACTAAACCAGAAATCCCGCCAAACACCGTTTTGGCTCGCTAACACCGCGTCATGCATATGGCCCCAGGCCTCTAGATTTAAAAGTGTAGTGTGTGTGGGGGGGGGGGGAGATCCCCATACCTCCCCCCCCCTAGGGTCTCGCGCCTTCGGCCCTCATTATCTAACACATTATCTAACACATTATCCAACACATTATCTAATACATCATCCCTTTCTTTTCCAGTTTCCGGATCTCCCTCCTAGTGGTGCCCCCTGGAGGCGGCCACCACGTCTCTCCGAGCTCCGAGGTCGGCCACGTGACTTTGGGTGCCCACCTCTACGCGCAGAGAGACGGCCTTGATCATTGGTCGACCATGGCCGCGCATGCGCGCTCGCCCGTCACCGAGTGGCACCGCGTGGTGCCGCCACCGACAACGCCACTGAGCTCTGGGTCGTCACCTGACCTCGAATAACCTACATCTGGAGGTCAGCAGCGCAACAGTGGGAGATAGATGCGCAGTGGGTGATAGATGCGCAGTGGGAGATAGATGCGCAGTGGGTGATAGATGCGCAGTGTGAGATAGATGCGCAGTGGGTGATAGATGCGCAGTGGGAGATAGATGCGCAGTGGGAGATAGATGCGCAGTGGGTGATAGATGCGCAGTGGGAGATAGATGCGCAGTGGGTAGATTGGCAAGGAGTTCAATTGCTGAAATTGTGGCGATGCGATTACTATAGAGGATTTCCACCACGGACCTGTCCTCTGACAGCAGGGGATGGAAGTGATGTGTTGGGTATGCTCTGGTCGGGGGATGGGCGGGGGGAGGGGGGGGGGGGGGGTTAATGAGGATTTCCACCACCTAACCGCCCTCTGGCGACAGTGGCAAGAACTAATGTTGCGCAGGAGCTCACTCTGTGTGAAATGTCTTATTTTGGATTTCCACCACCTACCCGCCCTCTGGTGGCAGTGGCAAAAACTAATGTTGAGGAGCAGCTCACTGTGCAGCTTGCTCTAGATGGAAATGTCTTAATGAGGATTTCCCCCACCTCACCGCCCTCTGACGGCAGTGGCAAGAACTAATGTTGAGTAGCAGCTCACTGTGCAGCATGCTCTGTCTTAATGAGAATCTCCACCACCTACCCGCCCTCTGACGGCAGTCGCAAGAACTAATGTTGAGGAGCAGCTCACTCTGGGTGAAATGTCTTAATGAGGATCTCCACCACCACACCGCCCTCTGACGGCAGTGGCAAGAACTAATGTTGAGGAGCAGCTCACTCTGGGTGAAATGTCTTAATGAGGATCTCCACCACCTACCCGCCCTCTGACGGCAGTGGCAAGAACTAATGTTGAGGAGCAGCTCACTCTGGGTGAAATGCTTATTGAGAATCTCCACCGCCTCACCGCCCTCTGACGGCAGTGGCAAGAACTAATGTTGAGGAGCAGCTCACTCTGGGTGAAATGTCTTAATGAGGATCTCCACCACCTACCCACCCTCTAGCAGCAGTATCAAGAACTAATTTGAATAGCAGCTCACTCTGGGTAAAATGTCTTATTGAGGATATCCACCACCTACCCGCCCTTTTGTTTACTTGACTGTCATGGATAAGTCTGAATAGCCTGTCATGGATAAGTCTGAATAGACTTGTTTTCACCATTAGACAGTATGTCGATAGAAAGCCCGAGCCTACACTTTTACCGACCCAAGGGATTTTTAACCTCCCACACCATATAGACATGGTATGAGAGCAACTGGCCTTTGATGATGCTGTGAGTTATACACAGCGGTGGAAATCCAAATTGGCAGAGCTGGGAAGGGCACCGGGACGGCAGTGGCAAGAAATAATGTTGAGGAGCAGCTCACTCTGGGTGAAATGTCTTAATGAGGATCTCCACCACCTATCCGCCCTCTGACGGAAGTAGCAGGAACTAATGTTGAGTAGCCGCAGCTCCCTGTACATTTTGCTCTAGATGGAAATGTCCTATTCACGGTTTCCAACACCAACACACCTTCTAATAGCAGTGGCAAGAAGCAATGTGTTAGGCGACATCTTGCACTGCAGTATGCTCTGGCGAAAAGGCTGTCTGATAAAGGATGTCTACCACCAATCAGATCCTCTGAAAAAAAATGACTGCATTTGGTAGAAACTCGCTGCCTGTGTTCTGAGGTAAAAGGTTTACTGCATGTGCCACAATGAGTACTGCTCCTAGTATCCTGCTTTGTCAGATTGTAATTCACTAAAATGATTGTGTAAATAGCTGCAACAACCACGGCCGAGAGACCAATGTGTCAACGCTTGTTGGGGGTGCGGGGGAAGCAAGTGAATAAAAATCAAATGAGGATGTCAAAATAATGCTCATCATATGACACTGACATCGTATAAAATGCTATAGGAAATCGTGATGTCCCTATCTACTGTGGTATCTATGTTGCTGTTTGTCTTTGCTATTTTATTGGGTGGTTTTTAAACTAATTTACCATGTAGCTTCTTATGAGAAACCTACCTGGGGGTTAGTCAATAAGCAGAATATCCAAGTTACTGGTTTAATTGATTCAATTAATTATGAAGCAAACAATAAGGATATAATTATGAAAATGGTGGTGGTATGTATTTTTTTTAAAGTTTTTTTTTGTGATGGGTGTATTTATGCTACCCATAACGGTTAATTATAATTACTTGTTTTCGCCGCTAGACAGTAATAGTCTTGTGACTCCCCTTCTTTTTATCACTTTCACTTGTTGTGTAGCTAACTACTGCATGCATGATTGATTAATTGATTGATTGTATTGGTTTTACGCTGTGTCAGCAGAAAAGGCGTTATTTGCGGTAAAGTGGCAGTATGGTCATAACATGAGGCATGTATGGGTCAGAACTTAATATATTTATATATATATATATATATATATATATATATATATTATGTATATATATGTATATACATATGTTTATATATATACATATATATATACACGTATATATATATATATATATATATATATATATATATATATATATATGTTCATAGACATCAGAAATCAGGGCCGTAGCTAGCAGGGGAGGATGGGTGGAAATCTCCCGCCCCACCCACACACAAAAAGTATGTAACGTCCCTGAAATGGCTAGAAATGGCATTTCGGGGCCTCTAGATTTAACTAATGTAGTACGTGTGTGAGGGGGGGGGGGCATATCCGCATACCCCCACCCCCACCCCCACCCCTCCTCTCTTGTGCGCCTTGCGCATTCGGTGTTCATCCATTCCAAGAATGTATCTGAGCTCAAATAAACATGTCTAGCTACGGCTAGGGAGAGGTGACAACATGTGTGACGTCATAATGAAGAAAGGCATTGCTAGATCTAATTCATGTAAAAAGTCCATGCTCAGTCGGTCCTTAAATGTGAACATTTGTTTGTGATTCCGGTGAAACATGAACCTTATGCTGCAATGTTAAATGTTATGGACGCCTATATATTGTCATGGTACCGTTGAAATAGATCGGCAGTCTAGCACCATGGTACCGTTGAAATATATCTGCAGTCTATCGTCACGGTACCGTTCTTTTAGATCCAAAGCCTACAGGCAATGCCTACCAAAAATATCTAACTCTAAGCCTAATGCTGAGCCTAAGCCTAACCCTGAGTGGAACCCTGAATGGAACCGTGATTGTAGAATAATCTACTGTCGTCACGGTACTGTGACTGTAGAATCTCGCGCTAGGGACACGGTATCGTGACGATGTAAAGGGCCTGTCACACTACGACGCATAGCCTATAGGCATAGCGAATGCCGACGTATGTGATTTTCGACAAACACGTCGGCATGCATTGGCATACGCTACGTATACGTTGGGCATACGTCGGATACCTTCCGGGTACATCGTTATACATTGTCTTACATCGCCGTGCGTCGAGGCTAAAATAAAATGGTGTGCATGCTCAAAATTTCCAACGTGTGTTGACGTGTGGCTCGTATGTTGAACGTACACTGTGGTTACATTCGGGATACATCGGGGTACATTGGGAGTATGTTAGGGATACGTTGGTATACCTTGCTGCACATTAGCCATACATTCAGCCGGTGGGAATGTGCAGTCTGCGTTCAGTCGGTGTACTGTCAACGGATGCATTATGTACTCCTAATATACTTTGAATGTATGCCTGCTGTATCTCCAGTGTATTTAGCGCATACGCCATACTTCTAGCGATGGAGTAATGTATGTAACGTTGGTCAGTGTTCCGTGAGCATAAGCAAGCATTTTGCAAACGTTTTGCGAGGCACATGAACACTCTCATATGCTAGCAATAGGTCAAAGATACGTTCTGCCTACGTTGCATATGTTGTGTTACGTTGTGTGTACATTGTGTGTATGTTGTGTATACATTGTGTATACACCCATTTTTATCCCCCACCGCTGAAAAGTTTGACGAATGCCGACTTACTGGCAAGTTTTCTAACGTTGAGCACGCGCTGACGCCATACATCATAGTGTGACAGGGCCTTTATATAAAGGGGCCTACACGTGACTCGGCTAAAGAATGACAGAACAGAGGGGTGCGTGTCAGCAAGTGTTTGTTCATTGAGTCAAAACAGGAGCATCCGATCCCAGCCCTAAGAAGTACATCTATAACAAGCAGTAGTCGCAAGGCGGGTAGATGGAAAGATTGTGTAATGCCAACTAGTGGGAAAGTGACAGTCGGTCGGCAGACTGTGGGCAACAGCAGTGAAGGTCCGCTAACCAATCGGGTAGATGGAGATAAACTCGCCTGTTCAGAAGAAGATGAGTCCATGGCACAGCGGGCGGGGGGGGGGGGGGGGGGGGGGGGGGGGGGGCGGTGGTGACCTGCCAGTCTTGCCAAAACACTAGCAATGTTAACATTGCAAACCATTCACTCACAATGCATTCGGATTATTGTTTGTTAGATGGAAATGCATGCATGAATTAGCAATTATACTCACCATGATGATGTGATGAAGGTTTGTATTGCATTAGTCTTACTTGGAGCGTTCACACACTAGAAGCTGATATAATATGACAACAGCGCATTAAGGGACCAGCATTGTTTATTCATGAGACTTCTTTGTCATCCCTTAAGCTAATATTCCGTAGATATAGACACGTTGATTGTTGTTTTTGATAGCAGAGATTTTCCGCACATGCGCATTGCCTGATTGCCGAATTAACCACTAATTTGAGCATTAGTATTATCATAGACTGCCTGGTTAAGTCTATATGGGGTCCACTGTTGTGGTGTTTTTTTTGTGTTTTTGTTTATTTATTCACAATGCATTGGAAGAATTGGACAGAAACACATTGGGCAGAAACACACATAAATATAGAGACATATTAAAAATTCACCAGCACATTTATTTAACATTATTTACATCACCTACCTGTATTTTGTACGTATATTATTATCACAGATTTCTGATAAGTTGTAGATGGGTTATTGTTAGGGATCTGTTGGTTTGGGTTGGGGGCGGGGGCGGGGTCGGAGGGTGTGTGTGTGTGTGGTGGGGGGGGTGGGGGGGGTAATCAAAATACTTTGGAAGCGTTGCAGAGACACACACTTATACAATCATAATGAGCTGAAATGTAATGCAATAGACATTCAGACCTTATATGACAATAGTGATAGCGGTTGGAGTATTTCACATGATTTATATTAGTAAGTAAATGTTTTCTACTTTACAAATAAGACCTACGGTACTGAATATAACAATTATATACATATATAATGTATATATATATTAAATGTATATATATTATATATAATCATGTGTATGTTAAATAATAATAATAATACCTCCTTCCGAAGACAAAACCCAATCTACTACATTCATTTTACTCAAAATCGAACCAATCGCTTATAATTATAGGCGTTTTGTGGAAGGTTGTTGTGAGCTTTTTCTCGATTCTAGCAAAGCAGTAGACGTATCTAGTTGATTGATTGATTGGTGGTTGCTTTACGCCGTGTCGGCAGCATAGGCCATATTCACGGCGAGAAATGTTTGTTTTTTGTTCAAACCATCGCTTTTACATGTAAAAGCAGACAATCAATTATGTGCCAATAGACACTAATTAAATTAGAAAGCTCACAATCATATATCTGTGGTCAAGGGAAACAAATTCCCATAGAAAAAGAAAAGTTTCATTAATAATTAATAGAATCCATTTAGTAAACTATATAAGGTGGTACAGTCCAGCTGCCCTCAAAAAGGCTAAAATGTTTTCCTGTTTTACCTTAGTAAAAAGGTCATGCATACTGCCTGCAGTGTAGAACCGTTGGCGCAGGGCCAAAAAATGAACGCAACTTAGTAAAATGTGTTTGAGTGTCAGTGGGGACTGACACCCAATACATTCAGGGGGAGGTTCCCCCTTGAGCAGAAAAGCATGTGTAAGCCACGAGTGGCCAACACGGCAGCGACTAAGGACCACTTGGTCCCGCCGACCTCCCGCATGAGTCTGTGGTGGCTTTCCCACAGATGGTTCAATTTCTTTAAGTTTATTGATGTTTTCATCCCACTCATGTTGCCATTTGGATTTTATGTGGGTGGCTATTAGTGGTTTCAGATCAGAGTGAGGGATCAGACACGGTTCAAGATCACAGTTCAGGGCCTTCTTCGCAGCCCGATCAGCTCGTTCGTTTCCTTGTATGCCAGCATGGCCAGGCACCCAGCACAGGTGGATATCATACCCATCTGTTGTCAGTTGGTTCATTTTATAAATGACCGTTGCTAGAATAGGGTGATTCGTTTTCAGTCCAGCAACAGCCAGGAGGCAAGAGAAGGAATCACTGTATATAACATAGTTAGTGTGGTTGGATACCTCGATACACTCCAAAGCGAGAAGGAGTGCTCGGGCCTCTGCAGTGAAAATCGAGCTCTGATCGGGCAAACGTACACCAAATTTTTCCCGTCGGCAGACTGCCGCAGCAGCTACCCGGCTTTGGTCTTTCGAACCATCAGTGTATATGGAGAGGTGGTCTGCAAACTGGCCTTGAATCTCTGCATGTAGTCCTTGGTACTCGAGTGGATGTGTCCCAGATTTCCTCAGTTCCGTGAGTCGGAGGATAACCGATGGCTTTCTCAACGACCACGGGGGATGTTCTGGGACTTTGGCATCCTCCAACACGTCCAAATCCACGCCTAAGGCCTCCTAAGGCCTCAGTGGCCGGATGTAATTTGGCCTGGCTTCATACCTGGATTCGTCATGTTGCTCGAATAGACAATTGTGTGCAGGATTCAATGCATTAGTTTTTATCTTGACTACATATTGCATGGCCAGTTTGATTCTCCTGTTGTTAAGTGATGGTTCATTGGCTTCGACATAAAGGCTCTGAACGTATCTAGTAGTATATGGAGAGAGAAGGTGTAATAGTGTCAACCCCCCCCCCGGTCATGAGAAGGCCTTCCCTCACATGAGAGTGTAGTCCCAATGAGTGATACTGTGACAGATATATAGATAATGTGTGAACCACAGCTGGCAAATTTAGTTTGTGGCCAATATTTGGTTCATGGCCGGTAGCCTAAAGCTAAGATTCCTTATACGTGGTATGCGTGCGAATAAAGATCGAAAAGCATGTAAATGAATAGTGGCGCTTCCATACATCCGAATGTGTGAATGCGAATGCGAATGCGGCAAATGGATCGACCCATGGACCGATCGGTGCGGCATGCGAATGCGAATGCTGCTGCGTTTGCCATAGAAAACAATACTGTTCCTTCACAAATTTGGAGGAAAAACCTCAACAAATGTTGGGGATTGGCATATATCTATACCGCATATACAACATTTGCATGCCGCATGCCAGATGCTGGATGCCGCATACTGCGTATAAGGAATCTTAGCTTAAATGTGGCCAGCAGCTTGATGCAGTCTGGAGGCAAATGTGATTGGGGCCCTGTGTGATCAACCTCATCATCATCATCATGCTGTCGGTCGCGATGCGACAAAGACTGCTTTCATTACTTGACTGCCGCTCTCCATTTGTTTCTCCTAGCTGATTTTCCGCTGTCGACGGAAGATGAGCTCGAGCAGCGCGGTCCTTGGTAACCCGGGCGACGACCGAGCTGGTATGGTGTTTTGTGGGGTTGTACATTTCATGAAAGCTGCCTGCAAAAGTGTTGAAGTGCTGCTGGCTTTTGCAAGTTACCAGCGGTACTCTCTCGGGGAGCAAATAGAGGTTTCACTCCGGCAAGAACATGTCAAGACAGGCGCAAAACTATTTGTCCCTGCAGTGGCTGGTCGGGAGATGTTGGGAGTTCCATACATCAACCGCCCTTAATGCTGCCACAGTGACATGGTTTTCTGTTTAGGGTTTGCTCCCTTAGCCTTCGGTTCTGTCAAGGACCTGTACCACAAGGCAGTGGTTTAGAACTCTGCAAGGCAGGGGCGTTAAACTCCCTGAGGTATTGTTATACCTGCATACCTATATACAGTATAACCCCGTTTAACCAAGCTCGGTTAAACCAAACGATCGGTTAATCCACTTTTTTTTAGCGGCCCGGCAAAATACGACCATTTATCATATCAAACCAAATTCGGTTAATCCAAATTATCGGTTAATCCAAACAAAATTGTCGGACTTCAGGCAACTTCCGGTACGGTTAAACCAAACTTTCGTGTGGATATAATGTCATCTGAAACCCCACCGACTTTTTTATATGATAAATGGTAGTATTTTGAAGGGACCCTAGAAATTTGTTTGGATGAACCGGTCGTTTGGTTTAATGGAGCTTGGTTTAACGGGGTTATATTGTATGTACATACAAAACGATAATCAACGTGTCCACCTACATTGTATATTACATGTGCATGTACCGGCTTACTCAAAGTCAAAGTCAAAGCCAGGTTAAACCAATGATCGGTTAATCCAAACAAATTTCTAGGGTCCCTTCAAGTTTAGTTTAACGGGGTTATACTGTATACAAGATACACAACATTTCTGTCAGCGGGGAAATTGCACTGAACGTTAGGGCGTCGGAACTAAAGGTAGGTCGCCACAATAGATGGAGTCGTGTCACGTGGGCACTTGGGGGACTCGAACCCATTCCATGTGCTTGCTTGAAAGTTTTGATTGATTGATTGGTGGTTGCTTTACGCCGTGTCGGCAGCATAGGCCATATTCATGGCGAGAAATGTTTGGGGTTTTTTTCAAACCATCGCTTTTACATGTAAAAGCAGACTATCAATTATGTGCCAATAGACACTCATTAAATTAGAAAGCTCACAATCATATATGTGTAGTCAAGGGAAACAAATTCCCATAGAAAAAGAAAAGTTTTATTAATAATTGACAGAATCTATTTAGTAAACTATATGAGGTGGTACAGTCCAGCTGCCCTCAAAAAGCCTAAAATGTTTTCCTGTTTTACCTTAGTAAAAAGGTCATGCATACTGTCTGCAGTGTAGAACCGTTGGCACAGAGCCAAAAAATCAACACAACTTAGTCAAATGTGTTTGAGTGTCAGCGGGGACTGACACCCAATACATTCAGGGGGAGGTTCCCCCTTGAGTAGAAAAGCATGTGTAAGCCACGAGTGGCCAATACGGCAGCGGCTAAGGACCACTTGGTCCCGCCGACCTCCCACATGAGTCTGTGGTGGCTTTCCCACAGATGGTTCAATTTCTTTAAGTTTATTAATGTTTTCATCCCACTCATGTTGCCATTTGGATTTTATGTGGGTGGCTATTAGTGGTTTCAGATCAGAGTGAGGGATCAGACACGGTTCAAGATCACAATTCAGGGCCTTCTGAAGTTTTGATATTATATAGTCTATACTGAATAGATTGCAACCATCGTGTGAGCAAACACAGTTTGTGAACCCATGCCATGGACTGGTTTAAGGGGTTGTTGGAGTGTTTTTATTTTACTATTATTATTATCATACCCTGAGCTAGATAAAAGATTCACCCCATACTTCCAGTACAGGGGTGAAGACCAGCCTTATATTAAAACGGTCGCAAAATCGGGCTAATGAATTGAGTCTTTATGAGAGCCTAATTTCACAATCTAAGAAGTAAAATTTATTCTTTGTATATGTCTTCATGTTTACCCGCTACTTTTGAGTTGGAAAATATAATAAAACATATACTTTAATGCAATTTAAAACTGAAATCGACATCGTTCTCTGGCTGCCATCTTGTCTTTTTGCATTCTTTCCCATTTCACCAACTCTTTGCTGATATAAGTAACCATTTGACACTGGTGCCAAGCATTCTACTTGTTTTTCCATACTAACGCTATTTTCGCTCGTATTTAGACTACGTTGTCGTTCACCCGTGTACTACAAGTATCGGGTGAATCTTTTATCTAACCCTGAGCCTGCAACGTTGTGGGCATGGCACGTGGAATGTTGCCATTGGTCATATATGCAAGGTTCAAACGAAACAAATAGGCACACAAATAGATTCATTTGTGTAGGTAGTCCGCCTACTGTGGGATGATCATAGAATCTATTGCTGAGCATCTCCACATTCATAAAAGCTGTATCATCAGAATGATGGTTTTGAGTTCTTGGTATACGTTTAGATAGGCCTCATTGGTTATGTTGATCGTTATCATGTAGGTTTACTTTACATTTGGGTTGCAGTAAATTTGATTAACACCGGCTAACTTTGGAGATATTTGCAATGGAAATATGTCAGATAATATCGGCTTGCACACCAAAGATGTTGGGCATCATTGGTTGGTATGACTTGCAGTAGTGACAGATTCTATTAAATTGACTTGGTATTCATCATTCTATGCAGCAATAAATGTTTAATATGTAATATATGCTGTATCAAATGTAGGAAAGTCTTTGGTTTAGAAAATGGTATGGCTTAATCGGATTATGCAATTTTAATATAGATAATAGGTACAGTTAGTAACTTTGGTTAGTTTTGGGTTTTGTTTTAAAATATTAGGCCTACTGGCATAGAATCTATATATAGGCCTACTGACCTCTTCTAGTTTATCGTGTGGAAGTGTAGGCCTAGAATCTAGGCCTACTTATCAGCTTAGATTCTATGTTGGACATCAACTAAATTTATAACAGTTTGATTGATTGATTGACTGATTGATTAAATGATTTGGGGTTTTGTGTCCTATCAACATCTGCGACAACATTATGAAGGGAAACAACATATCTGACAGTGTGCACTCATGGTGGCTTAATATCATAATCATTGTTTTGCTGAAATAGGTCTACCACAGGCCTACCATAATGTATCTCAATCAATCAATAGTTCCGTCCTCTAGTCGAGGGTTGGATGCAATGGTTTTCCACTTGTCTCGATGGTGTGCTGTTCTGATAGACTGTGAATAATTCAAGCCTGTCCACTGTGAAATATTTGTAAACCATGATGTTCTTGGTCTCCCTCTCCCTCTGCTGCCATTCATCTTCCCTTCCAACAATGTACGGTATATTGAACTCTGACGAATGATGTGGCCAAAATAAGTAAGTTTCTTTGTCTGTATTGTGGCAAACAAGCGTTTCTTATATTTAATTTTTCTGAGAACTTCTTTGTTGGTGATCTTCTTTGTCCATGATATTTTCATCATCCTTCGATATGTCCACATCTCAAACGCTGCTAAACGTTTGTACATTTTCTTAGAGATTGTCCATGTCTCAGCCCCATACATTAGAGTAGACCACAATGTATGGGGCTGTATCTCACTTAGTGATATTATCCTGATACTTTGGCAACAAACATCGGTGCAGTCTGTGCTACTAGTAATGCCAAGTGTCAGGGGAAGTAGCGACAAATACAAATTGTGTAACGCTTTGGTTTAACTCAGCCGATCGGGGGATCGTACCCACTACCTTCCAGAGGAAACAGACGTTTGAACCAACCTGTCCGATGGGCTACCGGGTACCGGGTACCGGCCGCAAAGGTGTTCTCTGTGGAATTGGGTGGAAACTGTGGTTAACCCTTTCTAAAATAAGTCTGATAAGGTCCTACAAACAAACAAAAGTGTTACTTTAAGCCCCTGTCACACATCACTGGATTGAGCAACTGACAGAATTGTCTAGTCCGGGCGTCATAAGTATCAAAATGTATTAAAATGTGTCAAAATGTTGCGATATCGGGTCAAAGGCCACTGGACGAACGGACATGAAACGGACATGAAATGGACATGAAACGGACATGAACGGATAGCCAACGGACGAAACGAACTCAAATTGGACAAGAACCGTAGACGTCAATCCGGCGACATCTGTTTCAAGTTTTGTGCATGTTCAAAACTTGTACGGACACAAACCAGACTATCAATAGACTTTTCGGTTTCTTTCCGTTTGCTGCAATCCGGTGATGTGTGACAGGGGCTTTATGTTTTACCAGTTACCACAAAATGATGACAATGGCTGTCACTTTGTCAGTGTCATGTTACATGACAGTTATTCAGAAGAAGCGCATTATGCTTATTTTAGAGGGAGAGAAGCACCAAACTATCTTTCTTAAGGTTGATTAAGGGACCTGTCACCAGCACATCTTCCACTGTCAGTATTACCATAATCATTACATTGCCAATGCTTTATTAGAATTGAGAAGAAAATTAAAGGAGAGAGGTGACAGCACACGCGATATGCAGATTTTATGTAGGGTGGCCAGTGTGACACATGAGGTGACGAGATGTAGTGGCAGTGAACAAATGTGCAGTGTGTTCTGTTACTTCTAATGCCAGGTACACACCTACCATTTGTGCGCACCCACCTACCGTATACGATCTAAAACTGACCGTTTCGCACACAAAAATTGCTAGGTGTGCGCTCCCCGCGCACACCTAGCGATTGCGATTCCCGACTAAAAACTCAGTTTTAGGGCTAAAACGGTCCGATTATTACGATTGCGATTCGCGATTCGAAAAATGAATCGGCCCGTTTTCAGTTTTAAGCGGGTCGGGTCGAGTCGCGAGTTTTAGTGCGCAAATCGTAAACGGTAGGTGTGTACTTGGCATAAGCCTGCTTGTAAGTTGTAGTATATGTAGGTCCTATATTATGCCATGTACACACATAGCGTATAGGATTCGCGCATAGGACTCCCGATCAGCTTAAAACTGAAATCGGGCCGATTCATTTTTCAAATCGGGAATCGCAATCGTAATCCTAGCGCACACATACCGTTTTATCCCAAAAAATCGGGAATCGCAATCGGTAGGTGTGCTAGGGGAGTGCACACCTCACGATTTTGGGGCAGTTTTAGGTCGTATACGCTAGGTGGGTGCGGGAAAACGATCGTATACGCTAGGTGTGTACCGGGCATTATATAGGCCTACACATATATAATGTATAGGCCCTACCCTATAATAGGATATACATTGATTATATATATATATATATGTGTATATATATACACACACTCATATATATATACATATATATATATACATATATATACATATATGTAGAATATAAGAATTATATATATAAATTGGCGGCGCTGCATGTTTTTTATTATTTGAAGGATTCTGGCGCAAAACCACGTAAACGCCAATCCAAAAATGTAGTTTAAATAAAAGATTTGTGCCTGAAAATAATATTAGTTCTCACTAATTCCACTTTTCATATGATGGTATGGTTACGGAGAAATGAACAAAAAAGTAGGAATATAAAAAAAATTAACTTTTTGAAGGTTTGATTCCAATGTTTATCTCCATTTTCTGGATTGGCGTTTGCGTGATTATATATGTTGCACATGAACTCTTCATTTATTATCTCCTCTACGCTAATACTATACGATTTGCTCCGGGACTATTGGCGCCACCGTCACTTCCGGCGCCAGCACCACAGTCACTTGCCATTCGCCTCAAAGTTTTTAGCTTAGAATCAAATCTTCAAAAAGTTTGTATTTTTTGCCTTCCAACTTTTTTGTTCATTGCTCCATAATCATGTCAATATAAGAAAGGTGGAATTAGTTAGAATTAAAATTATTTTCAGATAAAAGGTATTTTATTTAAACTGCATCTTTTGGATTGGAATATATATATATATAAGGACTAGCCTAGCTATTTGCGGTGAGGCTAAATTGAACAGACAATATAGGGCTACACGCACCAATGTACATAAAACCCTTCAGACCAACCTGTTTTAATTACATTTAGATTGCAATTTCTTGGATAAACATTAGAAATTAATTTGACACTCATACATGTTGCTATTTTTAATTTGGTTGAAAACATGCTACGGTACTTATTTTTAAGAGACTTAATGATGGTTACTTTGAGCCATTGAATTAAACATGTCATGATTGTGAAGTTAGATGTATGTATATAACTATGTAGTAGGGACTTGTACAGTTTAATTATGATACCATGTGCTTTTATTTATTGGAATGCTGGATATAGGAAAATACTCTGGAAAATGTGCCGTCGTGTAAAAACTTATGAATTACTATTACTTATAATATGGTATTACTTAGGTAGCCCAGAATGTACTCTAATAATGTATCCCAACTGAATATGAATGCCTTTTTCTTCGCTATGGCTGATGCTGACAGGAAGACACATCAGTTTTGTCGAACATGCTTCAATTAATTTAATGAATAAAACATAAATATTATTTATGCTACGCGAGTCTTTTGTTGGTTTTTATATGAGACATTGTTGGTGTATTTTTCTAAATTGATGGCTGGTTGGAGAGAACATGTAAGATTTCCTTTTGTTTAAATTTCTTCCTCTGACTGCAACAGTATAAACTATCACCACATTGCTACAGTGTATAATTAGGGATGATATTTTTCTGATTTTAATTGGATTTCCTTTTTTTTGCACAGCCTGCGGCCATTTTTCTTTTGATATAGGTGTGAAAATTAGATACAGGAGGTCAGCTCGTGTTGTCCGGGCGGCGTCTTGACTGAGTGCCGTTTAGCCGGCGTTTGGGGGTGGTTCTTCATATAGTCGCCAGGGTATGTAGTTCGAATCCGATCCGGCAGGTGGCGGTACATGTAGTACTATTATCGCACCAGAATTACCCATGTAAAGTGCTTGTCACACTATGCCGGATTGAGCAACGGACAGAATTGTCTAGTCCGGTGGTGATAAGTATCAAAATGTATTAAAATGTGTCAAAGTGTTGCAACATCGGGTCCACCAAGCCAATCAACACAACAGTGACAGCGACCCGTGTGGAGATGTGGAGGGAGTGACTCGAAGCCCTAGACGCCAGTGTGCACCTCAACATCCGTGCCGAAGAACACCTCCCCGCTGGCGCAGAGAACCCCTGGGTAACCTGGAAGGCTCTGAACCGGTTGCGAACACAGGTTGGCTGATCCAGAGTGAATATGCTGAAATGGGGGTACTCTGATTCATCGGAAACCTGTGACTACGGCATCAGGCAGATGATGCAACACCTACTGGTCTGCCCCATGATGACCACTGCCTGCTCTGCTGCAGACCTGACATTGGCCAACAACATTGCCATCAGCTACTCTAAACACTGGGAGAGCAGCATCTGAAATAGACAACTGGTGGAAGGACACGATGAAGAAGAACATTGGGTATACGAACGGACATGAAACGGACATGAACGGATAGCCAACGGACGAAATGAAATCAAACCAGACAAGAACCGTAGACATCCGTCCGGCGGCATCCATTCCTAGTTTTGTGCATGTTCAAAACTTGTACGGACACAAACCGGACATTGTTTGTTTTCTGGCCGTTTCCCCCAATCCGGTGAGGTGTGACAGGGCCTTTACAGGTGCAACATGGACAATCTCGGTTTGATTTTCGCTTCGTGTTTTTTTTTGCCTGAAACCACTATCATCCCTGAATTAAGAAAGCAAACATAAGAATATCTACGTTGGCATTACATTGCTCCATGTTCTACAAAGGTATTGGTGAGACCAGCACATTGTGTCACAGAGTAAATAATCATATTAATATTAAATTAGAGCGTGCTATGCACATAATATTAAATTGTCATAAGTTTACACATAGATATATGTAATAGGTATCAAGAATAGCAATGCACATCACTTTAAGCATCGTCCAACTATATCATCTAAGGGGCTGTTGACTGAGCAAAACCAACTTTTAATCATTTAAATTTCCTCTACTTAATAACGAAATGTGTTTTTTTTTCTGTTGCCTTTTTTTAAATGGAAAGGGTCAACAAATGAGGTAGATGCTTGCATCTTATGCGCGAGGTCGTGGGTACCACCCTGGGCGAAGTCAAACCAAAGACTCAAGATTTATACTTCTAGCTATTGTAGTACTAGTGGTCTGCACTGACCTCTCAGGCAAGGAACTGAATAGACAGGTAGGCGTTGGTAGGGTGGTGACATCAGGGAGTTTAGGTGGTGTAATGGTTAGTACACTGGGTTCGATTCCTGCTCTGGGTGCAATATTTCCCATTTTCATCATACACCCCCCCATGACACTGGTGCCATGACCAGGATCATGTACAAGCTACACAATGTATGGTGCATACCTGTAATTGTAAGCCTAAAATGACCATTTAACAGACTTACAATTCCAGAGGGATGAGTGTAGTAGTCTGCACTGACATCTCAGGTAAGGAGCCAGATAGGCGTGGGTAAGGTGGTGACATCAGGGAGCCTAGGTGGTGTTATGGTTAGCACACTGGCCCGGAATGCAAGAGATGTGGGCTCAATTACCGCTCTATGCACAATATTTCCCCATTTTCATCGCACCTCACGAAGCTCTTGCCTGGGACTGGACGAGGACTGGTTGGCTCAAGGACACTGCTAACGATCGGCATTTACATCCGAACACACTGTGCCACTTAGAATATAGCCACATGAATGTGCCCATTTAGGATGTAGCGTAATGAGTTAGACTAAGGGTCTACAATTGCAATTTCTCATACTTAAAGCTGCATAGTCCGATGATGCTATCCCATTTTCAAAACCAAAACACTAGTTTTGATCCTTCATATTTAAAGTTGCATAGTCCGATGGTTTTGAATTTCTGTATTTTTTCTGAGATAAATATATTAGATCGATCACTAGTATCTACTTTACATTAGTTCAAAGTTACTTTTATTTTAAATGGTAAACTTTTGAGATATTTTGGGTGCAAACATGGAAAATTAGTTTTGGCAAGCTTGCCAAAACTCTGACACCATAGACTTCTGCAGTAACAGGTTCTGTTAAATTGACTCAGTATTGCCTTCTACACAGAAACAAATGCTAAATAAGTGCATCAGTATCTAAGTTAGATATGTAAGATCAAATCTAGGTAATAGTTTTGGTTTTGACTAATTTGATGCTTTTGACAATACAGAAAGCTGCGAGATCGAGCTATACAAATTCTAATTGGTCACAGTTGATCATAAATAATTGTGAAAAAGGAAAGTTGTGTTGCATCATGTTTTTCGTTGTTTTTTTTTGTACATTAGATTGATTAAACAGGGGCAATTTCAATCGCGGACAATTGGTCTTCCTCATTCCATTGCTCCTTGCCGTATCTTAAGAATGTCGAGCGCCAGGCGAGGTAGGAATCGACAAGTATACATTTTTAAGTCATTCGTTTGATTCGACCAGGGTTCAAACCCACGATCCCATTATCCACGGGAGACGGACGCTCTAACTCATTCAGCCATCCCGTCTGGTTAGTGGCCCTTTAAGAGAGCTGAGCAGACATCCGGTGCGGACTGCTGCGTTCCTGCAGCGTCCGTGCTGCTGCGGCGGCGTTCTTGTAGTTGTACCCTCCCCACTCAGCATTCCCCTCACGAGCTGCTCACACACTAAGACACGGCGCGGTAAATTGGGGTAATCGGACGCTGCTCACGTGGAAGTTCGTTTGACCTCCACTGGCTGTGGGCTGAGTGTAAGCAGGGCACAGCGGCCCTAACAAGGGTCGTTAATGTCCACCTCGGCTCCCCTCCCGCCGCATGTGTCATTAGTACGGGTAGGGCGGAGGATAGGTAGGGGCTGAGTGGGTTGTTGGAGTTTTACATCCTGGCAACATCTAAGGTCATATCAGGACGGGTATCGACTTGTGAGAGTGCGTACTCATGGTGACTTTATAGTGCTGCCCCACTGGGAGTGGGGGACCGGGCCACCAGCATCGTGAACTGATATCCCCACTCAGTCACATTATCCTGACAGTGACACTGAGCCAACCAGTCCGTGTGCTATCCTAATAATGCCAAGCGCCTAGCTAGGAAGCAACAAGTATCTTCTTCTTTTTTTAAGTCATTGGTTTCAATCCACCAGGGTTCGCACCCGTCGGTTCGAATCCCCCGAGCTACCAAAACGGGAGTCGGACAGTCAACTCATTCGGCCATCCCGTCTGGTCGGGCAGAGTGAGAGGGAGATGTGTTGTGGTTTTTTTGGGGGGGGGGGGGGGGTGGGGGGGGGGGGGGGGGCGGGGGGGCGGGGGGCTATTGTCAGGGTGTAGTCTATACACTGTAGTACGCGCATGCCCATGTGATTAAGGGTCTATAGGGCCTCGTTAATTTGGAGAGAGAGAAAAAAACATTCCTTACGCCTGGGACTCGTTCCAAGACGCAGCGACACAGGATATTTGTCACATAATTAAAATTCCATAGTCCGATGGTTTTGAGTTCCTGTCATTTTCTGAGATAAACATATTACGTTGATCGGTACCGGGTCCGTAACACAGGTGAAGACTATGGAATTCAAGGATTTTCAAGGCTGTTTTTGATAGGAATTCAAGACGACTTAGTCCGAAATCGCCATTCGGAATGGCGATTTCGGACTAATTTAGATCAGTGAGGACAGTTTAATGGAATGTACAGCTTTTCAAGACTAATTACCAAAAACAGCTTAAATTCAAGGCCTTGAAATGGGGCAAATGAAGTTCAAGACTTGTCATGCCCTGTACGGACCCTGTCGTTATAATCTACCTCACTTCTGTTAAGTAACATATTTTAAAAGGCTAACTTTGTTTAGGTATTTGAAGTGCAACCATGCAAAATTTATTTTGGCATACACACCAAACCTGCAGTAACAGGTACCATTAAATTGCCTCAGTATTCTCCTTCTATGTGGTATGCTGGTATGCAGGTAGTGCAATACCTCAGGGAGTTTGACGCCCCTGCCCTGCAGAGTTGTAAACCACTGCCTTGTGGTACAGGTTCTTAACAGAACCGAAGGCTAAGGGAGCAAAACCCTGAACAGAAAACCATGTCACTGTGGCAGCATCAAGGGCGGTTGATGTATGGAACTCCCAACATCTCCCGACCAGCCACTGCAGGGACAAATAGTTTTGCGCCTGTCTTGACATGTTCTTGCGGTGTGAAACCTCTATTTGCTCCCCGAGAGAGTGCCGCTGGTAACTTGCAAAAGCCAGCAGCACTTCAACACTTTTGCAGGCAGCTTTCATGAAATGTACAACCGCACACAAAAATGGAGAGCGGCAGTCAAGTAATGAAAGCAGTCTTGGTCGCATCGCGACCGACAGCATGATGATGATGATGATGTGGTGACAAATGTTCAATAAGTGCACCAGTATCTAAATTATATATGTAGAATCAAATCTAATAATTGTTTTGGTTGTGGAAATTTTATGTTTTCGTCATAGTATTCAGCTGTAATCAACTGATTAATTATGAGGGGATTTATGTCAACAAATGAATATATACGCTTTCTGAAGTTGAGCGGTCAGTTGCTGTGAGGAGCCTACGCTTAAATTGAAGATTAAGATGGTGACCTGGACTGTAGTCGCCTTGTCCAAATCCAAAGGAGCATCTAAAGTTGCTTAACAAAGTTAATTGATGAGAATAGGCTGACGTCTGTACTAAGCGATAGCAGTCTTTCCCTTCATCGACACATACATACACGCACACACTCTCTCCCTCTATCTCTCTCAAAGGTAATTAATGCAAACTTAGGTCGGCTGCATATATTTGCATTATGCCCACATATCATTTCATTGAATTAGTATACACATGAATTACAATGACCAACCCAACTCTACAAGAACCCGAGAGGAGGATATCATGGTTGACGGAAACAAGCTGAACTCTGTTCCGGAATTCACCTACCTCGGAAGCACTATATCAAGTGATGGACGCATTGATGCTGAAATACAGAGGAGGATGGCCAAGGCTAGTGCATCTTTCGGCCGACTACGCCAGAGACTCTGGAACAACCATCATGTGTCCATGCGGGTCAAAGGCAAGATCTACCATGCAATCGTGCTATCCAAACTACTATACGGGGCCGAGGCCTGGACAGTGTACAGACAGGTGAAAAAGCTGCATGCCTTCATGATGCGACATCTGCATTCAATCATGAGGCTAACCTGGAAGGACAAAGTGACAAATAAGGAAATACTCGAACGGACGGGGCTGCCCTCTATGGAAGATCTTCTGATCAAAAAGAATCTCCGGTGGACTGGACACCTTATGAAGATGTCATAGACAGGCTACCAAAGCAGATCCTCTACTCTCAAATGTCTTCTGGTTACTGCCCTCGTCTGCAGTTCAAGGATACCATCAAGAGAAACCTGAAGCTGAGAGACATTAACACCGACTCATGGACATCACTCTCACAGCAGAGAGCTAAATGGAGAGCGGCAGCCAAGTAATGAAAGCAGTCTTTGTCGCATCGCGACCGACAGCATGATGATGATGATGATGATGATGATGAATTACAATTAATGGACAAACAAATTTGAAGCCAAAATGACCCTGAAATTCTGGAAATAATTATTTATATATATATATATATATATATATATATGCTACACATAATCTTCTGATTTAGATATTTAATTAGACCATAACTGAGGTGTGTATATGTGATGTATAAGCATTATGCGAGTATAAAGCCGCGGAAGGGATTATTCTGTACATTATATTATTGTTATATTATATTATTAGCCAATGGGCATGCTTCATGTATTTGCTACTTACTCATACGGGAACTGGTGGCGCCACCACCACCCGACCCGACCTTAACTTCCGGCGTTACCACTGTCACTTGCGCCCGGAATTTCCTTTAAAACTTCTCGAAATCGACCGACCTTGGGACCGAATTTAAGTGGTCCATTTAGGGAGGTGGTCGAACTAGGGAGATAGAATATGGTTACAATGGTATTGTTGGGACCCAAATGAAGCGATTGATATTGGTGGAGGTGGTCGGTTTGAGAGGTTTCACTGTAGTCATATACAGTATAACCCAGTTAAACCAAGCTCGGTTAAACCAAATGACTGGTGAATCCTAACTTGTTTGGGCAGCCCGCCAAAATACTACCATTTATCATATAAAAAAGTTGGTTAAACCAAATTCGGTTAATCCAAACTATCGGTTCATCCAAACAAGATTTTCGGACCCCAGGCCACTTCCAGTATGGTTAAACCAAACTTTCATGTGGTTATAAGATCATCTGAGACCCCACCAACTTTTTTATATGATAAATGCTAGTCTTTTGCTGGCTGCCATAAAAAGTTTGGATTAACCGATCATTTGGGTTAACCAACCTTGGTTTACCGGGGTTATACACATAAAAAAACAATAATCAAGGTGTCCACATACATTGTATATTACATTCATAATGCACCCACATATTTGCCAAAGCCAAGTCAAAGTCGAAGCCAAAGCTCAGTTAAACCAATGATCGGTTAATCCAAACAAATTTCTCGCGTCCCTTTAAGTTTGGTTTAACAGGGTTATACTATGTATATATATTATACACTCTATATATATATGTATATATATATATATATATATATGGGTCACTCTCCTGAAAACTGGCCAGAAGTGTCACATGGAGAGTTAAAATCTAATATTTGATTTTTTCACATTTTTTGGTTGCAAATGAAAGCTGAAAATCTCCCCTTTATATCTAAAATATAAATTGATGAGATAAAAAAATAAAGGTGTAGTCCATGATTAAGCTATGTCTTATGGCAGTATAACATGTGTCACACAGGTAACACATGTTTAGGACACCACACAGTCTGCTTAATAAAAATCTAATCAGAATTAAATTATATCATACTTAGAAGCATATTAATCATGGCATAATATACAGAAATATGTAGTGCTTATATTGATAACAAAAAGTAATTCCCAGCCATGCTTTATTCACTGAATAATTAGTGTACAATATTTGTGTGGCATCCAGACACCACTGGTTACACGTGTGATGGAAATTTGTAATGTTATTTCTGAAGACATCAATTTTTTTTTTTTTAATTTAAGCATGCATACATGTTAATAAATACTTCCTTTTTGATTTGGGAACTGTTTTGTTTGATAAATCAATGCAATACAAGATGTTAATAAGGATTCAACCACATCCCATGTCATGTTACAAATGGCTGACTGTAAAATGGGTTTTTTTGGTACAAAAACACTTCATAACTAAAAGGACCAAAGTTTCACACAGTTTATTTTCCTTATCAATCAAATCTGAACATGAATATGAAAAGTATAAGGAAAAAAATATGTAGGAAGTTTTTTTATTGATGTTTTAAAATCGCATTCCATGCTGACCAGTTTTCAGGAGAGTGACCCATATAAATACAGTATAACGCCATTAAACCAAACTTGAAGGGTTAGGGTATATCCTATGTATATGCTACACATAACCTTCTGATTCAGATCTTTAATTAGACCATAATTGACGTGTATATATATACTACACGTATGCTACATGTCATCTTCCGATTCAGATTTATAATTACAGCATAACTGACATGTATAAAATAAAGTATAGCACGATGTGAACATGGGAACATTTCACACATCCGGTATATATCCAGTGGATAACAGAGTCACGAAAATTGCAGTCTCAAGGGAATATCAGCGTCTGGCTGCAAGATATGAAACTACAGTAAAACCTCTCTAAATGAACCGCCCGTGGGACCAACTTTAAATGGTTCATTTAGGGAGCTGGTCGGTTTAGGGAGTTTTTTGTATCGTTACAATGATATTGCATGGGCGATCGTTTGGGACCCAAGTACAGCAATCGATATAGGGGAGTGGTTGATCTGTGGAGGTGGTCGGTTAGAGAGGTTTTACTGTATATCTGTTGCTTAGACCTATAGAGTCCATCCTCTCTTATTCAGCATCAAGTACCCCAGTCACGTGGTTCCTGTCGCGTCTAATTCTGCATGCAGGTCCGTATGTGGTGGTGGGAATGTACATCTGGCCCTCCTCCCACATTCGGTGCAGAACTAGCAGTGGAGCGTGCCACCATGCGGTGTTCCTGCACCACGATGATTTTCTGAGACTCAGTCGACATATCACATGTGTTAGGTTCAGAAACAAAATGCAGCTGTGTGACCTAGGCATATCTCTGTGTGGTTCATATTGATTTATCTCAACTGTCGCTCACTCCCACCCCGCCCCCGCCGGATTGGTTGGTTGTTGGAGTTTTACGTCCTGGCAACATCTAAGGTTATATGAGGATGGGCAATGACTTGTAATAGGGCGCACTCATGGCGACTTTACAGTGCTGCCCCACTGGGAAACCAGGCTCCTGGTACCATGACCCGATATCCCATTCAGTCACATTATCCTGACAGTGGGCCAAACAGTCCTTGTCTTAACCTATCCTAATAATGTCGAGCACCAGGCTAGGAAGGGACAAGCATAATTTGTATGTCATCGGTTTGACTCTACCAGGGTTCGAACCCATGAACCCATGGGTTCAGCTCAACTCATTCGGCCATCCAGTCTGTTCAAACGCAGCTATGTGACCTAGGGATACGCCTGTGTGGTTCATATTGATTTATGTCAACTGTTGTTCCCTCCCGTCCCGCCCATGCCCGATTGGTTGTTGGAGTTTTACGTCCTGGAAACATCTACGGTCATATCAGGATGGGTACTGACTTATGATAGGGCGCACTCATGGCGACTTTATAGTCGGAGACCAGGAAACCAGCACCATGACCCGATATCCTATTCAGTCATATTATCCCGATACTGAGCCAACCAGTCCTTGTCCTCTCCTAATAATGATGACCGCCAGACTTGAAAAGTGTAAAGTATACATTTGTAAGTAATTCGTTTGACTCGACCAGGATTCGAACCCGTGGGTTCGAATCCCACGATTTACCTAAACGGGAGATGGATGCTCAACTCATTCAGCCACCCAGAGAAGAAAGCAAAGGGGATGTAATGGTGATTCTGGCTTGTAACAGTGTGCATGGGGATGCCTGCTTTTTAGTGCTGCCCCATGGAGATATCTCGCAACTGACACACTAAACCACCCTCCCCATTTTATTCACATTAATTCAGGGATGAAAGTGGTGTCGGGCAAAAAATGCAGAAAGCAAGACGGGATTGTTACGCCGACAAATTTTCGTAAAAACGCGGATTTTCCCCCATGGGATTAGCAGTCAGGGAATCGCGGAAATATGTAGAAATAACAATTAATTTGAAGAGCTAATTACTCGTCTAAAAATGAAATTTGTGTAATTGGTACAATGCTATCCTATCTCTACAAATTCCTTCCTGCTATTTCATGAGAAAATGAGAACAAACCAAGACATGGTAAATTTCTTCTTTTTTAATAATTTGTTTTCAATTTGTACACGATCATATATTCGATAGCAAATAGCAGGGCATATCAACCAATCAAGCAAGACCTTTAAACTTTAAGAACTTGGCGTTTCCTTAGGCATGCATGCCATTTTAGATTCCCACTAGATGGCGTGCCGATGCAATAGCAATCTGCCCCCTGGTGGAACGTTGTATAACTAACAGTGAGTTGACACACATTACTAAAGCACATCTTTTAATTTCACTTTTGAGGTTTGGATCTTTATATTTCGATGAATATTTATTATTTATATATACACACAACAACAGTTACAAACTGCTGCATTTACTAGTGCGAATATGCATGCCTGTTTACTTATACACGGTTCAGTCACACAATAACAGTAATAATTATAAGTTATTCGGTAGCTAATAATTATTTAATTAATAATACAGTGCACACATAATTCTTCAGGCAACCCAATTATGGCCTTCGGGGTTGGAGGTGGGGTGTGGGGGAGAGGGAGTTCAAGCAACAAATATTTCTGTTATGGCCCAGAATGGTTCATGTTGCACAACATGGGTAATTTGGCACGCGGGCAGACGGCATTCGTTACTAAGGATGCAGAAAAGAATGATCAATGGCCGTCGATCGACGTGCCATCTAGCCTTAAAGACACACAAACTGTATGACGAATAACTAAGCCGTTATCACTTTGTCCTTAGCTTTCAAATCGATAACACATACTTCTTCAGGCTGCTTAATTTGCCATCCAAGTTACCCCAGCTTTTAAGACTAGACGGGTAGGGTTAAGTGCCTTTGTAGCATATCTATACCCGAAATGACTAAACTTGACTAAAACTGAAAAATAAATGCCACCTTATACATACTTGTCTGTCTCCTGTGCTTTAATTATTAGTTTTTTCCCTTTTATTTACTCAAATATAGGCAACACTTAATAAGTAGTACTATAAAAAATTACATATATATATATATATACATATTGTCCTAAAATAGTTTATAAGCCACATGCTTTGTTACTCAACAGAAACAATTGTCAACGAAAATGTGCCAAAAGAAAAGTCCAATAACCACACTGATCATGGCTTTTTGGAGAAACTTTATTTCGACATTACGAAAGGGCCTTTCAAGGTTTGGGGTCAATTTTTCAGGACATTTCCAAATTAAAAAAAACTTTTTAAGAGTCATCCGCAAACATTAGGCCTTTTCAAGAAATGAATAAGATTAAAATACTTGTTCTAAATTGTAACTTAAAAAAAATAAACTTGCATAACAAAACAGGTCACTTGTTATTAACTAAACAATAAATATTTTTTAATTTAAACACCATTATATTCTACTAGTCACACGGTTGATTTTATTTGTGTGCGTGTGTGCTTGAGGTGATTTGCACTAACACCAAAATTCTCTAGATGAATTAATTTCATGTGGTAAATAATAAGAAATTTCCTCCAGCGAGGTTGGAGCGAGTAGGGAGTTATCTATGAATCCGAAACTGCTACGTGATTAAACGCAGCCTTTTTATTCATGCAATATTTTTTTTCAAATAAGATGAACAAATATCAGCTATAGAAGCTGAAGCGCTCCCCGTGAAAGACTAAATTTCTATGCATATAGTAAAGGTATTTTGGAGTCGATGAGTATTTTCTAATTAAAAAATTATTTATTTTTAAATTGGGGTGGGCGGTAAAATGTTGTACCAAAAAAGAAAGTTGACTGAAGAGTACATTTATTTCTTGTTCATGCATGTGGGTATTAGAATGGCATGACAAGGCCACAGACGGCCTTCTGCAGCTAGGAGAGAGTGTACTGCCCTTGAGGAATTATCTAATCAACAGCATCACAGTCACCAGCATAAACCACTCATTGTACGCCGCGAGTTACAAGAATAGCGATGGCTCTTAATACATACATGCACGCAGATTTCTTTTTTTTTAAAGACATATCAATCTATACATAGATATATGTTTATATAGTATAGTGCCGAAGCTACTCAACAGAAGTCCTCCCGTTGTGAGTAGATTATGGTAATTGCTGGACCCGGATGTGCTTCCTTCTCCCTGGACTACGAGTAGGCAGAGGGTAGTACCGAGGTAAAATATGATATATATATATATCTACAGGTTCCGTACAGATATGGAATTCAAGGCTATTTCAAGGCTGTTTTTGATAGGAATTCAAGACTATTTTCAGTTGGATTTCAGGGGAAAACAACAGTGGCGAATGGCGACTAATTTAGATCAGTGCAGACAGTTTAATAGAATTCAAGGCCTTGAAATGAAGTGCAAGCATTTCCAGGCCCCGTACGGACCATGTAGATATATTTAGTGATATAGATTTAGTGACATAGATTTATTTATATAGATTTATCTATATAGATTTAACATCCTCCCATTGTAAGTAGATTATGCTAATTGCTGGACCCGGATGTGCTTCCTTCTCCCTGAGCTACGAGTAGCCAGAGGCGTAGTACCGAGGTAAAATCTATATATACATCCATCTATATAATTATATCCATATATATAAATAACCCCCGTGACGTCACTGTGATAATGAAAGGCTACTAGTTATTGTGTATGTCGATCATTTGTTGACAACCTGTATGACGTCACTGTGATGATGAAAGGCTATTAGTTACTACGCATGTCGATCACTTCTTGACAACCTGTATGACGTCATCGTGGCACATCTTGTGTGCAAGGCCGACTCGTTGTGGATTGAATTTGACACTTTGCCCCTGGAATTAATCCAAATGTCAACAAAATACAATTGCTCTGTGAAATAAATGTCAAGTTATAGACCTATAAATTAACCTCAAGGGCATCAGTTGTGCTTACAATTCTAGATACTGAAAGTATTTTTGATTTATGGAATAAAGAGGGGCCTCTAGAATAGATGTTTGTTGTTTGTTTGTTTGTTGTTGTTTTACGTCCTAGCAACATCTAAGGTCATATCAGGACAGATCTATCTAGCTCAGTATTATTATATTCAGGGATGAAGGTGGTCTCCGGCAAAAACCGCGGAATTCAAGTGAAGATTATTACACTGACAGCGAATTTCCGCGAAATAGGATTAGCACTGTCAAGGAATTGCAGGAAAATGCCAGAAGTCAGGTTTCAACTATCTTGGTTGTGACTATATTATCGCCCATGCCTAACTTTATCTTGCTTGGGTTTCATGTTGTAGTAACATTATATAATTCAAGTTATATAAGAATGGGATTCGAACTAACGTTAATCGGTAATTATAAAAACACGCGGAAATCCGCGAAATCGCGGAGATCTTTCATCCTGTATAATAGTGATATTAAGCAACATTAATTCAGCATTAATTGGACAGAAGTAGGAGGTTGAATGAGTAGAAGGAGACTACAGCTGCCTCCCCACCCCCAAAAAAAAATACATCATCTTAACCAATCATTTATTGATGATAATTATCCCATCCCTTACTAATTCTTTTCTATTTAGGTAATATATCAATTATATTATAGTAGTGAGGCACTCAAGAGAATTGTTCTGTACTTACCCACACGAGAGCGTAGCGGAATTGCGGGACAAGGGTCCGATGAATCACGTGGCACTGAAAGGTGGGAATACACAATCTGTAAGTACCATTTACACAGAATGCAGGTATTAGCCAAAAAGCGAGGGTGGATAAACCAGGAATGAAATCATCGGTTTGTCGACTTCACAACACGCCATAATCTATTATGACTTTGACAGCATTCAACACTTTAAAATCTCGCCCTATTGCAAACGGCAAAGATGTTTGTTTGTTTGTTGTTCTTTTATGTCCTAGCAACATCTAAGGTCATACCAGGACGGGGACCGACTTGTGACAGTGCGCACTCATGGTGACTTTATAGTGCTGTCCCACTGGGAAACCAGGCTGCCGGCACCATGACCTGGTTTCCCACTCAGTCACATTATCCTGACACTGAGCACACCAGTCCTTGCCCTGTCCTAATAATGCCGAGTGCCTGGCTAGGAAGCAACAAGCATCAATTTTTAAGTCATTGGTTTGACTCGACCAGGGTTCGAACCCATGACCCCACGATCTACCAGCACAGGAGACGGACGCTCTAACTCATTCAGCCATCCCGTCTGGTCTCAAACGTCAAAGACACTTCAGGTTTGTTTTTGTTGTTTAAGTGTGTGGGTGGTGTGGGTGGTGGGTGGTGGGCAAATTTTCCAGGCCCTTTTCAAAACATTTCCAAATATAAGACCTTTTTCAAGAGACATCCTCAAGTTCCAGGCCTTTTGATTATTGTGTGGACCCTATATTGCTCATCTTCAAAGAATTGAAAATTCAATTTAAAAAAGTGTTAAAGGGACCAGATATAGGTTGCGGAGACACTACCCGTACTCTGACAAATGCTCTCCAAGCATACGTTTGCCAGTTTTCAGTTTATGCAACTACATATGTGTGTGTGTGGGGCGAGACTGCTGACATTGGTTGCTTCTGTTGTGTTTTATTTAGTCCAGCAGCACTGACACTTTTAGACAACCATATAGAGAAATAAATGTTAGAAATTGCAATCTAAAATAATAAATATAAAGTTCAAATGTTTATTTATCATAACCAGCTACCTTTTGTATGAATAATTGATTAAATCATGTCGAATAATAGACTTTAAAAGTTGAATTGAGAGCTTTCTGTGGCTGCCATCTTGGTGGTTGCCATGGCTTCCCCTGTGTGTGGGGAACCCCTCTAGGATATGTGATTAGGGAATCGCACCTATGATGTCATTCATACATCACAGACCTCAACTCTCCTCCCACATGTTCAGTGGCATGAACTAAACAAACTAAGCCAAGGTATGTTTGGAGAGCTTTTGATGCTGGATTCGTTTGTAACTGGGTGAAGAATAGCCAGCGACTTTAAACACCTACTTTCTTAATACACTCTTTATACTCTTCCTTTCTCTCCTTGCCTGTATTGATTTCATATAGCCTGCCTACACAACTACAGCAGCCAGACGACGACTTTACACCATGACCTGATATCCCACTCAGTCACATTATCCTGACACTGAGCCAACCAGTCCTTGCCCTATCCTAATGATGAGTGCCTGGCTAGGAAGCGACAAGTATAAATTTGTATGTCATTGGTTTGACTCGACCAGGGTTCAAACCCATGGGTTCAAATCACATGATCTACCAAAGCGGGAGATGGACGCTCAACTCATTCAGCCATCACGTCTGGTCTTTCTTCCTAGGTGGGTGGAGTGAAATTAAATGAGCCTCAACCTTCAACTTTGACCGCTTTGAAATCACTGCACCCACCCACTTTAGCACTTCTACATTATTCCTACGGCTTCAGATTATAACACAGCACACATACCACGTGTTCGACAGTGGCGCCCCCTCGCAGGATGAGGCCGTCATCAAAGTCTGGCCGCTCACCGCGCTTCTTGGTGTATACGCGGATTAGCGCAAGGTCATCCCACATGACCTCAAGCATGTAGTCCAGGTTCAGCTTCACGTTACAGCTGCAAGAATTCAAGGTCATCAACTCGGGTAATAACACCGAGGAATACAGGTAAAGGAACAGCTAGAGGATGTATTTGTTGGGTGTTATCATCCAAGTAAGGCATTTATGGCGTATTTATTATGCTGCCCAGCTGGGAGACAATGACCGATATTCCATTCAGTCACATTATCTTGACACTGAGGCAAACTGGCTTTGCCCATCCTCATGTGATAAATAAATACGACGAAAACGAAGACGAGGAGGAAGAGGAAGCAGAAGAGAAGGAAGGAGGAATAGGAAAGGAGAAGGACAAGAAAAACAAGGAGGATGAGGAGGAAGAGGAAGAGGAGGAGGAGGAAGAGGAGGAGGACAGGAAGAAGAAGGTTTGTTTGTTTGTTGTTTTACGTCCTAGCAACATCTAAGTTCATATCAGGATGGGTATTGACATGTGACAGTGCGCACTCAAGGTGACTTTATAGTGCTGCCCCACTGGGAAACCAGGCTGCCTGATATCCCACTCAGTCACATTATCCGGACACTGAGCCAACCAGTCCTTTCCCTATCCTAATAATGCTGAGCACCAGGCTAGGAAGCAACAAGTATCAATTTGTACGTCATTGGTTAGACTCGCCAAGATTCGAACCCACAAACTGATGGGTTTGGATCTCCCGATCTCCCAAAACAGGAGACGGATGCTCTACTCATTCAGCCACCCTGTCTGGTCAGAAGGAGGAGAAGGAGAAGGAGAAGGAGAAGGAGAAGGAGAAGGAGAAGGAGAAGGAGAAGGAGAAGGACAAGAACAAGAACAAGAACAAGAACAGGAACAGGAAAAGGAATAAGAACAAGACAGAACACTCACCTGACGACCACGCTGTTCGGCATTCGTGCTATCCGGTCCACTTCCTCTATTGATATTTGATCAATCTTATTGTACACCTGCAAAATGCACCAGAACCCGCCCACAATCAGATTGTACGTAGACAGGGTCCAAGAAAACACACCTACACAATACATAAACGAACTGTGTAAGCTTCCACACAGGCCGCAAGGCATGTTATTTCACTTTCAGTTACAATTAAAACGTAACCGAAAAATGTAGAAATAATCGACTCCCCATACATTATATTTTATATGAAGTTACATACCAAACTGGAACATGTGTAATATATTTAAAAAAATGTGGGGGGGGGGTTGCTAAATTTGATATGCTCTATTCTATGCATAACTAATTTGGTTAGCTTTGCTGAGCAATGAAAAAGGGGATTCAGAGTAATAGGAAGCCTAACAAGAAATGATTAACCTAATTTATCTAAAAATTAAGATTGAACATCAAATCAGAGGACTATGAAACTTCCAAGTCATATTGTTGCTGTTAGTTAAGGGGTTTACATCCCAGCAACATATAAGGTCATATCAGGACGGGTACCGACTTGTGACTGTGCATGCATGGCGACTTTATAGTGCTACCCAACTGGGAGTCCAGGCTGCCAGCGCCATGACCCGATTTCGCACTCACTCGTATTATCCTGATACTGAGCAAACTAGTCCTCGCCCCATCCTAGTAATGCAGAGTGCCAGGCTAGGTAGCGACATGTATCAATTTTGTAAGTAGTTCATATGACTCGGCCAGGATTTGAACATCACACCTTTCGCATGGGAAGCCTGCGCTCAACCGATTCGGCCATCGAGTCCGGTGAACAGCAGGTATTTGATAATGAGTGCAGGGCTGAGATTAGGCCAAATAAAAAAATCACACAAATCAGGGTCGGTCTGGCGTTTTTTTTCTCCCCCCCCCCCCCCCAAGTATTTTTGACATGATTTCAATGGAATTACAGAAACATCAATTTTAGTGCACGCACATAATGTTACTGTGTTTACCACTGTCCATACATAGTTACGTATAACGTCTGTTGCACAGATTGTGTGCTAACAAAAGTTGAATTGCTGCTAGCCTGATGCATTAAAAAAAAAAAAAATGTTTAATTAAAAAGAATTTTAAATCAGGGCCGGGATTTTTCAGGCACTGGCGGGAAAGATCACCAATTATTTTTTTTGGCCTTACATATAAACACGGCATGTAGACGCGGTTTCCAACAATCACATCGATGAAGTCGTCTGCGGTGGCATCTTCTCGGAACAGCACTTCAGCGTTAAACAGCTCTGGGAGAGTTAGGTGAACAGTGACTCATTGGGGTTTTACGTCCTATCATATAGGGACATATATAGACTTGTGACGAGTGTGGGAGCGCATGAGCGGTTAGGATATATTTGAAGTCAAAATATGCTAAATTAATTATGGCACACGCCAAAATTCTGAAACAACAGGCTTTCAGCAGTAACTGATTCTATTAAACTTAAAGTTGCATAGTCCGAGTTTCTGTCATTTTCTGAGCTAAATATAATTAGGTTTATCGCTTTAATCTATACTACTTTAGTTTGAAGTACTTTTTATTTTAAATGGCTAAATTTTGAAATATTTAAAGTGCAAACATGCAACATTAATTTTGGCAAGCATGCCAGAATTCTGACACCATAGGCTTCTTCAGTAACAAATTTAATTATAAATTGTCTCAATATTTCTTTCTATCTGGTTACAAATGGTTAATAAGTGTGCCAGTATCCAAGTATGTTGTATGCAGGTATTGCAATACCTCAGGGAGTTTGACGCCCCTGCCCTGCAGAGTTGTAAACCACTGCCTTGTGGTACAGGTTCTTGACAGAACCGAAGGCTAAGGCAGCAAACCCTAAACAGAAAACCATGTCACTGTGGCAGCATTAAGGGCGGTTGATGTATGGAACTCCCAACATCTCCCGACCAGCCACTGCAGGGACAAATAGTTTTGCGCCTGTCTGGACATGTTCTTGCCGGTGTGAAACCTCTATTTGCTCCCCGAGAGAGTGCCGCTGGTAACTTGCAAAAGCCAGCAGCACTTCAACACTTTTGCAGGCAGCTTTCATGAAATGTACAACCGCACAGAACACCATCTCGGCTCGGTCGTCACCCGGGTTACCAAGGATCCAAATATGATATGCAGAATCAAATCTAGATAATTGTCTCAGTTTTTTAATTTTCATGTTTTCATCGGACTGTGCAGCTTTAAATTGACCTGGTATTGAGAATTTGATGCCTTCAACAGACTATGCAGCTTTAACATACCAGGGCCCTGCTCATGAGGAGCCTGTTTGTGAGTAAATGTTTGAGGCTTGACCCATATCACATTACAATGTACAGTAAAACCTCTAATCGACCACCTTCACAAATCGACCACTCCCTATATCGATCCCTTTATTTGGGTCCTAAACGATTGTGATGGTTTATTGTGATATTAATGTATTGCTCAATTTGTATAAGATCTAATTCAAAAAGTGAAATTCATTTTTTTCAACTCTGACCTATGCACAACATACAAACCTTCATAGGACATTGGATTAGGTTACTATTTGGAAGATTTTTTGCTATTATTTGGAAGGTTTTCATTTTTGGTTTCCATATCACACTTTTGTGCTCAGTTTTAGAGAATGACCCATATACGCTATTTGTATCGGTATCAATGCAAGCACATCTCCAATGAAACATCTTAATTGTCAAATAAAGGATACTGTATTCGTGCAGAATTAGTTGGACAAGCTTCTCCGAACACTTCGTCAGTGGAAGAGTCGCGTTGAATGATATCCCGCCTCCCTTCTTTATCTAGAAATAGAAAGAGCAATCCATCAGTTGTTACGGCAATTTATATCAGGCCTGTGATTGGGTGCAGGGGGAAAAAACTTTTTTTTTTTGCTTAGGTTATCGTGGGGACACACAGCATCCCACTTAGTCACAAGAGGGATGCAAATAGTGTATTTCAGAGGTGTTTCGGCAGCCAGAAAAAAAACAACACAGAATTTTTTTTAAACAATGGAATTCCGGTTTCGGCAGACAGAAAAAAAACGGAATTCTGGTTAAAACCGGAGAAATCACATGCCTGTTAAATATTATATCTGACAGAAAGAAGCAAACCACATTTTATACATTGGATGTACTTAAAAACATGCCCATACTATTTGTTAAAGTAAATTTCCTGATGAAAGAGGCATAGTCAGAAAGTCAGCTGGTACAAGTTATTTTAAGGTTTTTTCCTTTAAATTAATTTTATTCGTCTCATTTCTCAGTGCCATAGCACTGGTCTTTTGACCGTGGGGATGGTTATTTACACATATTATTCTTTAAGTATAATTAAAATATACATGATACAATAAGTAAACGGGTGTGACTTCGTGAGGTACACCATTTTAGGATTAGGGCTCCTTAGTAGCATTGTGAATCTTTTTTCTTTTTCTTTTTCCCCATTCTTTTTTGTTTGTTGTTTTACGTCCTAGCAACATCTACGGTCATATCAGGATGGTTACCGACTTGTGACAGTGCGCACTCATAGCAACTTGTATAGTGCTGCCCCACTGGGACACCAGGTGGCCAACACCATGACCTGATATCCCACTCAGTCACATTATCCTGACACTGAGCCAACCAGTCCATGCCCTATCCTAATAATGCAGAGTGCCAGGCTAGGAAGCGACAAGTATCAATTTTTAAGTCATTGGTTTGACTCGACCAAGATTCGAACCCACAAACTCATGGGTTCGGATCTCCCGATGTCCCCAAAACAGGAGACGGATGCTCTACTCATTCGGCCACCCCGTCTGGTCCATTCTTTTTAGTCTTTGCCATACTTCAAAATGAACAGATACACTTTCTACATAATACTTATCGATCTGTGTAATAAGTAAAAAGATCTGTGTGTTAGCTTTATCATGTATGAGTAAATAAATGGCAATTGCAATTAGCTATTCATTTTATGTAGTAGATTTAGTAGTTGTGTTGAGGAGAGAGAGCCAAATACATGTTTAAAAGCAATAGCCCGCTCCCAATGCTGTTCATGTGTTCATCCGCCAAACCCATACATATTACATAGGTACACATACCCAGGCCGTAGCTCGAGGGAGGGGCATCCCACCCATCGAAAAAAAAAACCAAAAAAAAACCAGTTTGTAACCACAAGGAAATTGCCGGAAATGGCATTTCAAAGCCTCTAGTTTAAAAGATTTCCTGGGTGTGGGTGTGGGAGGGGTATACCCCTAAACCTCAGTAGTGTCTCGCGCCTTTGGCACTCATCTGTTCCAAAAATGTATCTTCCCCCACCCCCTACCGAAAACAAATCTGCTTGGCTACGGTTGTGCACACAATATTGTGGTGTTCTCTGTGGCGGAGTGGTTAGAGTGTCTGACTTTTTTTCTAGGTCGGACTCCTAATCTGAAGGTCAGTGGTTCGATTCCCTGTGCCCCCACCTCTGCCAATTTGGATTTCCACCGCTGTGTATAACTTACAGCGTCATAAAAGGCCAGCTGCTCTCATACCATGTCTATGTGGTGTGGGAGGTTAAAAATCCATTGGGTCGGTAAAAGTGTAGGCTCGGGCTTTCTATCGACAAACTGTCTAATGGTGAAAACAAGCCTATTCAGGCTTATCCATGATAGGCAGTATAAATCTTCAAGAAAAAAAAATATAACACGACAGCAGAACTCCATATTTCATCACATGGCTATAACAAGTTAAACGAAACTATTACTAATCATTATAATACTATTCATTACAATACTATTACTATTCAGACAAAAACCATGGCTTCACAATTCGCCACATCGTGGAGGATTCGGCGCAGAACAGTAAATCGCCCGGCTAAGCCTCTCAGCCAACTCTCCAGAGGTCGCCACTGTTGTCGTGCCCAGTGTGACCGCCATTTCTACTGTGGCGCCAGATGTGTGATGCCAAATTATCCCGGTAGAGGGCTCTGCCTTTCTCTGTCAGAGACTATCAGAGAAACGGCAGTTCTCTTCGGGATATGAATGGATGGATGGATGGATGGATGGATGGATTGATTGGCGATAGCTTAAAGCTGTCATAATCGCGGCGAAAACTTCAGGCTGCAGAGCAGACAACTCAGCAACTTGAACTGTCACAGGGGACAAGGTGTCAAACAGGTTAAGGGTGTTACGAAGTGGCGTCGCAATTAAATGTATGTACATAGGGCGTAGTGAACTGTGACTTGATATCCAACATATCCAGATGTTCCTTGAGCTAGTATTGGAGGCAGTTTCTTGTCAATAAAGACTTACCTTGAAATAGATATTTGGTTTGGATTTGTTTAACCGGATGCCGACACTTTCCAATTCCTTCTCTAGTAGAGCTCTGTGGAATAATGAATAGATTTTCTAATTAGTACTGTTCACTGGACACACCTCTCTTGAATTTATATTTATAACCAGTCAGAAGGGCAGTTAGACGTGCATAATCCGATGACAGCATCACACTTTTAAAACCAAGTTGGATCCTCCATATCCATGAGATACTTACTGGTGCACTCATTAAACATGTATTGCAGTTAGGTTGGTTGGTAGGTTGGTGGTTGGGAGTTTTACGTACTGGCAACAGCTAAGGTGATATCAGGATGGGTGCCGACTTGTGAAAGTGCACACTCACGGTGACTTTATAGTGCTGTTCAACTGGGAGACCAGGCCACCAGCACCATGACCCCCCACTCAGTCACATTATCCTTACACTGAGCCAACCAGTCCTTGCCCTATCCTAATAATGCTGAGCGCATGGGTAGGAAGCGAAAAGTATCAGTTTATAAGTTTTTTTGTTTGACTCGACCAGGGTTGGAACATGTGGGTTCGAATCCCATGATCTACCAAAACGGGAGACGGACGCTCAACTCATTTGGCCAACCCGTCCAGTCCCCTTGCCTAAGAGGTCAGTGCAGGCTACCACACCAGCAAACGCCACTGACTGCAACCATCGTTTATTTCAGTTAGATATATAGGAACTAAAGTAGAGGGGAGTCACTACTAACCTGTGGACATCCTTTTTGGTAGCGTCAAGCATTATGATAACCAGATCTGCGGTCCGTGCCACAGCAATAACTTGCCGTCCGCGTCCTTTACCTATTGGGAGAATCAGATATTGCGGCTACCATTAAAGTTGCATGGTTCGATGCCTTTGAGTTTCTGCCATTTTCTGAGATAAATATATTAAATTGATCGTTTATTATACTTTACTGCATAGGCCGATGGGTTCTGAGATAAATATATTAAATTGATTGTTATAAGCTACCTTACTTTGAGATATTTGAAGTGGAAACATGTCAAATTAGTTTTGGCAAGCACGCCAAAACTCTGGCACCATAGGCCTCAGCAGTAACAGGTTCTATTAAATTGACTATCTATATCCCCTCCTGTGTGACAACAAATGCTTAATAAGTGCATCAGTGTCTAAGATAGATATGTAGAATCAAATTTAGATAATTGTCTTGGTTTTGAAAATTTAATATCATATCGGACTATGCAGCTTTAACTTGAAGTAACTTGTATTTTAAATGGCTAACTGTAGAGATATTTGAATTGAAAACATGCCAAATTACTCATGACAAGCACATCAAAATTCTGACACCGTAGGCTTCAGCAAAAACATGTTCTATTAAATTATACCCTTTATGCAGAAACAAATGTTTAATAAGCGCATCAATTTCTAAGTTGACTATATAGGATCAACTCTAGGTGAGTGCTTTGGTTTTGAAAATTTGATGCTTTCATCACAGCTTTAAAAGCTGGGCCAGACTACATAGGGAACCAATGGCAGTAGTATGAGACTCCCCTCCTATAGCCTCCAAATCCAACTACTCAACTTTCTAATATCAGGGATGAAAGTGGTGTCCGGCAAAAAAAAAACACGGAAAGCAAGTCAAGACCTTGATGCCGCCTCGCAACGAATTTCCGCAAAAATGCAGATTTTCCCCCATAGGATTAGCATTGTTACTAGTGTCACGAGAAAAATGGGGTACAGTAGGTTTCAACTGCCCTTATTGTGATGCGTTATTGCCAAACTGTTTCTTGTTTGGGTTTTATGTTCTAGCACCATCGAAAGACATAAAAAAAGGGATTTGGATTAACCAATTGCTGTCATATATATTGGCATTTTGTGAAAATTAATCGGTTAACATAACAAAAATCCTGTAAATCTGCGAAAATATTTCATTCCTGTAATATTCTTGGAATATTACCATAACATTATATCCACACTTCTAGTAGTGATTATGAATATCCAGTATATGGATATATTATGTTACCCAGTGGCCACAATCCACTATTTCAATCCAAATAGCTAACAACAACAACAATTTTAAATTACAGTTAGTGATTGAGTGGTTGGGGCATCATAGCAACTGCCTCTTCGATGTTTGTAAAATAGACAAAAACGGGCTATTCAAAACTTGTTTGCACATGCTGGGGGATCGCTGATTACAGGGGCTGCTGAAGACAGGTTCCACTGTAGATATAGACATCTCACATCAGTATCTCACCTTGAGCGGCACCCTCAATGATTCCCGGCAAATCTAGAAGTTGAATGTTGGCTCCTTTGTACTGCAATATTCAATTACAGAACAAAATATCAAATGAAACACTATTTCGGTGCTTAGTAACTCCGATAAAGAAAAAACGTAGTTTTAGCTCAAACATTTATCGAAAAAAATACATTATAGAGATGTCTGATTATTGATTAAATATTACATTAAATGCTCTTAATTTGCCACAACTTTTTTAAAGATCCTTGTAAAATGCAATAGAACAGACGCTCTGCAGTTAGAAGTGAAACCAATTAATGTAAGAGAATTTGTTATTCACAAAGAAATAGCATGGGTTGTCATAGTACCGAAATCATGTTATAAAATGAAAGATTACTTCGATGTTTATTAAGGAAAAAAACGTAGTTTTAGCCCATACATTAATCTAAACAATAAATGATAGCAATGTGTAATTATTTATTGAATATTACGTTAGATGCTCTTAATTTGCCACATGTAGGCTGGAGGGTAAAATTACAGATAGCATAATCCTATACTAACTGAATAGACCTCAAATAAGTTTGGATTGCCTTACCTATCATACCCAGCAGCAATACATATAAAATGAACCAGAATATTCTTTTTGTTCTAACTGTCTGCAAGGTTTGTGGGGGGTGTATACAAAATATATGTTAGGTAAAAAAAATTATATAATTTTTATTAAAAAATTAAATAAGTAAAAATCATCTGTATTTATAACAAGGCCGAATGATCATTACCTCGGTGTTGAAAAAAAAATATATATAAAAAGAGGATTTTGATGAATTAAACATTCCCAAACACCACGGGGCTTGGTATAACATGTACACACCTCTATGACTCCGGGGATGCAGGTGAGGGTGGTGAACTCGTACGTGGCCTGCTCACTGTGCGTGTCGGTCAGAGTGCTCAGAAGGGTCGACTGCAACAGCAAGCGCATTGTGGTGCATGGAGATTATATAATAACATGGCTTTTTTGTTTGTTGGAGTTTTACGTCCTGGCAACATCTATGGCCATATCAGGATGGGTACCGATTTGTGACAGTGTGCATTTATGGTGACTTTATAGTGCTGCCCCACTGGGAAATCAGGTCGCTGGCAGCATGACCAGATATCCCACTCAGTCACATTATCCTGACACTGAGCTAACCAGTCCTTGCCCTATCCTATTAATGCCGAGCATCAGGCTAGAAAGTGACAAGTATCAATTTTAAAGTCATTGGTTTGACTCGACTGGGAACCAAACTCCCGACCTTCCACCTGCGAGGCCCACGCTTTACCTATTAGGCCACCGCGCCCAGTTAATAACATGGCCCTGGTTTATTAAAGTTGCAAACTCTAATGGTTTTGAGTTTCTGTCATTTTCTCAGATTAGATTAGGTTGATCATTGCAATCTACCTTACTTTAGTTTGAAGTAACTTTTATTTTAAATGGCTAACTTTTGAGATATTTTAAGCACGAACATGACAAATTAATTTGGGCAAACATGCCAAAACTCTGACACCATAAGCTTCTGTAGTAACAGGTTCTATTAAATTGACTCAGTATTCCCTTTTACATGGGGACAAATGTTTAATAAGTGCACCAGTATCTAAGTTAGATGTGTAGAACCAAAACTAAATAATTGCTTTAGTTTTGACAATTTCATCGGACTATGCATCTTTCTGGTTGGTTGACTGATTGTATGCCATGTCATCAGCAAAGTCTATATTATGAGGGGCAAACCACAAGACAGAGATCTATCGTCACTTTCCGGTGTTCAGCGGAAAACAGTACTTCTACCATGATTAAATGTGTGTCAAACAGGGTTCATCCAATAAGTTGGCCACCAGATCCAAGAACATTCAAAAACATTTCCAAGGAGACACTCAACATTTTGATCCAAAATCTAAATTCAAGAACATACAAGTTTTTAGACATTGTGTGCGAAACTCTGGTATCAAATAATGGTACAAATTACTTTTCAAAATCTGTCTAAAAAAATAACAATGTTCTTGTTCTAAATATTACATTTACATTTTGTGTCACAACAAATCATGCATGATGCTCTTCACTGCAGCTTCTCCTGTGGAGTCCCAAGGAGAACTGGATTACCTTTCCTACAGAGGGGAATCCAATGAGTGCCACCCGAGCGTCGCCGGACTTCATCACATCGAAACCATCCCCCTGGAATAATCAAGTTCGCAGTCATTAGTGTCAGGAACATCACTAGATAAAAGATTCACCCATATGCAGAGTACGGGTGAATGACAATGTACTATAAATACGGGCAAAAACATCTTTAGTACATACATGCCAACTTTTGTTAAACGAAAATCCTAATAATAGAAATCCATCCGAGTGAAGCGAGGCACGCAAACGTTCTAGGGGGGTCCGGGGGCATGCCCTCCGAAAGATTTTGAAAAATACATAAAAAATGGTGCATTCTGGTGCATTTTAGGCACATTATTAAAGAAATTATTACCAGTTTCCAGCCTAAATGCGGGCCGGATTTTTCCCCGAATTTGATTTTGAAAACGCGGAATAATATGTTTATAATTCGTATGGTTGAATGAGAATTAAAAAATCGTAATTATTCCGCCAAAATCGTAATAGTTGGCAGGTATGTTAGTATGCAACAGGAAGTGGAATTCCTGGTTCCAGTATCAAATGGCCACTTATATCGGCACAGAGTTGGTGAAATGGGAGAGAATGCAAAAAGACAAGATAGCGACCATAAAATGCTGTCGAATGAGTCCATTAAACAATATGTTTTATTATATTTTTTAACTAAAAAATAGCGGGTAAATGGGTCGTTCTCAGAAACTGTGTACCACTTGAGGTAGTCTACTTGAAATGCATATTTCAAAGAAACCCATTATTGGAGTGTCAATATTTAGATTTCATCATTTAGCCCAATAATGTGGGAGATATTTTAGATCAAAAGTAAATGTTAATATTGTGTATTATGTATCTTATTGGGATGGATGTAGCTAAATACATAGAAAATGGCATCACTAATTTGTGACATTGTCAACAGCATTGAAAATAAAGTGTCACAAACTTAATGGAAACCTCTGAACAAAAGCTCATTTCACTTCAAATGGTCATATCCAATGTCTTCATTAAGTTGAAGACATTTATTTCTAAAAAAAATGTTTTAATTATGAAATAGTTAACCTTTTCTGGAGTCATTAACATCGTTTCCACTTGCAAGTACTATGAAACTCTGTATCAAACACTGAGTACAGATACAGTACAGGAACTATTTTCACCATTTGACACTCTATCCATGGACCCAGTTATGGTATAGTAAAAGATAAATCCTGAAATTGCCCCTAAACATTGAAATTTGAGCCGAACGTTTGTGTAAAATTGTTGTTTCCACTTTGACTGTTACCGTGGTAATATTTTTTTTGGTTTTCTCTTTAATATTCACAAATAAGACAAAACCATAGCAATGAGGTTTCAAATTATTATTACTACAGTTTATAAAGCAAGTGGCATGTGAAATGTCCTAAAAATGTCAGATTGGTTTTCATGCTATACTGCCATTTATTGGGTATGAGCATCATTTGACCTACTTAAAAATGCCAGAATATGTTTATTTTCAATTATTCAGATGCAAAAGGACATACACATTGAGGAAACTTGTTTATAGGACTTTGGCAGCGTTTTGATTTTGTGGTACTGATGTCACACTATTGGTACACAACTTCTGAGAACGACCCAAATATGAAGATGTATATATGAAGAATACACTTTGCTTCTTAAATTAAGAATTGATGTACTGATTTCATTTACCAAGCCTTTCAAAACTTTTTATAATAGGTTGTTTTTCACCCCTACTGCAAGTACGGGGTGAATCCTTTATCTAGAAAAACACCAGGCGTCGGAATAGGCCGTACACTCAGACAGAGGACACCAGAGGAAACTTGCCTGAAATACTGAATGCATTTTACTTCGCTTTGCTGCATTCCTATTTTTGTTTAAACTGGAGAGGGCTGGTGGAGTGAGAAATGGAAAGGGGAGTGGAGAGTGGGGTGGATGGAGTGAGAAATAGAAATGGGGGGGGGGGGGGGGGGGGGGGATGGACAGAGCAGAGAGAGGAAAGGAATGGAGAGGGAATTGAGGGGTTAGGGAGGGAACTGGGAAGGGGAGGGAGCAGGGTCGAGAGTGGCGGGGAATAAAAATTACAACAACAAAAACGCCCGCACGACCCAGATTTTTATTTCAAAAGGATAACCACCAACTTTGTATTATTATTTGGCCTTACGGATTAATTGTTGCTAAACTGCCTCACCTTTGTCCCGGCCTTGCCGACGGGTTCTAAGAGTTGTGCTCGGTACTTGGCAAGTTTCGCCTTGAGGAGACCCAGGTGGTACTCGGTCGCTGTAAAGGAATATATCATTAACAAAACAATGAAATAAGTCACTTAGATATATATATATGTCTGCAACGAAAGGTAATTGCATGGTGAGAAACGGGTTATGTGATTTTCGTGTTTTATGTGGTGGTGTTCTCTGTGGCGGAGTGGTTAGAGTGTCTGACTTTTTTCTAGGTCGGACTCCTCATCTGAAGGTCAATGGTTCGATTGCTTGTGCCCCCCACCTCTGCCAATTTGGATTTCCACCGCTGTGTATAACTTACAGCGTCATCAAAGGCCAGTTGCTCTCATACCATGTCTATGTGGTGTGGGAGGTTAAAAATCCATTGGGTCGGTAAAAGTGTAGACTCGGGCTTTCTATTGACAACCTGTCTACTGGTGAAAACAAGTCTATTCAGACTTATCCATGATAGGCAGTATAAATCTTCAAGAAAAAAAAAGGATAAAAATATGATCATATATAATACAAAGAAGCAAAAGCGAGAGCAAAATACAAAACAGTTGCATGATGAAAATAACAAATTTTCAAAACTAAACCCATTATCTAGATTTCATTCTACATATCTAGCTTAGATACTGGTGCACTTATTAGACATTTGTCATCAATTGAAAGGAATACTGAGGCAAACTAATAGAACTTATTACTGCAGAAGCATATGGTGTCAGAGTTTGGGTGTGCTTGCCAAAATCAATGTTGCCTGGTTGTACTTCAAATATCTCAAACGTTGGCCATTTAAAATCAAAATAACTTCAAACTAAAAGTAAGGTAGGTTATAGTGATCAATCTAATATATTTATCTCCGAAAATGACAGAAACTCAAAACCATCGGAGTATGCAACTTTAAACTGCACTGAGTGTTTAGACTCGCAACGTGCACAGTATTTTTAGTTTCGGTATCATTCAGTTCAACTTTAATATATTATAAAGTGGCATGAGCTGCCTAAAATCTTTTAATACATAGCTCATTGAAAGGAAGTACAAACATTCGGCGTTAAATTCGTTTCTAAAACTAAACGTTTAATTTTTGTTGTTGTTTGCACATTAGTTGATTAAGCATTGGAATTTTCAATCGCGGACAATTGATCTTCCTCATTCCATTGCTCCTTGCCCTATCCTAGCATATTATTTGCATCGTCTTAATATCAGCAAACTACTCTATCAATTCAGTGCATTGCCTATAGATTTTCATAGCCTTTTTCACGTCTGCCAGAATGAAAGATTTGAATAAAAGTTACCAGATGCATTTGAAATTTTGATATTGCTTTTCATTTAGAAAAGGAGTAATTTAGAGCATAATGTTTTTACAAAATAAAGTATAAATTTTGAATTGGAGTTTGGATCAGGGAAGATTAGGATATTTGCATACGCCGACTGAAAACTGAACTCTTACCTTTATTCTTTTGCGTCCGAGCAATTTCCTTTTCTATTTCAGAAACCTTTTCCAAGATCCCCATCGCGATTTATTTAGGAGAACCTGGAAATAATGAAACACAAGTAGGTCTTAAGAGCAGGCAATACCCTTTCAAAGCTTATTAAAGTAAACTGCGGGGTGAACACGATCAATACAAAATTAGTACAAACCTAGCATTGCGAAATAATATACATTTAAGAATAATTCACAATGGTTCACATAAAATCAACTTTGGATTACTAAATCTTAAAACGAACATACTTATAGTAGGACTGATATTTCACAGGCACTCCAAACATAAGATTGGGTGTTAATTTTGACTGGCCACTGGAAAAATAGGAGCACTTGGTCTCAGCATACTACCCGTCTTAGAATGCTGCATGGTGGGAGGGAGTGGGTCAAAGCTAAAAGAATAGCTACATGAGTGTAAGTGTAAAGTAGAAGTCACTGGCTTTAGTTTTGCATCCATCATGGCCAACTTCTGGCAGGAAAGGTAAAAGGAACGGAGGTTTGAAAACGTTGGAATGGTTGTAAAACCTGATTTTACCAAATATTTTTCATGACAAAAATCAAATATTACATAGAAAAATCATGTCTCTACAAAACAAAGTGGACTGTTAATCGCCATTAAGTAATCTTGCTCAGTACTTAAAGATAGCGGAATAATAAGATAAAGAAAGATAATTTCATTCTAATAATTTTGGTACAACAATCAAGTCAATATCTCAAATAGAACCAGATTTTGTTGTTGTTAAAGATTCTATTATGGACGATGAGTGAAAATTGCATAATTTGTCGTGATTGATGTCAAATTTCTCAAACAAGTATATTTGTAGAGTGTGAATTATTTTCTATTTGTATTTGTACTAGAAATAATAATGATGTGATTGAATTTGCCTTAATCATGCAGCCTCAAACATCAGGATTTAAGCATTTGCAAAATCATGAAAAATGTGTGCAAAACAAAATAAGGGCAAAAATTAAATATTTGTAAAATCATAACTCCAGGACTAATGGGGCGATTTACTTTTATTATATATATATTTGTAATCAGAATGATGAGATCTTTCTGACTGTACCACTCGTAAATAACTTCGTGAAAAGAAACATTCAATTTGGAGTACCTAGATTTTACCAGCTGGCAACGGTGTCAAGGGCAGGTAGGTACCCTCCAATCTGCCCGCGGCACCACTATCGCTGGACGAGACTCGTACAACTTTTTGCGATCTCACCAGCAGTAGAGTCCATTACAAAGAAGGCACCTCGCCCAATGCAAATGCTCAATACCATGGTTGTTACCTCCAATTTTGAAAAACCATTAAATGGTGCAACGAGAGAGACTTTTCATTTTTATACGACATTTGAAAGGCATTTGGATAGACTTTTTATGTCTTCCGAGGTGAAATTCAAAGGAAAGGTGTCAATGAATGCAATTTTAACCTCCAAAACATGAATCCTTAGGATTTGTCCTTCCTAGAAATGTTCACACAATAAGTATAACATGGCTCCCTTTATTGTAGGGACTTGGAAATCCACTAAAGTCGAGCTGTCACTTTTCAGCATTCCATTTTTCATCACACATGGAAATGTGGACTTCAGATATTAGCTCTGTTCAAAATAGGATGCAAATGGTACCATTTTGAAGCATACTAATTTTGACAGATTTTAGTTTTTGTCTGATCAAAACTCAACAGGAATTGACAGATACCCAGCTTACTGAATTTTAAGGTAACTTTCCCTACATTATGGCACTCCTCTCTTGCTATTTAACAGACCTATTTACCACTCCTTAATAAGGCACTTCTCTATTGCATTAGCTAATACAAAAGATCTGAAATTCAACAACTTTCAAATGCATATCATGCTCAACTTTTGGAATATTAATCAATCAATCAATAGTTCCATCCTCTAGTCGAGGGTTGGATGCAATGGTTCTCCACTTGTCCCGATGTTGTGCTGTTCTGATAGACTGTGAATAATTCAAGCCTGTCCACTGTGAAATATTTGTAAACCATGATGTTCTTGGTCTCCCTCTCCCTCTGCTGCCATTCACCTTCCCTTCCAACAATGTACGGTATATTGAACTCTGACGAATGATGTGGCCAAAATAAATAAGTTTCTTTGTCTGTATAGTGGCAAACAAGCTTTTCTTATTTTTAATTTTTCTGAGAACTTCTTTGTTGGTGATCTTCTTTGTCCATGATATTTTCATCATCCTTCGATAAGTCCACATCTCAAATGCTGCTAAACGTTTGTACATTTTCTTAGAGATTGTCCATGTCTCTGCCCCATACATTAGAGTAGACCACACATAACACTGAAGAATACGCTTCCTTGTTTGTATTAATATCTTACTTGATGTTAACACTCTATACATTTTGGAGAATGTTGTTCGGGCTATTGTTATCCTTCTTTTAATTTCTTCCTCACATCTCCCAAAACATAACATTATGTTTTTGAATTTGTTTAATATTCCAAAAGTATGTTAAACATATGCTATTGCTTTTGGTTCATTGCAGCTTCCAGTGAAATTGTAATTTGAATGACTGAGCCACGTGACATAGTTTATGTGCAAGTGAGTACACATAATTATGCGGCGATGTATTACTGAATAATATTATTTTGCAATGCTGTCTCAAGCCGTGTTCACATGGGGAAAATGTAAAGCGATTTAGACAAGGCGAATCATATGAATTGATTTAGACGCCCGTTCACACAGGCAGTACTTGGGCCAGAAATCGATATCAGTGCATGAGCAAGTCGATACTAACCAGCACTAGTTTCGGTTAGTCGACGTCGCCACGAGAGAGTGTGGGTTCGACCTCGATATGTATGGACTGAATGGTATTGGTTTGGAAGGGTCAAAACTTCTGCTGGGCAGTGAAACCCTAAAAATAAATGATGAAAAAAATATTTGTGCATAGCTAGCGGTTTCATAGACTAAATTATATAATATGCGCTTTTGATCGACCGGAAAGTCAACAAACTAAGGTCTCGACTGCGCATGCGTGTGACATCCTTAATCCGCCTCAGTGCGTCCACACGGGCAAAATAAATCGGTTCACAGAAATCGATTCACATACACTGGTACAGTGATACACTACCTCGACAAGTGGTTTACAGAATCCGCATCACAGGAATCGATTCAGCCCTAATCCGACTCAGACGCCCGTTCACATGCGAAATGTAACCCAAACTATATAAGTCGATTTCTACGAATCGATTTACATTGCCCGTGTGAACACGGCTTTATATTGACAGCTACTTCAAGTACTTGAGCTAGATGGATTCCAGGATTGTTGACGTGGCTTTGAACTTCCCTATTATCGTTCACTCCACATGCTCAGTTAATTGATTTTGTTTCAGTAACCTTGATATCAATGCAGCATACCTTAATATCCAGGCCAACATTACGTATATCCGTTAGTAAAGACACATTATATTAATGGTAACTTACGCGGCTAGAAGAAATGACAATGTTTCCTTTTGAGGCTTGCCGTATTCCAACAGTTGACACCGCAAAGCACGCTGGACTGGTTGACGGAAGTGATATGCCGTGTTCGTTTCGCTACGCCGGCGCGCATCATAAGTACACACTACTAATCGATTAATCGACTCTGGTCACCCGAGCCACTTTTTGGCGCATGCGCACATCCTGCAGACTCGGGTCAAATAACCGAATAAGCTTCTGCACGCTCAGGGTGGAAAAAATGGTGGCTTAATCTAAAACCTAATTATTTGTTTTAATAACCAATATAAGTACAGCAAAATAGGATTTAAAGTATCTTAGGATCGGATAAGCTGACAATCTGTGTTATTTTTTAAAAAGCATTAAAACAACGAATAGGACTTGTAGTGGTAGCTACAGGTACCAGCTCAGGTGTGACGTCATCGTTCCTAGCAAACCCCAGCCAACTGGCGTTGGATCGTTTTGCACACGGCACATGTTTTTGTCGACTCCACTCGCGGTGTTCGATTTGAAATTCAGACGACTCGGGTGACCCGAGTCGCCCGGGTCGTGTTAATCGATTACGGCCTACAGCCTGGTCCCCTGGAATTCATTTGCTCAGGCAGAGGCATAGGAGTTTTCATCTATTATCGCTCAGTGTCCAACCTGGTCCCCTAGCCTTTCCCCAGGTGTGGCAAGTTTAAACGAGCTCAAACGAGTTCAACCGTGGCTGGTTGGGTCGCACCGTGGCTGGTTGGGTCGCTCCGTAGAGCGCTGAATATGCTTATGGAGAAACTTCGTGCGGCGCGCCCGAAATAAGTTTCTCGAAATAAGTCAAGGGGAAAACTGACACTCCAAATCGAACACATCCTGCATGTAAACATGGCGGCGATCAGAATAATGGTAAGCAGTTCCAACGTGTCCTTGACTAACTGTGTGCGTTAATCACACATATTCTAGTTAAAATGAAGATTATGAAATGCGTGCGACATATGTAAAAGATAACCACATGTGTTTGCTTTGTTGACAAAAAACGTATGGCCAGGACATCAGTACAAACCATATTAGTGAGCGATAATAGGGATCTAGTCATTGACAATCCATAACACTAGTTATATAAGGTTTCATTTTGTTAGAAATTGTACCACTTTTCTGTTTGTTTTAAAAATAACTACTGGCCCTTTTCGTTGTCGTCGTTTAAGAATTTCAGTGATTTGGGTGATTTAAAAAAGAAAATTTCATGACTTTAAAGGGACCAGCTATAGCTCGCTGGGACACTGCGCGTACTCCGACAAATGCTCTCCAAGCACAACTTTGTTTAGTTTTTATGTTTAAATGAACCAAGTATGTGTGGGGAGAGAAGCATTTGCTGGCAGCTGTTGTTTAAAAAAATGGCTGGGTGAGTGGAGATAAGGGAGAGTAAAACTGGGGTATTTTCAATCTTCTTTAGAGTAGTTCAATCAGGAAATATATTTGTGTAATGTAAAATATATGTTAGTACAATTACAATGCATAATTCAATGAGAAACAGAAAAAATGAAAAAGTTTTTTTTTGTTGATGAATGTAAAAAGTGTTCTGCTGTGGATGGGGTTTGAACCCACACCACCAAACAACTTCAGATTACAAGTTCGACACTCTAACCACTAGGCCACAGAGACCCCACATAATTAGTAGTCTCACTTCAGGGTATTTGTGTATAGGACATCACATATAAAAGGTTTGTACGTACGTACGCACACATATATTTACATGTATTTACGCATGTATGTATGTATACAGACATACGTATGTATGTACATACATACATATGTACATGCATACATACGTATGTACGTACATATGTATGTACATATGCACATATGTATGTACGTATGTATGTACATATGTATGTATGTATGTACATGTGTATGCATGCATGTATGTATGTACATATGTACGTACATACGTATGTACGTACGTATGTACGTACATATGTATGTGCGTACATACGTACGTACGTTTTTTTGTGTGTTGTTTTACATCCTAGCAACATCTAAGGTCATATCAGGACAGGTACCGACTTGTGACAGTGTGCGCGCATGGCAACTCTATAGTGCTGCCCCACTGGAATACCATGCCACCAGTACCATGACCTGATATCCCACTCAGTCACATTATCATGACACTGAGCCAACCAGTCCTTGTCCTATCCTAATAATGCCGAGCGCCAGACTAGGAAGCAACAAGTATCAATTTTAAAGTCATTGGTTTGACTCGACCAGGATTCGAGTTAGAGCATCCGTCTCCCGTGTTGTTAGATCGTGGGGTTGTGAGTTTGAATCCTGGTCGAGTCAAACCAATGACTTTAAAATTGATACTTGTTGCTTCCTAGTCTGGCGCTTGGCATTATTAGGATAGGACAAGGACTGGTTGGCTCAGTGTCAGGACAATGTGACTGAGTGGGATATCAGGTCATGATGCTGGTGGCCTGGTATTCCAGTGGGGCACGATAAAGTTGCCATTAGTGCGCACTGTCACAAGTCGGTACCTGTCCTGATATGACCTTAGATGGTGCTAGCATGTAAAACAACAACAAACAAAACAAACACATACACACACACATTTTATATGTGATGTCCTCTACACAAATAGCCTGAACTGAGGGTAGTAATTATGTGTGGTCTCTGTGGCCTAGTGGTTAGAGTGTAGGACTTGTGATTAGAAGTTGTTTGGTTGTGACTTTTTTTATATTCAACAACAAAAAAACTTTTTCATCTATATCTGTTTCTCATTGAATTATGCAATGTAATTGTACTAACATATATTTCACATTACACAAATATATTTCCTCAAGGTTAGGGTTCTGGATTTCTATTAATTTTGAATAAAACTAACGTTTCGCACTGCGCGTTCCAGCAAACTCAATGCCAATTACCCTCATCTAGGTCACTCTCCTGTACACCACCAAGTGGAAAGGTTCAGTACTAAGCATGCACCACCCCTGTGGCACACATCTGAACTATTTCCGAGTTCGTTTGTTTTCCACGCGGCGGATAGCTGGCCGCTTTAAACGGGCCAGGACCGCGTTCAGGCTCCGTCTCGGAGGCGCCTCGGCGATGCTTTTTGGCTTAAATCTGTTCAGGGTGCGTCTCGGTGATGCCTCCCTTTTCAATCAGGAGACAAAAAGCGCCTCGAAAATGGCCACCGTGTCCAGTGATTTCAGCCAATTACAGCGCAGCTTTTCCAATGCAAATGGCCACCGCCTATGGGGGTGGCCATTTTCGAGACAACAAACTGCCTTTGCTGTTCAGACTAGCATGACGTCAGGCCCGTCGCAGAGGCGCCTCCGAGACGGAGCCTGAACGCGGCCCAGGTATAGGTAGCACGTCTGCGCGCTACGCGACGGCCGTTTTCTGCCAGATATCTGTTCCTGGAAAAATGGTTCTGATAACATAGGGGTCCCTCAAAATGCTTTCTTTTCAGTGCCTCTTAGGGGGTATCCCCATGAATTTCAGCCTATGATGTAGATAAAATGTCCATCTACAACCTCATGTTTACAATTTGCAAATCCGTTCACATTTTCTGTGTCTGTGCACATTCAGAAGATTTGACTTGATTTCAACACTCAAACTCCACCTTCTATATATCTTGGGTAGCTTTAAAAAGTATATGGACATTTAAATCTGTTATTAATTGACCATGGTGTGAAGTTTCATGATGCTATAAGGTCGAAAAGGTACTTTGCTAGGTCCCCAAATTTTCAGTGTTATAAGATCAATCATATCAATGACAACCAAAAAGCCACAAATATGTCACTAATGTGTGCATTTACTTTTATTCTAATGGGTGGAATCAACAGAGGAGATAGGCATCTACTTACACTGAAAATTTCATTCAGATATCTCGATTATTTAGGAAGTTAGAACAAAAAATGACTAAATTATTAAATATATAGGTTTTGGGTCACACACTTGTAATGCTAAAACAGTAAGAAACTTCATGTTTCATGGATATATGATAGTTATACTAGACTTACTTGTAAGTTGACGTATTAATGAGATTCTTATGAATCTACCAATACAAAGGTAAGGATGAAAGTAGTTACAATGGACCCATGGATATACTCATTAAACAATGAGGAATTTCTATAACTTCCTTCTAAATCACTAATGTATTCATTTAGTTTTATTTTAATGGCGTAAATCCTCCAAGTCATGGTGAAATCAACAGAGCAGCTAGGGATCTACTTACACCGAAAATTTCAGTGAGATGTATCGATTATTAAGCAAGTGAGAACAAATATTGACTAAATATCTAGATTTTGGGTCACACACTTGTAATGCTAAAGCATTAAAATAATGGCAGGAAATTACCCCTCATTACCGAAATTGAAATAGCTCTATCACACTTAATAATCAACTGATTGACATGATTGTTGGATTTTCTTTATGGTTTTCAAAGCTCTTTCTTGTATGGTTTTCAAAGCTCTTTCCAACAATGCCATTCATTTTCAGATAGGTTTGGTTTGAAAATTTTGTCCACATTGCTAGTATAGGCTGCTGAGACAGGAACCGTACTCCGACAAATGCTCTCCAAGCACAACCTTGTTTAGTTATGTTTATAGAACCAAATATGTGTGGGGAGAGTAGTGGACCCACTTTACCACCAGAAGTGGGTCAGTGCTAAGGTCAGGGTTGGGGGCGGGGGGGTCTGAGGCTGGGACTAGCTGGCAGCTGTTTTAAAATGGATGGGTGAGTGGAGAGAAGGGAGAGTAAAACTGGGGTATTTTCAATTTTCTTTATGTTAGTTCAATCAGAAAATATATTTGCTTTAATGTAAAATATATGTTAGTACAATTACATTGCATAATTCAATGAGAAACACATTTAGATGAAAAACTTTTGTTGTTGTTGAATGTCAAAAGGTTTTGGAGTGTATGGGGCTTGAACCCACACCACCAAACAACTTCAGATTACAAGTTCAACACCCTAACCATTAGGCCACAGAGGCCACATATAATTGGCCCTGTCAGTTCAGGCTATTTGTATATACGTCATATATACAGGCTATGTATGTATGCATGTACACATGCATGCATTTATTTATCTATTTATGTATGTATATACATTGCATCATTCAATCAGAAACACGTATAGACCGATAAACGTTTTTTTGTTGTTGAATGTAAAAAGCAGTGAACTACATGGGGTTTGAACCCACAACAGACAGACACAGCACTATACATTCCAATGAGTCGGGGTCAGGGCAATCAAGGCGGTCAACAAGATGACGCAACACTCAGTATAGACCCTCAGACGCGGCAGAGCGAGGCCGACCAGCCACTTCAACTTGACAAGGCTATGGAATCAAGGCTGGACGAACTAATACAGTGGAAAGTACAACAACAGCTGGACCTGGCAAGCAAGACTGGGTCAAAACATGACCTGGCTCGTGCCATATAAGTCTAAGAAGAAGAAAAGTAAACATAAGAAATCGAAGAAGAGTAAACACTCCTCATCTTCGGACAGTTCTGAATCATCCTTCCCTTCCTCTGACTCTGACAATAAAGAGGATGGTGTTATGAAAAGACAGCGAGCTAAAGTTGGCAAGAAGAAAAGGTGTGAACCGGCGGACTCAGTGAGGGTGCGCTCCCTCCTTTGAAACCCTCTTGATGCTGGATTTGACACATTTAAGCCAGCTGAATTAATTTCCAAAGCAAGGGAGAAATACACAGGTGTTAAGGGGGTGAAGGAGTCCTTTTTAAGAGAAATGGACTCTGATGTCATTATGAATGACCACATGTGTAGGTTCGAGACCAATATGCATACCATGTGTCAGCGGTATTATCAGCAATGGCTTCGATTGTACCAATTGCGAATCGCATGGCCAATGAACATCGATTTACCACATTGGCCTCCACCATGAATGACGGTTTGGAAGTACTAGCAGCAGCAAGTAGCTATGCTACCTTCAAGAGGTACGAGAACGTTTTCAAGAATGTTACGACTGCCGCAGGGAAAGAGGTCACACGATCCAAGAAGTTAAAGGATAAAAATGGAAAAGAATACACCCTTTTCATGCCACCTAAACCAATCTCAGGGAAGCACGGGGACAAGAGCCAATTGTACGGTGGACAAATCCAACATCTGATCAAGAAAGCAGAGAATGGTACCAAAAATGTGAAGCATATGGGTATAAAAACCACGACACCTGACTACCAACCCCGCAGCAAGCGCCCAAGGTTCGAACCCCCAAAGAGATCCAACTACAAGGGATCGAGAGGAGGTTACAATCAGAACACACAGAACTTCAGGAACTGACCACAACATGGACCGGGTAGTTGGAACGAGTCCAATCGTACCAACTTCAACTACAACAGGCCTACTCCACATCCACAGCAAGAGGGTTTCAACCGGGGAGGAGCGAAGTAGACGCAGCTACAGCTTCTCCCCAACCAGTTGCCCGGGTAATTCATGATAATGAATTATTTGTCGCTGAAAATGTATCTAATTGCTTTAATTACTGGTCAGAATTAACATCTTTCACTGAAATCTTGTCATACGTACAAGGGATACAGATACCATTTAATGAAATACCCATCCAAACACAAATACCAAATCCGTATAAATTTTCTAAAATTGAAATGGAAGCGGCGGATTGTGAGGTAGAAAAGTTATTAATTCAAGGTGTTATTACCAAGGCTGTCCATTCAGAAGGACAATTTGTTTCAAACAGCTTCCTTAGACCTAAATCCAATGGTTCACATAGCGTAATTCTAGACCTTACTTTTTAAAATAAATTAGTAACCTATACTCATTTCAAAATGTTTTCGCTTAAAAATGCACTGGATTTGGTAACACACAAAGCTTGGATGGGTAGCATTGATTTAAGAAATGCCTATTATTCGGTTTCAGTAAGAAAAACGTTCAGAAAATATTTTACGTTTATTTGGAGGAATCAGTTGTGTGAATACAATATGTCGAATCGATTATCGGTCTGTCCACGTATATTTACGAAATTGCTTAAACCAATTTATTTCAAACTTAGTAGCCAAGGTTTCATTATGTTCTCTTATATAGATGACTCCTTCATAATAGCAGAAAGGGAAGAACATTGCACTTTGGCCATTCAGGCCCTGAAAGCAGAATTGGTAAAAGCAGGTTTCACATTAAATTCAGACAACTCTGTCCTACAACCAAGACAAGAAATTATTTTTCTAGGGTTTCATATTAACACGATTAAAATGCAAGTTACACTTATGGTTGATAAAGTAGCAAAAATCAGAGACTTTGCGTCAAAGATTATTAATAAAAGGAAAAAATTGAAGATTAGACAGGTGGCGGCCATTATTGGACTCATGGTTGCCTACTCCCAAGGTTTACAATATGCATCTTCACATATCAAATCACTAGAAATTGATAAAAAAAAAATGCTGCTTTAGCCAGGGCTAAAGGGAATTACAATTGAAAAATTAAAAGATTTCTTGGTGGGGGTTGGAGGACTTGAACTGGTGGCTATGTAACATTGAAGGCATTCCAAAGAGTATTAAAATAACCGACCCAGAAATATTAATTTCTACAGATGCCTCCCTACAGGGATGGGGAGCACAAGGGGGGGAAACTAGTATGTGAGGTAGATGGCTACCCGAAGAAGGAGACGAGCATATTAATGTTTTAGAATTAAAAGCTATTTATTTGGGTCTAACTAGCCTAGCAAATACAGAAAAATCGACAGTTAAGGTTCTTACAGACAACTGCACAGGATTGGCATATGTCAGGAAAATGCCTAGGTGTAATGAGATAATGAAGAAAATTTGGGATTGGGCAGAAGACAGATCACTTTGGTTGACAATCGAATACATTCCTAGCAAAGACAATATTGTAGCAGATGCGAAAAGCAGAAGGTTTCATGACATTTAGAATGGAGTTTGTCACAAGACATTTTCGATCAACTGTGCTTCCTCTGGGGCACACCAGACATTGACCTGTTTGCATCTAGAAATAACTTTAAATTATTTAGATATGTTTCGTGGCAACCAGAGCCAAACTCATGGAAAGTCGATGCATTTACTTTCAAATGGAAACATTTTTTCTTTTATGCATTTCCGGCATTCAGCATGGTGGGAAGAGTGGCCAGGAAAATGCATCACAACGGGACGAAAGCAATCCTGCTAGTCCCTCTCTGGGAGACCCAGCCCTGGCTCGCAGCAGCCAGGAATTGGTCAAGACAATCGGTGACATTTCAACGAGCTCCCAACAACCTGTGTCACAACGGACCACTGGCACCAAAGGGAGACGTCCATTCGACCCCCTTGGTGGCATTCCTCTTTTGAGGAGGCATCTACAACCCTTTGGGATCGACAAAACGACCCTACAAAGACTGGTCTCTTCAGCCTGGAGACCTGGGACTGTCAAACTTTATGCTCATTATGTTAAGAAGTGGCAATTACATTGTCTAAAATTGATTGTCTAACCCCCTCTCTCTGGCACAGGTTCTTGGCTTCCTTCGCACACTGGAGGATGAAGGGCTAGGGTTTGTGCTCTATCAGTGGTTCTTCCTAGGATAGATGGTCAAACAGTGGGGAAACATTACTTGGTTCACTGGTTTCTAAAGCCAGTTTATGAAAAGAATCCACCAAAACTGAAATACTCTAGGTTTTGGGACGTTTCGCTGGTTTTCAAACTATTCAAAACTTAGCCAGACAACAAAAACCTTTCTATGAGAGATTTGGGGTTTAAAGTTGCCATACTTATCCTACTTATTACAGGGCATAGAGGCCAGACTATACTACCTTTAAATTTAGATAAGATAGAATTGTCAAAAGAAGAAGTTATTTTTTACTTAGATAAGTTATTGAAATCGAATAGGACAGGGACCCCCTGTCTTCCATCATGCTCAAAGCTTTTTCGGAACATAAGAAACTTTGTGTGGTCAGGGCTATTAAGACATATATTCTAAACACTAAGCATGTAAGAAAGAACAATCAGTTGTTGTTAAGTTACATTAAAACCTTCGGTCCAATTTCAAGAGACACATTAACAAGATGGACCCTTAGAATACTGTTAGCAGCAGGTATAGATATTAAGAAGTATTCACCACATTCTCCTAGGGGTGCAGTAGCATCAAATGCCAGAAAATTGGGCATTCCTATTAAAACAATTCTAAAAAATGCAGGATGGAAAACATCTCTATCATTAGCAAAACATTACAACAAACGGATAGAGAAAAACAAAAACATGGCTTCAACTTTGTTAAGCAAGTCATGAGTATTAAGGCTATAAGAAATAGCAAAATTGAACACTACGCCGAAATTATGTCTACGTAAACATCTCACTGGGCTATAAATAGCCAAGAGGGTGAGGACGAGGTAAAATAGGATAATTATGTGAGACTTACCTTGGTACAGTTGACACATAATTCTTGTTTTACCGAGTTTGAGGCTTTGGATATTTGTAGTTCAGTTCCACCCTCCCTTCCCATTATATTGGAGGTTGTGGGCTTCGGATTCCGGAGGAGAAATTTAACAAATTAGATATAGGAGGAAATAGGCATAATTTTGGTAGGTTAGTTAAAGATTGATCGGGCGGGAGTGCTATATCTCACTGAACTACAAATATCCGAGGCCTCAAACTCAGTAAAACAAGAATTGTGTGTCAACTGTACCAAGGTAAGTCTCACATAATTATCCTATATATATATATATATATATGGACCAAAAAATATACATATATTGATCTGCCAATACCTATATATATATATATATATATATATATATATATATATATATATATATATATATATATATATATGCCGGGGTAGTAGAACCATATCAGTTTCTACACTCACCTATGACGAACTGCACATTCTATGATTCAGATGGGCCTGAGCATTAATGGTTTGACGGGATCCACCGCAATTGTGCAGGTTTCTGGGTTTAATGCTATGATGGCAGCAGCCGTTCTGGTCATGCCTATGTGCTATCATTTGGATGGGATCCATCGCAAATGCGCTGTTCCACAGCGTATGCGTCGGAGGACGACCTGGGGTCGTAGCACCATATCAGTTTCTACACTAACCTATGACGAACGGCACGTTCTATGATCCCGCGTCATACGCTGGCGCATACACTGTGGAACGGCCCCTGCCATCATAGCGTTAAGCCCAAAACACGGCGAATTTGCGATGGATCCTGTCCATGCGATAACGCATGACCAGAACAGTCGCTGACATCATAACATTAAACCTGGAAATCTGCGCATTTGCGGTGGATCCCATCAAGCCATTAACGCTCAGGTCCAGCTGAATCGTAGAATATGGCTGCTGGCATTATAGCATTATGTGCAGAACCCGTCGCATTTGCGATGGATCCCGTCCAAATGATAACGCATAGGCACACCCAGAATGGCTGCTGCCATCATAGCATTAAAACCAGAAACCTGTGTATTTGCACCGGATCTCCTCCTCGAACTAGTAATGCTCAGGCCCAGCTGATGTGGCCAGCATGGAATGGCTGCTGCATTAGTTAATAGTAATACAAAAGAACTTTCAAATGCACATATCTCACTCCATATGGTTCACTCCTTTTTACATTCAATTATCTACATGCTGAGTAAGTGAAATGACCATATAAATTCTTAATATACAAAGCAAAATATAAATCTTCACATATATCTTAATATTTACAAGATCAAGGATTCACCACGTACATCCAGTACAGGGGGAAAACCAACCTATTAGAAAAACATGTGAAGGATTTTGACATGGTGGGGAAATGAATTCAGCTGGTACATTCTTAATTTAACAAGCAAATTATATTCTTCACATAAATCTTCATATTTACCCGCTACTTCTGATTTGAAATGTATAATAAAACATGTAGTTTATGGGATTTTAAAAATAAAACTGACGGTGTTTTATCGCCGCCATCTTGTCTTTTCGCATTCTCTCCCATTTCACCAACTCGGTGCCGATATGGGTAGTCATTTGATACTGGAGCCAGAGTTTCTACTTCCTGTTCCATACTAAAGCAGTTTTCGCCAGCTTTTATATAGGGTTTGTGTTCACCCATGTAATGCACGTATGGGATGAATCTTTTATCTAAATATTTACCTGCTACTTTTGATTTGAAAAATATAATAAAACATGTAGTTTAATATACTTTAAAAGTCAAATCAACCGCATTCTGTGGTCCCCATCTTGTCTTTTTGCATTCTGACCCATTTCACCAACTCTGTGCCAATATAATAAGTAGCTATTGAATACTGGAACCAGGAACTCCTCTTCCTGTTCCACACTAAAGCAATGTTCGCCCATATTTAGACTACATTGACATTCATCCCTGCTGCAAGTACGGGGTGAATCTGTGATCTACCTTGTCACTACCTTGATATAAGATTCAGCAAACAATTATATTCTATGTTTTTTCTCTAATATCAACACAAAATTTTAGAAGGACTTGTTTAGCCCTATTCTGTTATGAGTGGGGGTGAATTTCCATGAAAATGTAGACAATTTCGGGGAATCATGGAAAAATAGCAGAAGTGGTATTTTATGCAGTACTGTTCTACTAGCACTGCCACAGCTCCATTCTACTGACCAAATATAACCAAATGAAATCAGTTAATATATCAAAAACGATATGCACTAAATCTGAAGGTGAGAGCATAACCTGAATTAAAATAAATATATAATAATCTGGACCCGCTCTCTTCTTTAGGCAGGCATGAGCATTTCCCGCCAATTGGCTGATTTCCGCCAATTAAATGGTTCCTGGGCTGTTCACGAGATACGTGTAAATCCGAGGAGAAACAATTTGGGGGGGGGGGGGTGACTCGTCTTTTGCCAAGTTTTGGATCTGTATTCTTAGAGTACTGGTCTATATGCCTACTCTTACCTTATGTCACAGGTGAAGAGTGAAATTTCTCCCTCCTAAGTGGCTACCAAATTGCACCAATTGTGTCCTACTTGTAAAAAAAATTTGCTCCCCCTCTACTCGGCCTTTGGCCGAGTTTTGAGGCATACGCCCACAATCAGCTAATTTGTTTTACTTCTCTGCTCATGTCTGTTTAGGATTATGCCCCCCTCCCCCGCAACCCCCAAAGTAATACAATACATCAAAGCCACAAAGGCAGCCCCAGCCTAATAGCCATTTACCTTCACGTTCAATATGATCCACGCAGTTGCCCTCACTTTTCGTATGCTTAATATGTTATGCACATTTCAACGGTTAGAACAAAGCTTGACCTATATTTAAAATATATACACATATTATAGATATATATTAAAACTTCACTAATCACTAGAGGTTATACCTGATGTCTGCAACTTCAGCTCCCTTTTTCTTCTCCCTCCCAGCCTGCTTTGCGGGCGGCCTTTGCCTGCCGCCTCTCAGGCTGCGGCCTCCACACTGCTGTTCCCCGCTACCCCTCACTGCGACTCGGCCAGATCATCAACCAGCCGACCGGCCAGCGCCTGGGCGCCCCGTTGGCAATCACAGTCACACACATCACGCAAAGGCTCTCCTACCACTCGACGGTGGCGCGCCTGGCGGGTAGATTGCGCAACATAAAGTCGGCGACTGCCGGTAGGGGGCTGCGCGTCGTTGTGTTGTGTCGTCGGATGCACAAGGGCCCGGAGGAGGTCAATTCGGAGCGATCACTGCCCTTTTACGTCATGGCCATCACCATTTTCATGGTTGGCGCATCCTATGCGGGCGTTCCACTCTACCGGATATTCTGTCAGGTATTATTGAATGCGTTTTGATCATTCCGCAGTTATGTTCTGCTTTGATCGGATTATGGAACGTTGATGTGTAAAAGTTGCATTGTGTGATGGTTTTGAGTTTCTGCCATTTTCTAAGATAAATATTTGATTGATCATTATAATATACTTCACTTTAATTTGAAGGTATATTTATTTTAAATAGCTAAATTTGGCGATAGCTGGAGTGAAAACATGCCTAATTGATTTTGGCAAGTGGTGTTCTCTGTGGCGGAGTGGTTAGAGTGTCTGACTTTTTTCTAGGTCGGACTCCTAATCTGAAGGTCGGTGGTTCGATTCCCCATACCCCCACCTCTGCCAATTTGAATTTCCACCGCCGTGTAGAACTTACAGCATCATCAAAGGCCAGTTGCTCTCATACCATGTCTATGTGGTGTGGGAGGTTAAAAATCCCTTGGGTCCGTAAAAGTGTATGCTCGGGCTTTCTATCGACAAACTGTCTAATGGTGAAAACAAGTCTATTCGGACTTATCCATTGTATGCAGTTTAAATCTTCAAGAAAAAAAGTATGTCAACACCATTGGCTTCAGCAGTAATGTAACACGTTCTATTAAACTCACTTACTATCCCCTTCTAAGCAGTAACACATGCTTAATAAGTCATCATCAACATCATGCTGTCGGTCGCGAAGCGACAAAGACTGCTTTCATTACTTGACTGCCGCTCTCCATTTATCTGTGTGGTTGTACATTTCATGAAAGCTGCCTACAAAAGTGTTGAAGTGCTGCTGGCTTTTGCAAGTTACCAGCGGCACTCTCTCGGGGAGCAAATAGAGGTTTCACACCGGCAAGAACAATTCAAGACAGGTGCAAAACTATTTGTCCCTGCAGTGGCTGGTCGGGAGATGTTGGGAGTTCCATACATCAACCGCCCTTAATGCTGCCACAGTGACATGGTTTTCTGTTTAGGGTTTGCTCCCTTAGCCTTCGGTTCTGTCAAGAACCTGTACCACAAGGCAGTGGTTTACAACTCTGCAAGGCAGGGGCGTCAAACTCCCTGAGGTATTGCAATACCTGCATACCCAGACATTTGTAATGTTATTAAAATGACAGAAATGTGGAGCCATCGGACTATGCAACTTTAAAAAAAAAAAAAAACATTTCTCCGATTCATTATCCTGTGAAGCGTTGTAAGCATTGTAAAGATGCACCACTTAATAAGGGTACCGCTATCTAAGTTGGATATGTATGATCAAATCTAGCTAAGTGTTTTGAGCTTTGAAAATTTGATCTTTTAATCAGACTATGCAGCTTTGATTGGGTCTCAATTTCCGCTGCTTGTGACTGGACAGGATGGCTGAATGAGTTGAGCGTCGGTCTCCCGTTTTGGGAGATCGTAGAATTCAAACCTACGGTCGAGTCAAACCAATGAATGTATCCTTGTCGCTTCCGAGCCAGGTGTTTGGCATTATTAGGATAGGGCAAGGACTGGTTGGTTCAGTGTCAGGATAATGTAACTGAGTGGGATAATCAGGTCATGGTGTGGGTAGCCTGGTCTCCCAGTGGGGCAGCACTGCAAAGTCGGCATGAAGGCGCACTGTCACAAGTCGGTACCCGTTCTAAAATTCCTTAGATGTTGCCAGGATGTAAAACTCCAATGACCAACCAACCCGCTGCTTGCTCACAGGCGACGGGACGCGGCGGGCAGGCGGTGGCCGAGCAGAACACAGCTAAGATAGAGAACATGACGCCCATCGCTGACAGGGTGCTGACCATCAGGTTCAACGCCGACGTCGCGTCCAGCATGCAGTGGAACTTCCGGCCGCAGCAATCGGAAGTCAGGGTAATGGGATTTAATATCATTTTACCTCTTTTGCCTTCGTTCTGGAGAGTTCATATCAGGTTTCTGGAAAAGCGCGGGAAAGTTCAGCAAATTCAAAAATAAGTTTTCCAGGCTCTGGACAGTATATGAAAATAGATTTTCACCGTCCATGATTTCCCATATCTTTGCAAAACCTGTGTGTATGTGTCTGTGTGCATGCGTGCTCGTGTGTGTGTGTGCGTGCGTCTGTGTGGAAAGGAAATATGTTGGGTTTTTTCATTTTATTTATATATCATATTAGATGAATGCATATGTGTATAGCCAAGTTATATATATATATTATATATGATATATATTACATATAATATATATTATGCATATATTATACATATATGTATGTCATACATATGTTATACCTATGTTATACATATGTAATAGATATGTTATACATATGTTGTACATATATTATTATCTAATTCATTTATACATTTTCTGTATTGGTGTGTGGACAGGTGCTTCCGGGTGAGACTGCACTCGCCTTCTACACAGCTAAGAACCCGACCAGCAAACCCATCATTGGCATCTCAACCTATAACGTCGTTCCGTTTGAGGCAGGAGCCTACTTCAACAAGATACAGGTGGGTCTATGCTGTCCAGATCTGCATCCAAAACACACCGGACTCGGTGGCCGAATAGGTAGAGCACAGGCATCTCATGGGGAAGGTCGGGAGTTCAATTCCTGGTCGAGTCAAACCATTGACTTACAAAATTGATACTTGTCGCTTTCTAGTGTGGCGCTTGGCATTATTAGGAGAGGACAAGGACTGGTTCGCTCGGTGTCAGGATTAATGTGACTGAGTGGGATAACAGGTCATGGTACAGGTGGTTTGGTCTTCCAGTGGGGTAGCACTATAAAGTTGCCCTGAGTGTGCCCTGTCACAAGTCGGTACTTGTCCTGAGATGACCTTAGATGTTGCCAGGACATCAAACTCTAACAACCAACCAACCAGCATCCCAAACAATGTGAACAAATTTGAGACGTCCTGTGGAAAGCTGGACTGTGTCACCTCTTGTAACTGTTACTGATGCCGTTCGAATAAATTTTACCGTATTTTGACACATTGTAGAAACTACCCACTCGTCATGGTCACCAGTTTTATAGAATCTAATGCTTCCCACTGTGGCTGTGTACGTAGGCTGTGAGGAAAACCATACAGACAAAGAGAAAGGAAAAGAGTAAAGTGTAAGAGAGAGTCCAGCCCTCTGGTTCATTATTATAGTTACATGGGTTCATGGTAGAGTATCATACCACCTCCTTCCAACAATGGGAATGGAGCATTCCTGGCCTCACCAATAGGAACCCAGCATTCCTGGTCTCTATGGATACCAGTGGTCTGCCCACCACCAGTAGCTGTATGGCCCTTGGCCACCACCAACCTTGACCTTTTGAGTGTGGTGACCCCTACCCCAGCAGAAGGGCTAGGCCCTGAGTGCAATCACACCCAGACCTGCCCCCACCACTGTCTATTTATATCCCACTCAGGCACCACAACCCATATATCGTAATATTTTACAACATGTTAGAGAAAACAGGGTGACCGAATAAATTCTACTCTCTTTTCGCCATTTTGGTCAGCCCAAAAAATATTAAGAATAGCCTTGGAATTCTGCGTGTAGTGGCCATGGGCAGATGAGACACTACAGACAGAGTGGGAGCTGAACTAACCTATCCTGTGATGTTATGGGAAGTCGAATTATATAGGCTATGGGCCATAGTTTTGTTTTTGTATTGAGGCTGTATTTATAATGTCCGTAGCATATAAGCCCGAGTACTCAGGCTTGTTTTCAATGCTGGCCAGCTGTAGTGTTGGTGTTATCTTATCACACAGTAGATGCTGGTAAGGTGTTTGATAGCCTGCATTACAGTAGCAGGTATTTAGTTGGTTGATATGGTTAGTAGTCCATGTTAGTTTTTTAAAACTTTCTTGGCATAAATATATTTTATTTTTTCTACTCTTACTATTAGACTAGCCTACTCCTATTTACATATCATAGGCTTGTACGTAGTTATGTGGTGTGCTATCTGGCTAATTTTGGCATGGTTACCTTCCATTGGCCATCCCGCTGGTTGGCCGTGACATATCACATGCCCCCTTGCAGCGCAGCTTAGTGGGGGTTTCCTAGCCTTATTTTGCACAGATATTTTTTGTATGTTTTTAGGTCTGGAATTTGTTGTTTGTGCGTTCCACACCGTGGCGGCCATTTCCAGCATGCTTCTTTCATGATTGGATTTTATGTCCATCGTTTTTAGTTTTTCCAGTAGTATATTATGGTCTACTGTGTCGAATGCTTTGCTGAAATCAATGAAGGCTGCTCCAACTAATTGTTTTTGGTTCATTGATGCCAGTATGTCATTTGTTAGGTTAGCTATTGTTTTTGATGTGGAGTGCAGTTTCCTGAAGCCCCCGTGTCTTTCGTTTATTATATTGTTTTTTTCCAGGCGTTCATTTATGTGCCTATGTAACACTTTTTCAATGAGCTTGCCTGCGGTTTGGAGAATTGATATTGGCCTGTAGTTTCCCATGTTTTGTTTGTCTACATTTTTGTGAATGGGGGTAATGGTTGCCATTTTCCAGGCTGAGATAAAATTCTCCTGTTCAAAGGAGATGTTGAATAGGTCTACCATAGTGGCCGGAATGGCTTGGAATCTCTCCTTCAGTATTTTGGTTGGGATTTCATCTATTCCACTTGGTTTATTCGTGTCTATGTCATTTATTAATTTTTTTACTTCTATTATAGCAGTTTTGCAGGTGGGGATTTCATCCTGCACAGTTCATGATCTATTTTCCCATCTTTAAAAAAATATATATTGACAGCTTTTCCCCTACTGTGGCGAAGTGTGCGTTCAGTTTGTTTGTGGCATCTTTATTTGTGAGCATTGTCCCTTCATTATCTTGGAAGTTTATGTGCTCTTCTTCGGACAAGTAAAAATCACACCAGACTTGTCTTATGGACAAGTGGAATTCTTTTGCTTATTTCTGTCACCCTGTAGCTTAGAAGGGCCATTAGGGAACACAAAAATCACCCTTATACTTTTATAGTCACAGTTTGAAGAGAATGGCCCTCAGCCTTGATTAGCCCAGAAATAACTCTGGGAGAATAAGTTATTTTTTAAGATATACAAACAATGAATGCGATTACTGGACTCTGATACTTCTGAATACGAAAGGTTATTGGTTTTGACTGCCCCTCAGGGGCTGTTAAAATATTATATGGCGTTATTTTTTGTCAGGATTAGACACCAACTCACCCCTTTGTAACTGGTTGTAATGCCACATAACGCTTTGACATACATCCCCACCACCTAAGCGTTATGCAATATTTGAATGGCTCCTTTACAGGTTCTGCTGATTTTGTCAATAGACTTCACAAGTGTGATATTTATTGTATTGATATTTTAACGATACCGAAGTAATCAAGAACATTTTTATGTGACACAATACTATGTCTTGTGTACTAATATTGTTCACTGTCCAGCATTTATGAATACTGAGAAATTGGCCGGCACATTATTCCGCTATCAAGTGTGTGAGAGGCTTGTCAGCAATAGAGCCGCCACCCGACATTGGTTTTAGTGTTGACTAGTGGTTAGCATTCTTTTGGTGAACCTTGAAGCTTAATGTGGGGTAGGGATACCCCCAAAATGTTACTCATGGCCTCTTTAGGACCTTCATCCTGTATTCATTGAAAATATTGATTGCCAAAAACATTGGTAAAGAGATTAAGGTGGTTGGAATTATGACGAAACATTGAGAAGTTATGCCAGATTGTAATTATGGGATGCGGGTCAAGTTTGTTGGGGGAGGGGGGGCACCCTGACTGTGGCCATTAGAATAGGAGACTAAAAAAGTCTTTTAAAATGTTTCCAAATGAAAAATCCACTCCAAAAATATTAGTAAAGACACTAAGTTTGTTGGGGTATGATGAATGGTTGAGAAGTTATGCACATTTGTAATTCTGAGTTATGAAGCAACAGGTTTGGGGTAGGGTTATCCCCATATATGGCATGAGGAATCATCCAACATCACTTTAAATACTTCCATATGAAAGACTGCCCCTGAAAACATAGGAAATCATGTTATTTTTGTTCATCTATCTTGAAAATTGACTGAGTTCTGCCTATCTGAAAAGTTGGTGGTTTAATGGAAAATGAGTTAAAATCGAAAACTTTCATCCACAAAATTCACCAAGTTCCACTCCAATGATTTTACAAAACTTTTAGTATGTTATAGGCTAGACTTATCTTAGACGGATATAGGTCGGTTCATTTCTGTTACAATTAGTGGTGGGTCTTGCTGTATAGAGACGATATCACCGTTCCTACTGTGCATGCACTGAAAACGGTGTTGGTTTCAAAGCAAAGGCGTATAGCCATTGACTTTGCCGATACGCATAGGGCAAAACTTCGATTTTATTCCAAATTAATAAAAATTACATAACAATTTATCACAAACATGGATGGAAGGATGCAATATAATAATATAATGAACAACTCTCCATAATTAACCATTTTGAGCTAAAGAAACATACAATTTCAGTCACTTCACAGGCTGATGTTTACATCATCATTGATTAGCCATAAGTAATTCTTGTTCTAAAGATTAAAATGTCAAATGTGTCAACAAAAACTTGTTTCAAAGAAATATATAACCAATATCTGATTAACCCTACTCATTTTCTATTTCCACATATGTCATTAACCATAGGATATAAATAAAAACATGAATAAAATAAGTGAAACTGACTCTGGCTATGGCTCTAAGACTAGTCTGAGTGCCCAGATTTGTCTAAATCTAAATGCACATGGCATAAGATGTGCTGATTGTATTGATGTAAATGCAATGCTGGATAACAGATTAATATCTTAATTTATTATATATATATATTTGTTTAGTTAGTGTTCTATGTTTCAAACAAGAGCTGAGATGAGCTGAAACTAGCACATTTCATAACTGCACCCAGTGTATTAGCATGTGTCATGTGTTTCTCACAGGTTTGTTTTGCTTTGACACATCCCACAATGAACCGCGCCGCTGGAATGGCGATGTAGTTTATCGACTGGCCTACTATGGTATCCACTAACAACAAAATGCAAATGGTGCTGTGGTTTGCCGCGAGGTGGCAGCACCATATTCTGATGATACCTTGCAGAGATGGGTTTGGATTGTACAACTTCCTTCAGGAATGAGAATTCATCACATGCATTTAATTACTGCGTGAGGTGTACATCGATACTGAGGTGCGCTGTGCTCTGTTGAATACCATAGATATTATTAGATGAAGATGAAGTCGATAGTGTATATTTTCATGGCAGATAACGGATTATCTCAGTGAATTAATTAAAACCTAGATAAAAGATTCACCCCATACTTATAGTACAGGGGTGCAAACCAACCCATTAGAAAAGATGGCGAAGAATTTTGACATGCTGGGTTAATTAACTGAGCTGGTAAATTCTTAATTTAAGAAGCACAATATATTCTTTATGTATGTCTTCATATTTACCCGCTACTTTTGAGTTGGAAAATATAATAAAACATATATTTTAATGCAATTTAAAAGTGAAATCGACGGCGTTCTCTGGCCGCCATCTTGTCTTTTTGCATTCTCTCCCATTTCACCAACTCTGTGTTGATATAAGTAACCATTTGACACTGGTGCCAGGCATTCTACTTCCTATTCCATACTAAAGCTATTTTCGCCCGTATTTACACTACGTTGTCGTTCACCCGTGTACTACATGTACCGGGTGAATCTTTTATCTAATTAAAACCATGCTTTCTTTTTCCTTATAATTGGTTTTTAATATATGCATATGTGTAGGAAATAGTCATCATTGTTGAAAAAGAGTAATTTCAAATGCTCTATCCCTTTAAGTGGGTTTCAACCTTTAGTTTCGGCTTAATTTGAATGAATGCACGGGCACACTGAGACTATTTCAAATGGCCCTCATAGTCATAGGAGGCATTCGACTGGGCCTCTCTATGCGAATATCAAAATATTTCCTTATAAATTCCCATTCGACTGGGACCGGAAGTGGGTTACTATACACATGATTCGGATGTGTGTTGTGGCTCCATCCCTTCCATCCGTAAATCTTGCGGATAGAAAGGGCCCAGTCGAATGCCCCCAACGTTGCGGTGGCGGCGTTGTGCATTCACATAACCCTCCCTGAACGCCCCCTCCCTCCACCCCGCCCCGCCCCACCCCACTCACTACCCACACCTTCTTCCCAACAGCAACACACGGTGATCTTGGATGTAGTGAGAATGGTTCCGCGTCACAGCCCAAGCTAAGCTCTCTGACATCGATCCACATTTACACACATCATAAAGCACCTAAATTTACCGACTCCCCCCCCTCCCCCCCCACCCCAACCCCTCCATTCTTCATCTACTCATCGCACTACCCCATCCCGACTGGGCGCGGTGGCCGAATCTGTAGAGCACGGGCCTCACATGCGGGAGATCGGGAGTTCGGTTCCCAGTCGAGTCAAACCAATGACTTCTAAAATTGATACTTGTCGCTTCCTAGCCAGGTGCTTGGCGTTATTAGGAGGGGCAAGGACTAGTTGGCTCAGTGTTGGGATAATGTGAGTGAGTGCGATATCAGGTCATGCTGTCGGCAGCCCAGTCTCCCAGTGGGGAAACACTATGAAGTCACCATGAGTGTGTACTGTCACAAGTCGGTACCCGTTCTGATATGACCTTAGATGTTGCTAAGACGTAAAACAACAACAAACAAAACATCGCCCCATCACTGATTAACCACTTTATTCACTACTGATTTAGTAGGCTATGAACCTGTATCACATGTCCACTGCACCTTGTGTTCCCATGTTGGTTGGTTGGTAGGTTGTTGGAGTTTTACATCCTGGCAACATCTAAGGTCATATCAGGACGTGTACCGACTTGTGACTGTGCGCACTCATGGCGACTTTATAGTGCTGCCCCACTGATATCCCACTCAGTCACATTATCTTGACACTGAGCCAACCAGTCCTTGCCCTATCCTAATAATGCCGAGTGCCAGGCTAGGAAGCAACAAGTATCAATTTTTTAAGTCATTGGTTTGACTCGACCAGGGTTCGAACCTACGATCTACCAATACGGGAAACGGACGCTCTAACTCATTCGGCCATCCCGTCTAGTCATGTTCCCAGGTGGTCACCCATCTAAGTACTGACTTGTCTTATAGACACAATTGCTTACCTTTGGTAACCGGATGCGAACCTTTTCATTAACTCATGGATGGAATAGGCCACGTTCTGAATCAATGTAGGCGGTCTCCTAAATATTCAATATCGCTTTTATTTTTACATCAGTGAACAGTTTGGTAAAGCTTGTTATATAGGACAAGTGTCATCAACAACAATGAAACACATTAAGATGTGGCCTGGTTGGCTCAGTGCAGGATAATGTGGCTGAGTGGGATATCAGGTCATGGTGCTGGTGGCCTGATTTCCCAGTGGGGTAGTACTATAAAGTTGCCATGAGTGCACACTGTTCTCTGTGGCGGAGTGGTTAGAGTGTCTGACTTTTTTCTAGGTCGGACTCCTAATCTGAAGGTCGGTGGTTCGATTCCCCGTGCCCCCAGCTCTGCCAATTTGGATTTCCACCGCTGTGTATAACTTACAGCGACATCAAAGGCCAGTTGCTCTCATACCATGTCTATGTGGTCTGGGAGGTTAAAAATCCCTTGGGTCGGTAAAAGTGTAGGCTCGGGCTTTCTATCGACAAACTGTCTAATGGTGAAAACAAGCCTATTCAGGCTTATCCATGATAGGCAGTATAAATCTTCAACAACAACAACACTGTCACAAGTCGGTACCTGGCCTTAGATGTTGCCAGTACGTTAAACACCGACAAACAAGCAAACAGTAAGATGGTGGTGGTGGTGGAGGGTTAAAGAGGGGGGGCACGCAAGTTTGTGTGTGCTAAAATAATTCCATGTTCCGTAATAGTGCGACCTTTTAGCGATTTGACCCCGTGACCTTTCTGCGTCCGTGCGTGGTGTATCCGTCTGACACCAGGGGTCGCCTCTGCTGCGCGAGCTGGGCGTTCCGTTAGCGTTACATAAGTTGCGTCTTCCTGCATTTTCTGCAGCCCTACACAATGATTGGCTGACGGACTGCCTGACCTCAAGTCACAACCTTCAAGTGGTTGGTTGGTTGTTGGAGTTTTACATCCTGGCAACATCTAAGGTCATATCAGGACGGGTACTGACTTGTGATAGTGCACACTCATGGTGACTTTATAGTGCTGCCCCAGTGGGAAATCAGGCCACTGGCATCAATACCCGATGGCCCACTAAGTCACATTATCCTGATGCTGAGCTAACCTGTCCTTGCCCTATCCTATTAATGCAAAGTGCCAGACTAGGAAGTGACAAGTATCAGTTTTATAAGTCATCGGTTTGACTCGACCAGGAACCAAACTCCAGACTTTCCACACGGTCAACGACTAACACCCAAATTTAGACATGATGTGGTTTTCTTGCTCTGAAATTGTTGTAAAATTGACTAGTTCTCTCTTAAATTTATAATATAATAACGCCTTAGAATGGCCTCTAGTGAGGGTGCTGCTCTATTAAATGTACACTATTATAATGCCTTGGAATGGCTCCTACTAGTGAGGGCTCTCTATAAATTGTCACTATTGTAACATTTGAGAATGACTTCTACTGGTAAGAGTAGTCTATTAAATTCACACTATTATAATGCCTTGGGATGACTGCTAGTGCGGACACTCTGTTAAATTGACGCTATTATAATACCTTTGAATGGCTCCTACTTGTAAGGGTGCTTTATTAAATTTACACTATTGTAACACCTTAGAATGGTTCTCTCTACCTCTCTCTCTCCCTCTCTCTCTGTCTCGCGCTCTCTCTCCCTCCCCCTCTCTCTCTCTCTCCCTCCCTCCCCTCTCTCTGTCTCTGTCTCGCTCTCTCTCTCCCTCTCCATCTCCCTCTCTCTGTCTCTGTCTTGCTCTCTCTCTCTCCCTCCCCTCTCTCTCTGTCTCGCTCTCTCTCTCCCTCCCTCTCTCTCTGCCTCGCTCTCTCTCTCTCCCTCCCCCGCTCTCTCTCCCTCCCCCGCTCTCTCTCCCTCTCTCTCTCTCTCTCTCTCTCTCTCTCTCTCTCTCTCTCTCTCTCTCTCTCTCTCGGTCTCTCGGGAGGATGTAGGAGGAGGGAGGGGGCGGTTCAATTGCAGGTAGGGTGGTGCACTCATGTGGAACGAGTCACGACCTTCCTCCTTCCGGACAATGTAGGGCGATGTGCAATGTCACGCATCTATGACTATCCCTTTTCGGCGTGTGTTAGTGGGTGTTGGGGAAAGGGCGGGGTGAGAAGGGCTATGGGGGTAGAATTACCCATCTCCAGAATAATGAGATTCCACACTACACATGCATGGAATTGAATCTTGTGTCAACTGCTGCTATGGCATATTTGTTTTTCTATTACGTATCTCCCAACTTACCCCCCCCCCCCCTCGATTTCTCCACTTAATGGGGCTGTCACATTACGATGCTTCTTACCGGCATGCCGCCAACGCGCAAAATAAGTTGTACGCGTCGAGACACGTCCAACTTTTCGGCGGTTTGGAAAAAAGTTTGACGTCAGCGCAGCGTGTTAGTAGCGCGCGGACAACGTTGTGGTAACATATATCGATGGATTCTGTCTCTGTCTCTGTCTCTGTCTCTCTCTCTCTCTCTCACAGAGAGACACACAGACACACACACAGAGACACACACACAGACACACACACAGACAGAGAGACACACACACAGAGACACAGAGACAGACACACAGACACAGAGACAGACACAGAGACACACACACAGACACACACACAGACACAGACACACACAGACACACACACAGACACACACAGACACACACACAGCCACAGAGACACACGCACAGACACAGAGACACATGCACAGATATATACACAGACACACACATATACACAGACACACACACAGACACATACAGAGACACAGACACACACAGAGACACACAGCAACGTGCGAGCAACGTTCCTCCAATGCACTTGTAACGTGTTTCGACGTCCTGCTAACGTGCCCGTAACGTGCGCACCAACACGTTGACGCGCGTTCTCGGTCGTCGAAAGTTTTGTACATGCACAAAACTTTCGATGCGCCACGACGCGCGCCGGCGTTCATCACCGACCGTCGACGTCCATGAACGTGTACCGACGCGCGCGTAATGCTTCTCGACATCTCCCGGCGTTTTTCCAAAGACAGACATACGTCGACACGCGTTGGAGAGAAGCGTCGTAGTGTGACAGCAGCATAAAACAGTCAATAGAATGCCAACTTATTTTTGTTCTGTGTTTTTGGGGTGTTTTCTTTTTTTTTTGGGGGGGGGAGGGTTGCTACATTCATTGATTAAGTCAGGAACTTTTAAATTGTGGAGAATCGGTCTTCCTCGTTCCACAGGTCCTTTTCCTATCTTAGGAATCATCGTTCAAACTAATACAATATAATCTACCTTATTATAAAATTAAATTAAAAAGTGAAATAATCCGATGGTTTTGAGTCTCTGTCATAGTTTTTAGATAAATATATTAGGTTGGTGATGTAGCTTTATTTGAAAGGGTTCACTTGATTGGTAGATATTTGAAATACCAACATGCAAAACTTATTATGGTGTGCCCACCAAAATGCTGGACATTATAGGCTTTAGCCGTAGCATCTATTAGATTGACTTAGTATGCATCAAATTAATGCATAATAACTTCACCATTATCTAAGTGGGACATGTATGTAGAATCAAATCTAGGTAAGTCTCTTGGTTTTGAAAATTGTATTTCTTTTTCTTTCTTTGAAAATAAAAACCCAACAAAATAACAAATATAATGTTATTTTTTGTTGTTCACCCGCCACAGTCAATTATCTGTCAACTGGTTTCCTTGTCACCCATTTCATCCTCTAGTTGTTGTTGCTTGTTGGAGTTTTACGTCCTGGCAATACCCAAGGTCATATCAGGAAGGGTACCGACTTGTGACAGTGTGTAGAATCTAATGCTCGTATATGTGGCTGTGTAGGCAGGCTATGAGGAAAACAATACAGACAAAGAGAAAGGAAGAGTAGAAAGTGTAAAGAAGAAGAGAAGAGAGTCCAGCCCTCTGGTTTATTGCTTATATAGTTACATGGGTTCATTGTAGAGTATCACCCCACCCCTTTCCCCCAATGGGAATCAAGCATTCTTGGCCCTACCAATAAGGATGCAGCATCCCTGGTCCCCATGGATACCAGTGGTCTGCCCACACCCACAAGCTGTATGGCCCCATGGCCGCCACCAACCTAGACCTTTTGAGTGTGGTGATCCCTATCCCAGCAGAGGGGGTAGGCCCTGAGTGAAATCACACCCAGACCTGCCAGCACCACTATGTCTATTTACATCCCACTCAAGCACCACCAACCCATACAGACATGCGTCTGGTCACGTACACCGATCAGTAATAGAACATTTGCATTCCCCCTATGCCGAATATCAGAATATTTTACAAGTGCACACTCATGGTGACTTTATAGTACTGACCCACTGGGAGACCGGGCCACCAACACCATGACCGATTTCCCACTCAGTCACATTATCCTGATACTGAGCTAACCAGTCCTTGCCCTATCCTATTAATGCTGAGCGCCATGCTAGGTAGCAACAAGTGTCAACTTTATACATCATTAGTTTGACTCAACCGGCGTTCGAACTCCCGACCTTCCATACGGGAAGCCTGCGCTCTGCTCATCCTTCCACCGCGTCCGATGCTCATCCTCTCCCACATTCATTAGTTCGATATTGGTCTAAACCAAAGATTTACCAAATTATTACTTATCACTACCATGCCTGGAAAGTGGCATTCATTTATTAATATTTTTGTGTGCGATGAATTTATTTACCATCCTCATAATGGATATGTATGTTAACACTTGTTTTCACCTCTGGGCAGCACTAAATCCAATTTGATTTAAATCTTTAGAATTTTAGTTTTTTTAGTAATAATTTTGGTTTTCTTGCTTGTTGTTTATGGCTTGTAGTTGTTTGTAGATTGCAAACAGTCCAAAATCCAGCTTTTACTATGCTTTATGTTAGTCCATTTAAACACCATCTGTTTTTCTAGGTTACATTATTTTTTTAGTAGTTTCTTAATTTAACAAGATGTGGTAATATGGCTGGTTTGCACAGTCAGGATCATTTCACTGAGTAGAATATTGTGGCATGGTGCCAGTAGCACCGTTTAATTAATGCGTCCCCTGCGCACCTTATTTCCTCCCATTATCGCAGAATTTTAAAATCAGTTTAAAGATCACGACGCCGAAGATTGAGCACCCGCACCTATTGACCGTCCTGATAGACCATGTGCAGACGTAAACAACAACATCAACAACAACCTATTTTGGAAGATTGAGAGATCCGAACCCATGGGTTTGTGGGTTCGAACCTTGGTCGAGTCAAATCAATGACTTAAAAATTGATACTTGTCGCTTCCGAGACAGGCGCTCAGCATTATTAGGATAGGGCAAGGACTGGTTGGCTCAGTGTCAGGATAATATGACTGAGTGGCATATCAGGTCATGGTGCTGGTGGGCCTGGTCTCCTAGTGGGGCAGCACTATTAAGTTGCCATGAGTGTGTACTGTCACAAGTTGGTAACCATCCTGATATGACCTTAAATGTTGCTAGGACGTAAAACAACAACAAACAAACAAACTCGAGTTGAATGTGTTATGAGGTGCACTCACCGCCACAGGCAAAATGGCAGACATGAGGGTTCGAATTGTGTCTAGGCAAGATGTTACCCCTCGTTGGCAAACTTCCGCCCAGCACGCCGCTGTCGCAGTTTGAGCGCCCTGCCAGTGGTTGTATACTTTTTTTGTAAAAATAGATTTAAAAGCTTTCATTGGATCGATTAAAAATATCTTAATGCGCAATTGAAGAGGAAGATCTGAAGTATTTAATGTAACCTAACCACCAATCATGTAACCTAAGAGCAATTTACTCTGAAAGTATTAAAACAGAGATAATAGTGAAAGTTGGGATATTCTGAGTGTCAGTGCCAGTGTTAGCCTTACCAGATCATGGCCTCAAAAACTAGTTTTGCAAAATAAATTCAACAACTTCCAATTGACTGATAAAAACAAAGCTGAATGTGAAATTGTAGAGAAAGATCTGAACTATTTAATAGAAACAAGAGAAATTTGCTTTCAAAGCACCAAAAATCAAAAATTACTGTGACAGTTAGGGTGGTTTTAATGTTGTCTCTATCCACGCATGCGCAGAAGCAACAGAAGGGCACTCAAACTGGCAGGGCGCTCAAACTGCGACACCGGGTCGCAGCTACAGCTTATACTTTCTATTCTAGAAGGTATGGGAAGGGGGCGGGGGGCTGGATGCACATACGCCATGATACACAAAGTGTTAATTTTTATCTCATGTAAAATATTTGCTAGAACGATCTTACTCACTGCAATCTACAGTATTAGAAACACATGTATGGCATTAATCCTGGTGAGTTTAGTCATCGGGAGGCGTGTGGTTATCAACTGGTGAAAAGTGAGTGGAAAGTGTTATACTGTTAGGTGTGCAGTGAAGGAATGTGGTGGGAGCGGCTCCAACCTCAACTTCCGGTGTGTAATTTGAAGGTGTGACCGGGGGTACAAGTGTAAGGATTACACTCACAATTTGCATTTAAATAGGGAGTTGGATTCTTTATTTTCTCTCTTTAAATTTTTTTTTTTTTTTGGCTAATAGTTTTCTCACAATTTACATTTAAATAGTTATGTGAATGTTTTACTAATGGTTCACTCACAATTTACATTTGTTATGGTAGGAACATCACGCCTAGAGCGAGATTTGAATCCACACCTTTGCCATTCTGGAACTAGCGTTCTAATTATTAGACTGGGTTCCCTGAGGTAACCACCGTACCCTTGAAAAGTCTTGAACTTCATTTGCCCCCCACCAGACGGGGTGGCTGAATGAGTAGATCGTCTGTCTCCTGTTTTGGGAGATCTGGAGATTCGAACCCATGAGTTTGTGGGTTCGAATCCTGGTCGAGTCAAACCAATGACTTAAAAATTTATACTTGTCGCTTCCTAGCCTGGCACTCAGCATTATTAGGATAGGGCAAGGACTGGTTGGCTCAGTATAAGGATAATGTAACTGAGTCGGATATCAGGTCATGGTGCTGGCAGCCTGGTTTCCCAGTGGGGCAGCACTATAAAGTCACCATTCGCGTGCACTGTCACAAGTCGGTTCCCATCCTGATATGACCTTATATGTTGATAGGACGTGAAACAACAAACAAATCATTTGCCCCATTTCAAGGTATTGAAAAGCCTTGAATTTGGATTACATCCAAATAAAAATAGTCTTGAAATCCTATCAAAAACAGCCTTGAAATAGCTTTAAATTCCATATCTTCACATATGTACGGACCCTGCCATGTCTACCTGTGTACATGTGGCATTTCACCTGGGGATGTGAGTGCCTCTTAGTAAAACATCCATGTCACCGTATAAATTTTAATTGAAAGTGAATTATTAGTGGGGTGTTTTTAAGAAAGAAAAGGAAGAAGAAATCCACATCGCCGTTTAAATGTTTGTTGCTTGTTTGTTGTTGTTTTACGTCCTAGCAACATCTAAGGTCATGGCGACTTTATAGTGCTGTCCCACTGGGAAACCAGGCCGCCAGCACCATGACCTGGTATCCCACTCACTCACATTATCCTGACACTGAGCACACCAGTCCTTGCCCTATCCTAATAATGCCGTGCGCCTGGCTAGGAAGCGACAAGTATCAATTTTAAAGTCATTGGTTTGACTCGACCGGGACTCGAACCCACGATCTACCAGCACGGGAGACGGACGCTCTAACTCATTCGGCCATCCCGTCTGGTCAAATCCGTTTAAATGTAAATGTTGAGTAAATTATTAATAAATTATTTAATTTGCATCCGTGTTTGGGTGTAAATTGAAATTGAACTTTTAGTACGACGTTTGACATGGCCGTTTAAATGTAAATTGCTGGTGAAACTGTTAGTAACACATAACACTGCTTGTGTCACCTCGACCATGTTCCCTTTATTGGGGGCGTGGGGCGGAGAGTAGGGCTTCTATCAGAATCTACGCTATAGAGGGGGTGTAATGACGTCACTAGGCAACTTTCGGTGGTCATATTGGATTACATACAGAAGGCTTGCACCTGTCTACATTGTGCGTATTTACCTATTTGTTGGTTTATTTGTCACTGTTTTGAGCAGTTTATCCTCAGAAGTTGTTGTTAAAAGTGCTGAAAGTAAACACATTGGATGTAAACTGCCCAGAACAGCTCATAACACAAGGGAAATGATGTTACTGCATCAGCATACATTCACAACAGGTCTAGGCAAGGGTGCTCATAATCCAAGATGGCTGATTGCTGACCTCTGACCCCTGAGTGATGACGTCACGTGCACTCCCTCTATAGACTCACCATGACTCACCCTTCAGCTGTGATGCACGATGCCAACGGGCACCCCCACCCACCCACCCACCCACCCTTCAGCGCCCCTTTTGATATTCTGAAATTATTGTCCCGGTTGAAAAAGTCTTGAACCAGAACGAGGCTGGCCGTGTAAACAGGTGGCTGGCGCTGTATATTCTAAGCAGTCCAGTTATTTAATTTCAGACTAACCAGACGGGATGGCCGAATGAGTTCGAGCGTCCGTCGTCCGTGCTGGTAGATCGTGGGGTCGTGGGTTCGAACCCCGGTCGAGTCAAACCAATGACTTAAAAATTTATACTTGTTGCTTCCTAGCCAGGCGCTCCGCATTATTAGGACAGGGCAAGGACTGGTGTGCTCAGTGTCAGGATAATGTGACTGAGTGGGATACCAGGTCATGGTGCCAGTGGGACAGCACTATAAAGTCACCATGAGTGCGCACTGTCACAAGTCCGTACCCGTCCTGATATGACCTTAGATCTTGCTAGGACGTAAAACAACAACAAACAAACAAACATTAATTTCAGACTCTGTTCCATGCACATAGACACGTGGAGGTCCGTACAAATGATAGCGATGACTGCGTATGTAACAGAGAATATCAGAACATACAGATAAACATAGAGATGACCATTTAAGTACAACTTGTTTTGTTTGTTGGAGTTTTATGTCCTTGTAACATCTGAAGTCATATCAGGACGGCTACTGACTTATGACAGTGCACACTCATGGCAACTTTATAGTGCTGCCCTACTGGGAGACCAGCCTGTTAGTGTCAGCACCATGACCTGATATCCCACTCAGTCGCATTATCCTGTCACTTAGCCAACCAGTCCATGCCCTATCCTAGTACTGCCAAGCACCTTGCTAGGAAGCGACAAGTATACATTTTTAAGTCATTGGTTTGACTGGACCAGGGTTTGACCCTGTGGGTTCAAATTCCTTGATCTACCAAAACAAGAGACGAACGCTCAAGTCATTCAGCCATCCTCGATTGTAATGTTCCACATGTTTAATTCATGTGGACGCTGCCCCCCCCCCACTCCTGGCCCCTTCCCGGTAACTTCCGGTTGCAGTACTAATATTACCCGATGTCCATTCTTCACACTTCCGGTGTGCGCCAGACATGGCTATCCAAGTTTGCTATGCTCACTCAACTTTTACTGCATATTGCATTTTATGAGTGTGGGTTTAGTGCAGCCGGGTCTTCACCGTTACAAATCTGTTATCCAATAAATGAATATTCCAAGTAAATAACACACTGGAGACAACAACAAGCAATACTATTAAAGTTTATTGCATGATATGAGTTTTAGGCACGAGAGTGGCATAATCATGTGGATAGCAAAACTACCTAGAAGGTTTTGACATCAGTAATAACACCCTCGTGTCTAAGTCTCATATTGTGTGATCATGGATTTATTAAATATCTGCATATTGTCCATTCTTTACATGCTCTGCTAGTGTCATATTGCATGGGTGGTTAATAGTGTTGATTATTTATACTAGAAACTTATTTATTTTGGCCACATCATTCATCAGAGTTCAATATACCGTACATTGTTGGAAGGGAAGGTGAATGGCAACAGAGGGAGAGGGAGACCAAGAACATCATGGTTTACAAATATTTCACAGTGGACAGGCTTGAATTATTCACAGTCTATCAGAACAGCACACCATCGGGACAAGTGGAGAACCATTGCATCCAACCCTTGACTAGAGGACGGAACTATTGATTGATTGATTTATACTTACACTACTCTTTCATTTGCAGTGGATATCACGGGAAATTATCATGAGTTTTGGCATTTGGTATATCTATGCATATTATATATAATAATTAATGTATATGATAATCTCCATTATCACACCTAATGATAGAGTATATATATATATTAATAATAATAGAGTCGTCCCCCCCCCCCCCACTTTGCTAGCATGGTAAAGGATTTTTTAAATTTTATTTTGTATTGAGGCTGTATTTATACTATCCATAGGATGTAAGCCCGGGTACCCAGGCTTGTTTTCAATGCTGGCCAGCTGTAGTGTTGGTGTTGTCTTACCAAACAGTAGCTGTTGATAAGTTATTTGATTGCCTGCATTTCAGCAGCAGATAGATAGTTTGTTGGTATGCTTAGTAGCCTATGTTAGTTTTTTTTTGGGGCCCTCTTGGCATTGTATTTTTGTTCTATTCTTATTACTATGTTAGTTGTTTTCTTAAGGTTCTATGTTAGTGTTTTGGGTTTTTTTTGGGATAGTTTTCCACTTTTTTCTAGAAAGGATATGCCTAGTGGCTTCTTTGTTTGTTGGACTTACATCCTGGCAACATCTAAGGTCATTGTAACAGTGTGTACTTATTGTGACTTTATAGTGCTACCCCATTGGGAGATCAAGCTGCTGGCACCATGACCCAATATCCCATTCAGTCACATTATCCGGATACTGAACTAACCAGTCATTGCCCTATCCTATTAATGTGTCGAGGACCAGTCTAGGTAGCGACAAGTATCAATTTGCTAATGCCAGGTACACACCTACCGTTTATCCACACCCACCTACCGTTTACGATCTAAAACTGCCCGTTTCGCGCACAAAAATCGCTAGGTATGCGCTCCCCGCGCACACCTAGCGATTGTGATTCGCGACTAAAAACTCAGTTTTAGGGCTAAAACGGGCCGATTACGATTGCGATTCGCGATTCGAAAAATGAATCGGCCCGTTTTCAGTTTTAAGCGGGTCGGGTCGAGTCGTGAGTTTTAGTGCGCGAATCGTATACGGTAGGTGTGTACTTGGCATAAGTCTGACTCGATTGGGTTCCGCACGGGAAGCCTGAACTCAACCGATTGGAAGCCTGCGCTCAACTGATTTGGCCACCAGGTTCAGTGCGTAGTGGCAGAGTGGACCCCGACTGTGGTGTCTCGTAAGTGAGATATTGCCCAGACACCGAGATGGGGTCCATGGACTGACGCCATAGATCACAGGATGGCAGGTCCCCCCCCCCCTCTCCCCCCACGCTCCTTATCTTTTCGCACACCATTTAATGCCACTTATACCCCTGTCACATTACAACGTGTTTTCCGGCGAGCCACCAACGCGCGAAATATTTGCTAGCAGGCTGGACACGTCCAAGTTTTCGGCATCTTGGGAGAAAACTGGACAGGTTAGTAGCATGCTATTAGCGCACAGCCAACGAGGTTCGACGCGCGGCGGACGAAAGTGTCAATGCCCCGCCAGCGGGTTCCCAGCGTGCCATCAGCGTGTTATCGGTGCTCCGACGGCGCGCCGACCGCGTGGGGGTAGCGCGTTGGTGTCATGTTATTGATCAACGTCCTGCCAGCGGGTTCCCAGTGTGCCATCAGCATGTTGTCGGCGCATTGTCGGCGCTCCGCCAGCGCGCCGACGGCGTGGGGGTAGCGCGTTGGTGTCATGTTATTGATCAACATCCTGCCAGCGTTCCGCCGGCGCGCCGCCAACGGGTGTCGACGTGTTGCTAACGCGTCCGTAACGTGCCCTCCAACCCGTTGGAGCGCGTCGCTGCGCGCCGAATGTTTTGTGCAAGCACAAAACGATCGGCACGACCCGACGCGTGCCGCCGCCGCCGACGTGTCAATTCACACGTTGCTATCAGTCAACGCGTACCGACGTGTACCGACGTGCCGTTAACGTGTCCCGACGCGTCCTGACGTTTCGACCAAAAATGCGACACGTCGACGCGCGTTGGGGTGAAACGTTGTAGTGTGACAGGGCCTTTAGAAAGGGCTCAGTATGGAAGCAATTGGAGACCATGCTTGTTCAGATAGAGGTAGTTTTCGGGGGGGGGGGGTGTGTGAATGAATGAGTGAGTGAGTGAGTGAGTGAGTGAGTGAGTGTGTGTGTGTGTGAGCGAGTGTGTTTGGTTGTGGTTGGTTGTTGGAGTTTTACGTCTTGGCAACATCTTTGGTCATATCAGGACGGGGTGTTTGGTTGTGAGTGAGAGAGGCACAGAGTGTGTGTGCGTGTGTGAATGAATGAGTGAGTGTGTGAGTGAGTGAGTGAGTGAGTGAGTGAGTGGGAGCGAGAGAGTGTGTTTGGTTGTGGTTGGTTGTTGGAGTTTTACGTCCTGGCAACATCTAAGGTCATATCAGGATGGGGTGTTTGGTTGTGAGTGAGAGATAGTGTGTGTGAGTGAGTGAGTGAGTGAGTGAGTGAGTGAGTGAGTGAGTGAGTGAGTGAGAGCGAGAGAGCGTGTTTGGTTGTGGTTGGTTGCTTGTTGAAGTTTTACGTCCTATCAACATCTAAGGTCATATCAGGACGGGGTGTTTGGTTGTGAGTGAGAGAGAGTGTTTGTGTGTGTGTGTGAGTGAGTGAGAGCGAGAGCGAGAGAGTGTGTTTGAGTGTGATTGAGTGAGAGAGAGTGTGTGTGTTTGGGTGAATGAGTGAGTGAGAGGGAGAGGGTGTTTGAGTGAGTGAGTGAGTGAGTGAGAGAACGAGAAAGTGTGTATGAATGTGTGTGTGTGTGTGTGTGTGTGTGTGTGTGTGTGTGTGTGTGTGTGTGTGTGTGTGTGTGTGTGTGTGTGTGTGTTTTAGGAGAGGCAGAACCATCGGTGGATGGATCATAAAATACGTGTACCCGGCTATCCTTTAAAAGCACAATTACACATTTATCGCTTTTAGTTTGTTACAGTTGGTAAATTCATGTCATCGTTACATTAACCTCACAAACAGATCTGACACCTAGTTTCTCATGAACCAATGTGGCTGGCAATCTGCGATCACTTGTACCCGGCTATCCTTTAATAGCACAATTACCCATTTATCGCTTTTGGTTTTTTTTATAGTTCGTAAATTCATGTCATCGTTACATTAACCTCGCAAGCACAACGTCAGTTTCATCCTAATCATGTCAAGTACCTATTAAACTAGCTGTAATTACAAGGGATGTCATCACACTTTTTGTTTAATTATTTTCACCACTTTGTTTCATTTTCAGATCTATCCAATATGCCTGTCGGCATTTTATTTTTTATAAATTTTTTTTTTGGTAAATGTTGTGCTGGTACTAGTGGTAGGCTCTGCGCACACCTAGCGATTGCAATTCGCGCATAAAACTCAGTTTTTAGTGCTAAAAGCGGCCGTTTACGATTGCGATTCGCGATTCGAAAAAAGAATCGGCCCGTTTTCAGTTTTAAGCGGGTCGGGTCGGGTCGCGAGTTTTAGTGCGCGAATCGTAAACGGGAGGTGTGCGCCAGCCATATATTTAGATTACCGGGCGCGGTGGCCGAATTTGTTGAGCGAAGGCTTCACGCGCGGGAGATGGGGAGTTTGGTTCCCGGTTGAGTCAAACGAATGGACTTTTAAAACGGATACTTGTAGCTTCCTAGATAAAAGATTCACCCGGTACTTGTAGTACACGGGTGAATGACAACGTAGTGTAAATACGGGCGAAAATAGCTTTAGTATGGAACAGGAACTAGAAACTGTGGTTCCAGGATCAGATGGCTACATATATTGGCACAGAGTTGGTGAAATGGGAGAGAATGCAAACAAACAAGATGGCGGCCATAGAACGCCGTCGATTTCACTTTTAAATCTTATTAAACCAGATGTTTTATTATTTTTTTCAACTCAAAGGTAGCGGGAAAATATGAAGACATCTACAAAGAATAAATGTTGCTTCTTAGATTGTGAAATTAGGCTCTCATTTCATTAACCCGCTTTTTCGACCGTTTTTATATAGGGCTGGTCTTCACCCGTGTACTGCGAGTACCGGGTGAATCCTTTATCTCGTAGCTTCCTAGCCTGGCGCTCAGCATTAGTAGGATAGGGGAAGGAGTGGTTAGCTCAATGTCAGGATAATGTGACTGAGTGGGATAGCGGGGTGTAGCTCAGGCAGTAGAGTGTCCGTCCACCTGTGACGATGTGGGTCATCCGATTGATCCTGGACCCATTTGCTATTTGGGCTATTTTATGTTCCAACCAGTTGTCCACAACTGGTTCATCAAAGGCTGTGGTATGTTCTGTCCTATCTGTGGAAAAGTGCATATAAAAGACACCCCTGTTGCTTATCGGAAAGAGTGGCCTATGTGGCGGCAGCAGGTTTCCTCCAAAGAAATATGTCAGAATGACCATATGTTTGACGTCCAATAACCGATGATATGAAAATCAATGTACTCTAGAGGCGCCGCTAAATAAAACAACTTTTAAAAAAAACAAGTCTGGGTGCTTCTGTGAATAGATGACGAGATGACGGCGCTGTGGGGAGAGGGAGGCAATTATCTATTTAAAAAAAATCGTAAATCATGGTGGTGCTGGTGGTGAGGGTCTGACGGTGAGGGAGTTGAGATTGTTGCGTCAGTTGTTGTGTGAGACTGAGATAATTCTCCGCGTGTGAGTGTGTGTGTCTGTCTGTCCCTGTCTCGCTGTCTTTGTTGTGAGTGTATGGGGGTGGGGGGTTGTGAGGGCGGTAGTGGCAGAGTAGGGTCCTCTTTTGCCCCGCATGTATATTGACTGTCTGTCCCTGTCTGTTTGTCTCGCTGTCTGTGTTTTGAGTGTGTGGGGTGGGGGTTGGGGGGGGGGGGGGTGAGAGCGGTAGTGGCGGAACAGGGTACCCTTGTGCCTCGCATGTTATATTGACTGTCTGTCCGTCTGTCTCGCTGTCTGTCTGTCTTGCTGTCTGTGTTTTGGGTGTGTATGTGCGGGCGGGGGGCGGTAGTGGCAGAGAAGGCTATCCTTGTGTCCCGCAATTTATATCAACTGCCTGTTTGTATCGCTGTCTGTTTGTTTGTTTTTCTGTATGTCTCGCTGTGTGTGTGTCTGTCTCGCTGTGTGTGTTTTGAGTGTGTGTGGGGGGGGGGGGGGCGGTAGTGGCGGAACTGGGTACCCATGGGCCCTGCATGTTAATTGTTATATTCTCTGTCTGTCTGTCTGTCTGTCTGTCTGTCTGTATGTATGTCTGTCTGTCTGTCTGTCTGTCTGTCTGTCTGTCTGTCTGTCTCCGTCTCACTGTGTGTTTTTAGTCGGGGGCGGGGGGGGGGGGGGGGGGGGTGATTGCGGTCGTGGCATAGTAGGGTACCCTTGTGCTCCGAATGTTATATTGACTGCAGTGACTGGTGTGTGAACGAAAATTTGAAACAAAAATAAATAATAATAATAAGGATAATGTCTACATGTAAAAAGTACCGAGACTGCGTGACCTATTTAAATATAACCAACTCCATACCGTGCCTCCCTCCCCCTCCCTCCCTGCCCCCCCCCCCCCCACCCAACACCGTCTCAATGTGCACCAGGCACGGTAATTTTACCGAGACTGATCATTAATTAAAATAGGCGTCCTAGAGTTTGGTCAGCCCAGTCGAGACCGCGACTGGGCAGGTGACTAGAAGTAGTAGAACACGTGCTTCCAGCACCAGACGGGATTGACCGCATGTTGACCTCAACTTGGAGTTTGTATTTAATCTTTAAAATTAACGTTCAAGTTGCATATTCCGATGTTGTTTGTGTTTCTGCCATATATTTTAGATAAGTATATTTATGTTGATCATAATCATGTTTTTTGGAGGTTTTTTTTGTGCATTAGTTGATTAAGCAGTGGAAATTGCAATCACGGACGATTGGTCTTCCTCAATCGACTGCTCCTTGTTCTATTCTAGGATTGCCGAGCGCCAGGCTAGGAAACAACAAGTATCAATTGTTAAGTCATTGGATTGACTAGACCAGGGTTCTAACCCACGATCTACCAACACTGGAGACAGACGCTCTAACTCATTCGGTCATGAACAGTCGCAGTTGTAGTAGTAATAGTAGTAGTCGTAGTAGTAGATGTGCTCATATTCTGACTGCAAAAAAAAAGGAATTTGTGGTCTGATTCCGTGGCGGATCAAACCGACGTGGAAGTGGATGCTTTACTCGTTGGACCACCGTCCTGATATGACCTTAGATGTTGCCAGGACGTAAAACTCCAACAACCAACCAACTCACTGGACCAATGCATCCCAACAATTCTGTTGAGTATGCGTCGTTTAGATTAAATACAAATCCCATGTTACGGTCAACTTTACTTTAGTTTAAAGCAATTTTTATTTGAAGTGGTTACCTTTAGCGATACTTGAAGTGAAAACATGTCAAATTGATTTCTGTGTGCATGTCGAAATGCTGGACATCATATGCTTTACCAAAGACCCTATAATACTAAGACGGCTCACTCAGCCTGTATTGTGTAATCAAAATGATCAAACCCATCACTTGGTGCACTGGCTGTTTTCCTGGTTAAACAGGTGCTATATTATATGTATAAATGTATATATGAATGTGAAATATGTGTGATGATGGCGATGCTGATGCTGATGCTGATGATGCTGGGTATTTGTTCATAGCAATTTCATATTGATGTGTATTCATACTTACACTATCTCATGTATAATATAATTGTATGTGTTTACATGTAAAATGCCAACCAGCACCCGGTCTGATCAAACCCACCACAAGGTGGCATTGCGAAATTTACATTACCATGGGAGAGATAGGGAGTGAGCCATCTTAGTATTATAGAGTCTTTGGCTTTACTTTACCAGTGATATGTTCTATTAAATTGACTTAGTAGTCGTTCAGTACAGAAATAAATGTTTAATAAGTGCACAGATAGCTAAGTTGGATATGTGAGATAAAATGTTGATAAATGGTTTGGTTTCTTCAGACTGTAGCTTTAGGAATTTGTAAGAACTTGTTGCTTTAGTTCTTTCTACCCTGTGGGGCATAGGTAATTGTAGGTACCAGTGTATGTGGGCTTGGGTGGGGGTGGGGGGGTCGCTTTCATGGTACTGCAACTAACGACAAACAGGTGAACTATTTCTTCTTTAAAACTTCTGATCACCTGTGACTCACTTAGATTTGTTCGTAGAATGGATTTTTCCTGCAAGTCTTTTTTGTTGTTGTTTAGTTTGTCCTCCTTTTCTTTCTGAGTAAATGACAATAAAAATGTAGCATGTCATTCAACTACAGTAAACCCTCTCTAAATCGACCGACCATGGGACCGACTTTCAATGGTCCAATTAGGGAGGTGGTTGGTTTAGAGAGATTTTGTTATCGTTACAATGGTATTGTATGTGCGATCGTTTGGGACACAAATAAAGTGATCGATATAAGGGAATGGTTGATCTGTGTAGGTGGTCGGTTAGAGAGGTTTTACTGTAGTTGTTAACTTCCTACCAGACGGATATGCCGAGTGGTTATGGCGCCTGCTTCCCGTGGGGTCAATCCCTGGCCGAGTCAAACACCCCGAAAAGACTTAGAAAATGTATAAGTGTCTCCATCTTGCCTGGTGCTCAGTGCTTCTATCATAGGACTAGGACTGGTTTACTCAGTATCAGGATAACATGACTCAGTGGAATATCGGGCTTGTCACGGTGTTAGAATGGGGAAGCACTATAAAGTTATCATGGATGTGTAATTGTCACAAGTCATTACTGGCCATGATATTAAATGCTGTTAGGACGTAAAGCCTTCAATAACCTAACCTGATAACGTTCTTGGGGTTACCGGTGCACGCTAAATTCAACCCATTCTTGTTTAATGGTCAGGTAGCTTCGATACCTAAATTATCGTAGTTGTAGTGTGTTTTCTTAGTTAAAAGCTGCATAATCTGAGGAAAACATCAAGTTTTCATAACTTAGGCTTGCTTTGATCCTACATGTCCAAGTTAGATGTGGGTGCGGCCATTAAAAATTAACTACTACGTCAATTTAATATAACCTGTCACTGCTGTAGCCAATGGCGTCCAGCATTTCGGCATGCACACCAAAATTAATTTGTCATGTTTTCACTTAAAATATCTCCAAAGTTAACCCTTTAATATACAAGTTAAATCAGATTATAAAAATCACCCTGATATATTTATCTATTTAATTTTTTTTTGAATGTGACCAGAAACTCAAATACCATCGGATTTTACAATGTTATCCCAGAATACCACCACCACCACCACCACCATCCCGCCGTACCTTATTTCCTCCACGAGATGGCGTTAATGGTATGTTTCAGGTGTGTGTGTGGGGGGGGGGGGGGGTCCTCACATGTGAGGAGCGGTGGTGTAATTAAACCTGCAGTCTCAATTACCTACTTTTGGGGTTGGGGGTGGGAAGATAAGGATTGTCAGTCTGAAAATGGAGATTGCGTCGACGTCGTGTCTTTCTTCCCAAAATGTTTATGTTGGCAAAGCTGAACTAGTCCATGTCAGAAGTCCTTATCTGCTTCAGTAGCCAGCAGGTCAGAAGTAGAATTCACATCTACCTGAAATTGTTTGTTTGGTGTGTTATGTCCTAGTGGCATGTAAGGTCATATAAACCGCACACGGTGGCCGAATCGGTAGTGCGCAGGCTTCCCGTGCAGAAGGTCGAGAGTTCTAATCCCAGCTGAGTCAAACCGATGACTTGTTGCTAACTAGCCTGGCGCTCGGGCATTACTAAATTGATACTTGTCGCTACCTAACCTGGGTGCTCTCCATTAATGGGATAAGGCAAAACTGGTTAGCACAGTATCAGGATAATGTGACTGTGGGATATCGGGTCATGGTGCCAGCGGTCTGGTCTCCCAGTGGGGCAGCACTATAAAGTCACCATGAATGTGCACTGTCACAAGTCGGTACCTGTCCTGATATGACCTTAGATGTTGCCAGGACATAAAACTCCTACAAACAAACAAACTTTTGTGGGACAACAATTTATAGGTTGGTGGTCTGAAGCCCCCATGGCGATGCCCCTCAATTTAAGCAGGTGACCTCACCTCTACCCCTTTCCACCTCACACGTCTGCGCGCACCTACACTTCCGCTGTGTCCACAGTGACCTGTGGGGTCCCGTGTAGACATGAGTCACCTCCCACGAAACTAGTTTGTCAGTTTTACCGGTGGTATTCTCTGGAATATGTACCTGAAGGGGAGAAAGACGACAAGCTGTGACTACGTCACCAACTCCCCCACCCCAGAATAGAAGCGGCATTTTGAATAAAAGCCACACCCCCATTTTGGGGAACCAGTTCTCAGTTTTCTCGGAAGAGTTTGTTTTCCGAGTAATTCTCTAGGGGTAGATTGCACCACACCACACCCATTGCCTAGCACTAGGTACTCCAAAGTGGGCGGAAACGCTCTCCGCATCGCGAAATCTGACATAATTTAACCAGTCTAAAACCACTTCCACCTCCTGATATTCTGAGGGTGCTGTCCAGCTCAGAGTGGGGAGCGGACAGAGATGTTCTGCTCTCTGTGTACAGAACCTTGGTTCGGTCACGAGTGGATTACGGCAGCATAGTATACGGTTCCGCAAGGAAATCATATATTGGGCTGCTAGACATGATCCACCACCAGGGACTGCGCCTGGCCCCTGGGGCCTTCCGCACCTCACCAGTTCAGAGCCTTTATGTCGAAGCCAATGAACCATCACTTAACAACAGGAGAATCAAACTGGCCATGCAATATGTAGTCAAGATAAAAACTAATGCATTGAATCCTACACACAATTGTCTGTTCGAGCAACATGACGAATCCAGGTATGAAGCCAGGCTGAATTACATACGGCCACTGAGGCTCCGAATGAAACCTCATTTGGAGGCCTTGGGCATGGATTTGGATGTGTTGGAGGATGCCAAAGTCCCAGAACATCCCCCGTGGTCATTGAGAAAGCCATCGGTTATCCTCCGACTCACGGAACTGAGGAAGTCTGGGACACATCCACTCGAGTACCAAGGACTGCATGCAGAGATTCAAGGCCAGTTTGCAGACCACCTCTCCATATACACTGATGGTTCGAAAGACGGGTAGCTGCTGCGGCAGTCTGCCGACGGGAACAATTTGGTGTACGTTTGCCCGATCAGAGCTCGATTTTCACTGCAGAAGCCTGAGCACTCCTTCTCGCTTTGGAGTGTATCGAGGTATCCAACCACACTAACTATGTTATATACAGTGATTCGTTCTCTTGCCTCCTGGCTGTTGCTGGACTGAAAACGAATCACCCTATTCTAGCAACAGTCATTTATAAAATGAACCAACTGACAACGGATGGGTATGACATCCACCTGTGCTGGGTGCCTGGCCATGCCGGCATACAAGGAAACGAACGAGCTGATCGGGCTGCGAAGAAGGCCCTGAACTGTGATCTTGAACCGTGTCTGATCCCTCACTCTGATCTGAAACCACTAATAGCCACCCACATAAAATCCAAATGGCAACATGAGTGGGATGAAAACATTAATAAACTTAAAGAAATTGAACCATCTGTGGGAAAGCCACCACAGACTCCTGCGGGAGGTCGGCGGGACCAAGTGGTCCTTAGCCGCTGCCGTATTGGCCACTCGTGGCTTACACATGCTTTTCTGCTCAAGGAGGAACCTCCCCCTGAATGTATTGGGTGTCAGTCCCCGCTGACACTCAAACACATTTTACTAAGTTGCGTTGATTTTTTGGCCCTGCGCCAACGGTTCTACACTGCAGACAGTATGCATGACCTTTTTACTAAGGTAAAACAGGAAAACATTTTAGCCTTTTTGAGGGCAGCTGGACTGTACCACCTCATATAGTTTACTAAATAGATTCTATCAATTATTAATAAAACTTTTCTTTTTCTATGGGAATTTGTTTCCCTTGACCACAAATATATGATTGTGAGCTTTCTAATTTAATCAGTGTCTATTGGCACATAATTGATTGTCTGCTTTTACATGTAAAAGCAATGGTTTGAACAAAAAACAAACATTTCTCGCCGTGAATATGGCCTATGCTGCCGACACGGTGTAAAGCAACCACCAATCAATCAATCACTTCCACCTCCATTAATTCTGCTTTGTTAGTAATAACAATTATATGACATCAATGCCTGTTCTTTTGTGTTCTAGGGTGTTCAATTTTGAATTAACATGATGAAATAAAGTAGAGTCAATGGACACCTGTTTGGGTGTACCATCAACAGCTCTGTGCATGTTTGCCATAGTCTGTTTGCATCCAGTCTTAGCCACTCCCTTCCCTAAAATTGCTACCTTGCTGAGTATGGTCACCTGAGCTAAAAATAACCACTAGTGAAAGATGGAGAAGAAACCAGGCTTCCTTAGCATATCAAGCATGGCTGTCTTTGAGTGGGAAATTTGATTGAACAGAAAGAGTGAAAACATTCAGACGTTCATTCTCCTTGAAAATATATCATCAGAAAGCTCAAGTCTTCCTCTCCCTAACCAGAACAATATTTGGTTGAGATTTATATCATACTCGGCAAGGTTGGTCTGAGAAATGACCATCTCTTCCTGTCTCCCACACCAGAGCGACGAACATGGTGTTGATTGAAGCTTCTGTTTCAGCTGAAAAAGCTTGATGTGGCACCCATCAACCTAGATAAAAGATTCACCCTGTACTTCCAGTACAGGGGTGAACGGCAACGTAGTCTAAATACGGGCGAAAATACTGTTAGTATGGAACAAGAAGTAGAATGCCTGGCACCAGTGTCAAATGGTTACTTATATCAGCACAGAGTTGGTGAAATGGGAGAGAATGCAAAAAGACAAGATGGCGGCCAGAGAACGCTGTCGATTTCAGTTTTAAATTGCATTAAAGTATATGTTTTATTATATTTTCCAACTCAAAAGTAGCGGGTAAACATGAAGACATACACAAAGAATAAATGTTGCTTCTTAGATTGTGAAATTGGCCTCTCATAACGACTCATTTCATTAGCCCGATTTTTCGACCGTTTTTATATAAGGCTGGTCTTCACCCGTGTACTACAAGTACCGGGTGAATCTTTTATCTACCATCAACGATAACTTTAGAGTATGGAAGGTGCCATACTTTAAAGACATTTCTGAAGCATATTGTTGCCTGAGGGAATCTGTTTAATCATCTTAATAAAGTTAATGGCTATGTGACCTAGACTTGTCAGCTAGCAATGCCTATAAAAGTGAACTTTCAGTTGATATTAATTGAAAACATATATGATTGTAGTGGTCTGCACTGACCTCTCAGGCAAGTAACCACATAGACAGGTAGGCGTGGGGAGTGTGTTGATATCAGGGAGCCTAGGTGGTGTAATGGTTAGCACACTGGCCCGGAATGCAAAGAGATGTGGGTTCGAGTCCCGCTCTAGGCGCAATATTTCCCATTTTCATCACCCCCACGACACTGGTTGCCGTGATCAGGATCCTGTACAAGCTTTGCGCTTGTTGAACCTACCCTGTGTATGTATGTGTTAGTGCATTGCCTGTATGTATGTAATTGTAAGCATTACAAGACTTACAATTCCAGGGGGACGAGTGTAGTGGTCTACACTGACCTCTCAGGCAAGTAACCACATAGACAGGTAGGCGTGGGGAGTGTGTTGATATCAGGGAGCCTAGGTGGTGTAATGGTTAGCACACTGGCCCGGAATGCAAAGAGATGTGGGTTCGAGTCCCGCTCTAGGCGCAATATTTCCCATTTTCATCACCACCACGACATGATCATATACAGCTTTTGATTCTGATTATTTTTGAATAAAAAATAGAGTGATAATGTAAGGAGAACAGAAGTTAGGATGTTTCAAAGAATTATCATTAATCCTGATGATATTCAGTAGAAATTAAGGAATTTAACAAGTTTAGCATGAAATATTTGAAAGAATAACAAAGCTAATGGTCTGGAAAAAAATGGAGCCTACTATTTGTGCTATAGAGAGTGAGATTATTTAATATTGGGCAAATGATATGCAACATAGCTTGTGTGTTGGGGCCTTAAAGACCTAGATTTCCCTAATTTGGAAATGTGCACAAATAAGGGTGAAAAAAAATTAATCTTTAAAACCTGATAATTTCGGAACTTTTCAAGGCATACATACATACATACATACATACATACATACATACATACATACATACATACATACAAACATACATACATACATACATACATACATACATACATACACACATATCTACATACACATCAATACATATATACATACATGCATACATTTATCGCTACCTAGCCTGGCGTTAGGTAGTACTAGGATAGGGCAAGGACTGGTTATATAAGTATTAGGATAAAGTGACTGGGTGGGATATTGGGTGGGATATTGGGTCATGGTGCCGGTGACCTGAGATGTTGCTAGAATGTAAAGCCATAACAAACATAAATGCATAATTTCATATGTAAATTCGGCAATCGAAAGACAAGATATTTACATGTGCATTGAAAGAAATGTAATAATGATAATCATAGAAACAGACAATTTGACAGCCAGGCTAGCAAAAAAATAATACGCATACGCATACGCATGCGCATACTGAGAAAAGAACACTAACGTAATTGCTCTTTACACAAACACAAACACACACACATGTATTTATATATAAGCACACACATACGCATCCACACACACAAAGTTGACCTCCATTAAATCGCGCAAACAAAATGCAGCGAATCTGAAGGTCAATGGTTCGATTCCCTGTGCCCCCCAACTCTGCCAATTTGGATTTCCACCGCTGTGTATAACTTACAGCGTCATCAAAGGCCAGTTGCTCTCATACCATGTCTATGTGGTGTGGGAGGTTAAAGATCACTTGGGTCGGTAAAAGTGAAGGCTCGGGCTTTCTATCGACAAACTGTCTAATGGTGAAAACAAGCCTATTCAGGCTTATCCATGATAGGCAGTATAAATCTTCAACAACAAAAAAGAAATAAGTTGAACAAAAAGTTTGAGTAAATTTTGATGTAAATATGTAAATTTTAACTTTAGCACACAATCATATAAACATACTTTTGAAACATTTTGTGGGATATATTAAATACATATAGTATTGCTAGAGTACTTGATACACAGAAGCCAGAAGTAGGTGTAGTAGTAGTTTTCTTGGGGTAAAATGAAAGCTAGATTTTGGACTGTTTGCAATCTACTAACAGTTCATCATCATCATCCTGTCGGTCGCGATGCGACAAATACTGCTTTCATTACTTGACTGCCACTCTCCATTTAGCTCTCTGCTGTGAGAGTTGCGTCCATGAGTCGGTCTTAATGTCTCTCAGCTTCAGGTTTCTCTTGATGGTATCCTTGAACCGGAGACGAGGGCGCCCTCTCTTTCTGTAGCCAGAAGACAGTTGAGAATAGAGGATCTGCTTTGGTAGCCTGTCTGATGACATCTACATTTCATGAAAGCTGCCTGCAAAAGTGTTGAAGTGCTGCTGGCTTTTGCAAGTTACCAGCGGCACTCTCTCGGGGAGCAAATAGAGGTTTCATATCGGCAAGAACATGTCAAGACAGGCGCAAAACTATTTGTCCCTGCAGTGGCTGGTCGGGAGGTGTTGGGGGTTCCATACATCAACCGCCCTTAATGCTGCCACAGTGACATGGTTTTCTGTTTAGGGTTTGCTCCCTTAGCCTTCGGTTCTGTCAAGAACCTGTACCACAAGGCAGTGGTTTACAACTCTGCAAGGCAGGGGCGTCAAACTCCCTGAGGTATTGCTATACCTGCAATACCTGCATAACTAACAGTTAAAAGCCATAAACAAGAAACAAGAAAACAAAGATTATTACTAAAACAAAATTCAAAAGATTTAAATCAAATTGGATTAGTGCTGCCCAGCAGTGAAAAAAAGTCTTAACACACTTATCCGTTATGAGCCGGGTAACTAAATTCATCATAAATGGGTCACTCTCCTGAAAACTGGTCAGCATGAGATGGGATTTTAAAACATCAATAAAAACCTTCCTACTTATTTTTTTCCTTATGCTTTTCATTTTCATGTTCAGATTTGATGAAAGAAATAAGGGAAATAAAATAAAACTGTGTGCAACTTTGGTCTTTTTAGTTATGAACTGTTTTTGTACCAAAAAACCCCATTTTACAGTCAGCCATTTGTAACATGACATATGGGACGTGGTTGAATCCTTATTAACATCTTGTATTGCATTGATATATCAAACAAAACAGTTCCCAAATCAAAGAGGAAGTATGTATTAACATGTATGCATGCTTAAATTAAAAAAAAAAAAAATTTAATGTCTTCAGAAATAACATTACAAATTTCCGTCACACGTGTAACCGTGGTGTCTGGATGCCACACAAATATTGTACACTAATTATTCAGTGAATAAAGCATGGCTGGGAATTACTTTTTTTTATCAATATAAGCACTGGATATTTCTGTATATTATGCCACGATTAATATGCTTCTAAGTATGATATCATTTAATTCTGATTAGATATTTATTAAGCAGACTGTGTGGTGTCCTAAACATGTGTTACACGTGTGACGCACATGTTATACTGCCATAACAGATATCTTATTCATGGACTACACCTTTATTTTTTATCTCATCAATTTATATTTTACATAGATGTAAAGGGGAGATTTCCAGCTTTCATTTGCAACCAAAAAATGTAAAAAATTCAAATATTAAATTTTAACTCTCCATGTGACACTTCTGGCCAGTTTTCAGGAGAGTGACCCAAAAACAATAATTATTTGACTTGCTATTTAAAAAAAGAAAGAATGATGTCCATCGTAACATGGTCACCAAATATGTAGTACCCAGTTTCAGAGAATGACCTATATATACACACACTCATGCTAACATGAAAGATTCTACTATGCTATATTTACGATAGTAGAATCTTTGCTAGCAGATGCTCAAAAGTGTCTATATATAGCTCCACTGGACATGCGCGGACCAGGTTATGAAAATAGTGGCCGAACCTCAAACCCATCGGACTCAGCAAACTTTATATAGCAGCAATTGTGAATTAGTGTCTGCTAGTTCCTGAGGATTGAAGTAGTGGGTGACACGCTGGTAGTACTTGACCTAATTCACATTGAAGCAAACATAGTCTAACATGGTACCATGGTAGGACAATAAGGACTGTCTGGTTGCCCGGGGCACCTAGTTTACTCAGTCGGGCAGGTGGAAGTTCTCGGTGACCTGCTCGAACGAGAAAGTTGTTATTTGTCTTATCTGCAGTAGCAGATTTCTCTTTTTTTGGGGGGATTTTCTTTTGATGAGATGTTTATGCTGTCCATAGTGTCGTGGGGGTGATGAAAATGGGAAATATTGTGCCTAGAGCGGGACTCGAACCCACATCTCTTTGCATTCTGGGCCAGTGTGCTTACCATTACACCACCTAGGCTCCCTGATATCAGCACACTCCCCACGCCTACCTGTCTATGTGGTTACTTGCCTGAGAGGTAAGTGCAGACCACTACAATAGCATATAAGCTCGGATGATCGGGCTTGTTTTCAATGCTGGGCAGTTATCGTTCTGTGTTTCTTAAGATTATGGTTTGTGGTTAGTGATCTATGTTAGTTTTTTTTTAATTTTCTTGGTAAGAGTCTTACTATTTTTATTTTTTCCTACACTTAATTCTAGACTAGCCTACTCTATTTACATATTATAGGCTTGTACGTAATATCAGATGTCAGTGTCAATTGGCTAACTGGGCTTGGGAAAGTAGTTTTGCCACTTGGGCAAGTAGACAATTGGGGGGTGGGGGGGGGGGGAATTACTGTCCTACCCTAATACAGTGATAGAGCTATCGACCTCATTGATGAGTGGTTGAAAACTTCGATTACACGATTACACTAAAGTCCCCCTACCCGACCACAGCTCGTCAAGCCAAACTCATTTACATAAATAAAATACACTGTCGGTTTGGGTTGCCAAAGCTATCCACAACTTTGGCTAAAGGTGTTTGTGTAGCTGCATTTGAAGGATCTGTTTATTCGAGATTGATGATGTGTCTGTAGTAGATGGTTGGTATTATTGGAGGAAATACGGTAACATGGCTCTGAGCGTGGAGAGGCGGACCTTTGATCTCCATCGGATTTGATATCAATATTAAATAACTAACTGAGGGGAAATCATCTCTGTGAACATCGAACTGATACAGTTCGATCCCCTGATTATCGCTCACATGCTGACTAAATGTCAATACTACACTCACATGGCTAGGTATCTCAGATTCCGCTAGGGGCGCGTCGGAAACAGTGTTATTGGTACAATATTATTGGTACAATGTTCCTGCATTTTCACCATTCCGGCCTTGATTAATCACTTTCGCATAGGAATATTTTCCTGAATTTTATATCACTGGAAAGAACATGAACTAATCTCACCGAATATATACATTAAAATTTATTATAATGGTGAAGCAGGACTAAATTGGACAATTAAGCCGACATTAGAAATGCCATAACTTTCTCCCCTATTAAGATATTTTCAAAATTACAACCGATTTGAGTTTGTCTCAGCACGATCTGTTGAAAGAGCTTAAATTTATGCTGTTTGTTGTGTTTTGAAATTTTACATGACTGAGGCTCTGACTGGAGAACTCATTTCACCAGGTGTCAATCGACTATATTTCGATCTGATAATATAATCTACGGTGAAATTACAGTTAGTGCGGTTGTGCCTATTGATAAGTGCTTATTAATGTTTGCAGACACTTTTAGCCCTAAAAGGCGCCTCAAATGAGTTATGTTTCTGTTTCTTTGTGTGTTTTTGTTGTTGTTGTTGTCGATATGCTTCTTCTTCTAAATAGGTTTTTTGTCAGCGCCGAAGCACTGGTCTTCCAGTCATTTTTCAATTCAGGATTATTTACACAAAAAATGGTATATAGAGTAAGGTATACAATAACTGTTGAATACACAATTTGCAGCATATATAGCACAATGAAATTCTGGAACCCACAAGCAGAGAGCGTGTATATAGATGAGAGGGACAACTCCCGCAAAAATATGTAACACAGGCTGCAGTGGCGATCCTGGCGGTTATTGTTGAACAAGCCTTGAGTTTGCCGGTACGCGCAGTGCAAACCATTAATTTTCTTAAAAGATTAATAGAAATCCAGAACCCTAACCTTATAAATTCAATATAATCTTGTTGGTAAACATGTTTTCTATATGTGTACTAAGCGACTTGTTTCTATTTGGTGTAGTTTTAGAGATATTTCACTTTTTCTGTAGGAAGATTGCACACGACCATTGACAATGCATTGAGTTTGCCGTACGTGCAGTGCAAAATGTCAGTTTTATTCAAAATTAATAGAAATCCAGAACTGTAACCTTATACATTTAATATAATCCTTTCGGTAAACATGTTTTCTATATGTGTACCATGCGATTTGCTTCTAGGTGGTGTAGTTTTAGAGATATTTCACTTTTTCTGTAGCAAGATTGCACACGACCATTGACAATGCCTTGAGTTTGCCCATATGCGTAAACTGTTCAACAACCACCACTTGGAGCGCCACAGTCGGCAGCTGTTACACGGTATAGTATGGGAGTTGTCCCTCTCATCTATATACAAGCTCTCTGCCACAAGTTCCACAGCAATATGTCATATCACTACATCAATATTAGTCAGATCAATGTGAGTATTTACATGGTATTTAAAACGTAAGCAGAAGTTATCTTCTGTATTCATTTGGTAAAGTTGTAGTAAGTTTTAATGTAGGGTCTGTTCAAGGGGTATATAAATGTCCATTTGCTAGAAATATTCTAGTGTTACCCTATTGTGGTTAGTTATGTGAGTTTGTTGTTTTAGTATTGTCGTGGGGGTGATGAAAATGGGAAATACTGTGCCTAGAGCGGGACTCGAACCCACATCTCTTTGCATTCCGGGCCAGTGTGCTAACCATTACACCACCTAGGCTCCCTGATATCAACACACTCCCCACGCCTACCTGTCTATGTGGTTACTTGCCTGAGAGGTCAGTGCAGACCACTACACTCGTCCCCCTGGAATTGTAAGTCTTGTAATGCTTACAATTACATACATACAGGCAATGCACTAACACATACATACACAGGGTAGGTTCAACAACCATACAGCGCAAAGCTTGTACAGGATCCTGGTCACGGCACCAGTGTTGTGGGGGTGATGAAAATGGGAAATACTGTGCCTAGAGCGGGACTCGAACCCACATCTCTTTGCATTCCGGGCCAGTGTGCTAACCATTACACCACCTAGGCTCCCTGATATCAACACACTCCCCACGCCTACCTGTCTATGTGGTTACTTGCCTGAGAGGTCAGTGCAGACCACTACAGTATTGATAGGTATCTGATAACGATATGAATTCTGCTATTGGGGCGTGGTTATTAGTAACACACTAGACCAGCTGTGGTCAGTGAAGCAGTGGCACCAATCCCTTTGCATTTGGTTTTAAATATTACATTTCGATGAATTTTTGTATTTTTTTTTTTATAATTATATTCTTTTTAGATATATATCCTATTTCTTATATTTAGCATCAACAACCTGAAGCGATGTCAATTTATTGCTTGTTATTAGTATTTTCTTTTAAGGTTTTATTTGACACTGAGTCACATCTGAGTAATCGGTTCATGTTTTTACTTGCAGTGTTTCTGCTTTGAGGAGCAGCGACTAAACCCCCATGAGCAGGTGAGTTCTTTCTGACCTAATTACCATATTTTGCTTAAAGTTGCATAGTCCGATGATTTTGAGCTTCCGCCATTTTGGGGAATAAATATATTAGGTTGATCGTTACAATGTACCTTACTTTAGTTTGAAGTAACTTTTATTTTAACTTTTGAGATATTTCAGTTGCAAGCATGCCAAATTAATTTTGGCATGCATGTCGAAATGCTGGATATAATAGGCTTCAGCAGTAACAGTTTTATTAAATTGAAATGATATTCCCTTCTTTGCAGCAAAAAAATACACCACTGTCTAAGTTATATTTATAGAATCAAATCTAGATAAGTGTTTTGGCTTCGACAATTTGATGTTTACATCGGACTATGTACCTTTAACTATCTTGATTTGGTTCACTCAATAGATAATTTCAACCACTAATCACCTATCTGACGGCAATGAGAAGAACCAATGTTGTGGGTCATCATCATCATGCTGTCAGTCACGATGCGACAAAGACTGCTTTCATTACTTGACTGTCGCTCTCCATTTAGCTCTCTGCTGTGAGAGTGACGTCCATGAGTCGGTCTTAATGTCTCTCAGCTTCTGTTGTGGGTAGCAGCTCACTATCCAGCATGTTTTGTGGAAATGGTATTATGAATGATTTGCGCCCCCAACCAGGGCTCTGGCGGCAATGGCAAGAACTAATTGTAAAGTCGTCGGCTCGCAGCTGTAGTTGTGTAGGCAGGCTAATAGGAAATCAACACAGGCAAGTATAAGAAAGGCAGAGTATAAAGAGTGCAGGAAGACAGAGGGCTTGTACCCTCAGGTTTATTATTATATAGTGGTTTCTGGACCTGACATGGCATACCACCTGACCACCTGACCATGCTGTCCAATGGTCCACCAATCAGGTCCACCAATCAACGGTAAGCATTCCTATGTCACCATGGCAACTGTGATCTACACACCACCACCACCTTTATAGACCATTTGTAATCCCTTATAGACCAGTTCACATTCCCCACCAATGTCTTTTATCGGAATATTTTACATAATGTTGTGGGCATCAGCTCACCGTTCATCATGCTCCTTGGAAAAGGTATTATGAAGGATTTCCACCACCAACCAGCCCTCTGGCGGCAATGTCGAAAGTTAATGTTGCGGGTAGCAGCTGTGTAGATTGCTCTACAGAACAAGTCTTGTGGAGGAGCATTATCACCTACCTACCCTCTGACGGCAATGGCAAAGAGTAATGTATTGGGCAGTACCTAAGGAGAACTAATGCGTTGGTAGTGGACGTGCTGACCGAATAGGTAGAGCGCAGGGCTCCCGATGGGGAGATCGGGAGTTCGATTCCAGGTCGAGTCAAACCAATGACTTACAAAATTGATACTTGTTGCTCAGCATTAATAGGATAGGGCAAGGACTGCTTAGCTCAGTATCAGGATAATGTGACTGAGTGAGATATTGGGTCATGGTGCTGGTGGCCTGATTTCCCAGTGGGGCAGCAATGTTAAGTGACCATGAGTGTGCCCTGTCACAAGTCGATACCCGTTCTGATATGACCGTAGATGTTGCCAGGACGTAAAACTCCCAACAACCAACCAACCAATGCGTTGGTTAGCACTTCACTGCGCATGTTCCATGGGGATTTTTTTGTGGGGATTTTTTTTACTCCGTTTGGGAGTCAGGTGACTTATCATATTCCCGGCAGATGTCGCCATTGTATGGGAAATGCAGGTGGTGTGGGTGGTAGAACTGTTTGTTTGTTGGGGATTTACACCCTGACAACATCTATGGTCATGTCCAGTCGGGTACCGACTTGGGGCAGTGCGCACTCGTGGCGATTTTATAGTGCTGCCCCACTGGGAGATCATGCCATCAGCACCATGATCCGATATCCTACTCAGTCACATTATCCCGATTCTGAGATACCCAAGACCTTGCCCTATAATAGTTATGCCAAACGCCAGGCTAGGTAGCGACAAGTATCAATTTTGTAAGTCATTGGTTTGACTCGGCTGGGATCTTTAGCTTACTTTCCGCATGGGAAGCCTGCGCTCTACTTATTGGGCCACCGCGCCTGGCAAGTGTGTGGGTGGTGGTGGGGGGCGCAGGATAGACCTGTGTATGGTGAGTGTGTCACTGTCGGTTCTGAGTCAGGCCTGCCTGGTCGCCTCACACCTGGCTTTCAGTTGGCAGACACAGACAGGTGTGGCCATCACTAATTTAGTATTTTACTTTTTAACCTTCAATTAACCACCGCGGTGAGTTCTCTTTTCACCAAGCAAACTCTACACTACAGTGGCCGAATTTATATGAATTACAGGCATGGCAATCACAAATTAGCTGTTGTTTGATTGAACATAGATTAGGAGTGATTATCGATTAGTGGACCGAAAGTGGTGGCCGAATCAATAGAGCGCCGGCTTCTCGTGTGGAAGGTCGGGAGTTTGTATCCTGGCTGAGTCAAACCAATGATTTACAAAATTGATACTTGTCACTACCTAGCCTGGCACTCGGCATTAGTAGGATAGAACAAGAACTGGCTAGCTCAGTGTCAAGATAATGTGACTGAGTGGGATATTGGGTCATGGTGTCAGCGGCCTGATTTTCCAGTTGGGCAGCACTATAAAGTCGCCATGAATGCGCATTGTCAGAAGTCAGTACCCGCCCTAATATGACCGTTGATGTTGCCAGGACATAAAACCCCAACAAACAAACAGATAAGTGGTTGGAGGATTTTCTTGTACATTTAGATATGGACTGCGATTTGTCTTATGTATATGAGGCTGACTCAAAAGGTGCTAAGTAATTTGGGACAAAACCTTGTCCATTGTAACGATCAACATACTATCTGCTTATGCATTTACTCAGGATAAACTGATTCATGGTGTTTCATAATCCCAATAGAATACATATTGATTTGAAGCAAATGTCCTTGTGTTTTCAGTGTAACCGTTTTTGTGCTGTTTTGTGTCAATCGTTACGTGGACAAAAAAAAAGAAGATTTATCACCTTTTGAAACAGCCTCATATGTATATGTATATGTATATGCATATGCATATGTATATGTATATGTATGCCTATGCAGCCAATGCTAACATTAGTTACAAATGCCAGACAAGAACCTTACAAATTTTGGTCATCAGGCAGCATGTGGTCATCGGTGCAAAGTGAATTTAAAGTATAGTGTATATACTGATGGATAGCACTGGGAGGGGTGCAAACCCCAACTTCTGCCGTGTAAGCTGAAGCTGCGACCCGGTGTGCTGGGTCACAGTTTCGGTTCTTCCTGGGGCAGAATGGATGTATTGGGTATCCATATACTAATTTACTATGTACACGGCATGTGCACCTCCTGTGTAAGTTCTCTCTTTCTGTGTGCTACTTACTAGAACATAAAACCCAAACAAGACAGAGTTAAAGTTGCATACTCCGATGGTTTTGAATTTCTGTATTTTTTATGAGATAAATATATTAGATCGATCACTAGCATCTACTTTACATTAGTTCAAAGTAATTTGAATTTTGAATGGTAAACATTTGAGATATTTTGGGTGCAGACATGGACAATTTGTCAAAACCATAGACTTTTGCAGTAACAGGTTCTGTTAAAATGACTCAGTATTGCCTTCTACGCAGAAACAAATGCTTAATAAGTGCATCACTATCTAAATTAGAAATGTAAAATCAAATCTAGATAATTGGTTTGGTTTTGAAAATTTGATATTTCATCGGACTATGCAGCTTTAAGCATGGGCGGTAATATAGTCACAACAATGGTTGAATGACAGTTGAAACCCAGCCTGGTGTACTGGTCTTTGGCCTCAACAAAGGTCGCCACTGTGGTCGCTTCATGTGGATACAATTAGACACCACCTAGCGACCACTATGTGAACTGGAACCCGACTTGTTGAACCCTAACTTCCGCGACTCCCTGACAGTGCTAATCCTATGGGGGGAATATCCGTGCTTTCTCGGAAATTCGCCGTCGGCGTAATATTTGTTTGTTTGTTTGTTGTTGTTGTTTTATGTCCTAGCAACATCTAAGGTCATAGCGACTTGTGACAGTGCACACTCATGGCGACTTTATAGTGCTGTCCCACTGGGAAACCAGGCCGCCGGCACCATGACCTGGTATCCCACTCAGTCACATTATCCTGACACTGAGCACACCAGTCCTTGCCCTATCCTAATAATGCTGAGTGTGTGGCTAGGAAGCAAAAAGTATCAATTTTTAAGTCATTGATTTGACTCGACCAAGGGTTCAAACCCACGACCCCACAATCTACCAGCACGGGAGACGGACGCTCTAACTCATTCGGCCATCCCGTCTGGGCGTAATAAGCACAGCTTGGTTCTGCCGGAACCCACTAGGTGGTGATAAGGTCTCAGCTTGATTTCCACGTTTTTGGCGGGATACCACCTTCATCCCTGCAGAATACATTACCATGAGCATACCAACCACACATTGTTGCGGTGTGAGGTAATAGCTATTGTATTTTTTTTTTAATAGAAAAACAAATAAATATTGATTTATTATTTATTACTGTTTGTGGTGTGGACTTATCGAAGGATGATGAAAATATCATGGACAAAGAAGATCACCAACAAAGAAGTTCTCAGAAAAATTAAAAATAAGAAAAGCTTGTTTGCCACTATACAGACAAAGAAACTTATTATTTTGGCCACATCATTCGTCAGAGTTCAATATACCGTACATTGTTGGAGGGAAGGTGAATGGCAGCAGAGGGAGAGGGAGAGCAAGAACATCATGGTTTACAAATATTTCACAGTGGACAGGCTTGAATTATTCACAGTCTATCAGAACAGCACACCATCAGGACAAGTGGAGAACCATTGCATCCAACCCTCGACTAGAGGACGGAACTATTGATTGATTGATTGACTGTTTGTGGTAAAAGATCACTTCATTGTCTGCGGAGTTTTTCGTGGAGGGGTGTGGGGGGGGGGGGGGGGGGGGGGCGATGGCAAAGCATACTCTTTGTACCTTTGTGATGTCAATGCATTCAGTAAACAAGTGGTATCCTTCAAATAGAAAAATAAAAGAAAATAAGTAAAGTTTGTTTCCAAGAATTATCTTAAAGTTGCGCAATCCGATTGTTTTGATGTTTCTGCCCTATTTTTTTCTTCTCTTTTTGATGAACATATAAGGCTGGTATATAAGCTACTTTGCTGGAGTTTGAAGTATGTAACTGTTGTGTCAAAGGGTTAGCTTTCGAGGTATGTGAAGTGAAAATATGCCAAATTAAAATTGAGTACACACTAAAATGCTGAACATTATTAAAGTTGCATAGTCCGATCGTTTTGAGTTTCTGAAATTTTCTGAGATAAATACATTAGGTTGATCGTTATTATGTACCTTGCTTTAGCATAAAGTATCTTTTATTTTAAGTGGCTAACTTTTGAGATATTTGAAGTGGAACCATGCAAAATTAATTTTGGCAAGCTTGTCAAATCTCGGACCCCATAGGCTTCTGCAGTAACAGGTTCTATTCAATTGCCTCAGTAGTCCCTTCTATGTGGTGACAAATGTTTAATAAGTGCACCAGTATCTAAGGTAGATATCTATAATCAAATTTAGATAATTGTTTTGGTTTTGAAAATTTGATATTTTCATCAGACTATGCTGCTTTAACTGTGCTGACAGGTTCCATCAAATTGACTTAGCATTCCTTCTATGCAGCAATAAATGTTTAATGAGTGCAACATTGCCTAAGCTGGATATGTAGTAGGATCAACTTTTAGGTAAGTGTATTGATTTCAAATTTTGTTATGCTTCCATCGGGCGACCGGACGCGGTAGCCGAATAGGTAGAGCACAGGGCTCCCGTGCAGAAGGTCGGGAGTTCAATTCTCGGTCGAGTCAAACCAATGATTTACAAAATTGATACTTGTTGCTTCCTAGCCATGCGCTTGGCATTATTGGGAGAGTGCAAGGACTGGTTGCCTCAGTGTCAGAATAATGTGACTGAGTAGGATATCAGATCATGGTGCTGGCGTCCTCGTCTCCCAGTGGAGCAGCACTATAAAGTCGCCATAAGAGCGCATTGTCCCAAGTCGGTACCCGTCCTGATATGACCGTAGAAAGCTGGATGTTGCCAGGACGTAAAACTCCAACAACCAACCAATGCTTCCATCGGGTCATGTTTAAATGAAAATAGCATGAGTTTTCGTCATACAGTATAACCCCGTTAAATCAAACTTGAAGGGACCCTAGAAATTTGTTTGCATTAACGGATCATGAGTTTAACCAAGCTTTGACTTTGACTTGGCTTTGGCAAAAACGTGGGTGCATTATGAATGTAATATACAGGGATGAAAGATCTCCGCGAATCCGCGGATTTCCGGGATTTTACAATCCCGCAGCACCATCAGCGTAGATCTATACTATTACTAATATGTGGTGCAGACGCCACAGCACTATCAGCGTATACCACTAATAAATGCTCCAAATGCTGCAGCACTATCAGCATATACTACTACTACTATACATGCTTCAAACGCCGCAGCACTATTAGCATATACCAATATATATATGAAACCCGACTTCCGGAAATTTTCCGCGATTCCCTGACAGTGTTAAACCTATGGGAGAATATCAGCATTGCCGTTTTTTTCCCTGGAGATCACTTTCATCCCTGAATATACAATGTATGTGGACACTTTGATTATTGTTTTTTTATGTAGATACAGTATAACCCCATTAAACTAAGCTTGGTTAAACCAAACGATCGGTTAATCCAAACATTTTTCGGCGGCTCGTCAAAATACTACCATTTATCACATGCAAAAGTCTCAGATGACCTTATAGTCTGGTCTGTTAGGGGGATTTTAAGGAGGGATTGTGCAGATTTGTCTACAAGCATGAAATTTGGCACACTTGTAGTTTGTGACCTGCTGAATTCAAATCTCCCGGGAGCCAAAGCCAATTCTCAATGGTGTCACCATATTGGACAATTCAAAATGGCCGCCACCAATGAAATGATTTTTACATTACTTGCCAAGAAGTCATACAGTTACAAATCAAAACACTTTGCTAGGGTTTTGAAACCTCAGGGATTCTAAATCTGATGTCTGTTTGACAGTAATCTTAACATTCGCCAAAATAAATTGTAATATTATAATGAATTTTGCATAACTTTGACACTTAAAGTAATGGAATCATAAGTAAAACGTCTTTTCATAGGTACCCTTTATTGATCAACAAAATCAGGCTAATAACCATCAAGCAAACACTATCCAATGAAAAAGGCAGTAAATCAATCAATCAATAAATGTATCAATCATATCACATGCTGTGACTGGTGTGACACTGATTCATCAATCCTCATTGTTCACACATCCTCCTTCGCATTTGCACAAACCTGTGCAACGAATGCCAGCTCTGCAGCACTTGCAGTTCCCTGTGCATGACTTCGCACAGCCACACTGCAAAAGGATGGAACAGGCCTTGCTGCTGTCCTCAAAGGTTGTCCAGAAGGGCAACCACATCTCCCAGTCATGGAAGTCAGGGATGTCCTGGTGGACAGACATTGCCTGACTCCAGAAGAAGCTGGCCTGCAGCATTGCTCTGCGGATGTGTTGATACAGAGCAGCTTGTGTTGGTGGTAAGGCCTCCAGTGTCTTCTTCCCACTTGTGAAGAGTCAAAGCCTAGCCTCATTGACTCTTTCCAGACCACAGCCCTTGCTGTACAGGACTACAACAAAGCGTTCTAGAGTGCGCATGTGCTGGGACTGTGGGTTGAACTCTTGGGGTTCACTGGTGAGGGCATCAAGGGTGTGTGTCAGTCCTGGTGTGCTCTGCCAGGCTGACCAGGCTGACTTCTTGCCACATCCCAGGAAGTGTGACACAGTGTCACAGCCTGTGACCGCATGGAATAGTGGCAGTGCCAGGCACCTTGATGGTCCAAGCTGGGCAGAGAGAGTGTGGATAGGAATGTCACGCATCTTCTTCCCACTGCCGAGACAGACCCACAACTCGGACAGCCCCAGTGATGAAAAGAAGTGAATGGCCAGGATGACCACATCACTGTCGACTGTGCGGACCAATGCAACCTGGTGGTGTTGCTGTGCTGCATGGGCAAGATGGAGCAGTATCCTGGTATCAGCCTCAATGTGGGTACATGGCTGAAGACCAGACACGTCATGTTGTTTGTTGGAGAGAAGACTCTCATTGTTGGTGCTGAGGAAAAGCCTCCCACCCAGATCCTGCTTCACAAGCTGTGCACTCAGGAAGGGAACAGTTCCCTCTTGTTGTCAGTATTCTTGAGGAACCCAGTGTTCCAGTCCTGCTTTGGAATACGGGTCTGACCATCCCCAATCCTGGTACGTGGGCCTGAGCCACGACGATGTTGTGTCAGGGTTTTGAGGTTGTCCTCTGGGTAGGTGTCCCAGACAGCATCTACCGGTGTGACAGTTGGAGTTACCTGTGACTCCAGAAATGGCACCAAATGCTGTGACACATAATCAGTGAATGTGTGTGCTGAGGTCGGCCGCACCATGTGGACAACAGCTGCCATGTCAAGTACCACAACTGTGGCTGCTTTGGCTGCAGCTGAGCGACCAGTGGGTGCCTTTAGGTGCTCTAGAATGTCATACTTTTTGCCAGACCTGAGTGATCCTTGGTTGGAGAGACTAGGTGGTTCTCTCTGATTCTCATACCGAAAGAACTCTTCCATGTCTGCATCAGGTCGAGACTGTAAGGAGAGGAAAAGCTTGGTTATGAGGGTAGAGTTTCTCTGAGCACTGCCTGATGTGCCTCCTTTTTTTGTGGTAACAGGGCGATTGGCAAATGTGAGGACATTTTGTCGTTTGATAGTGATTGTTATTGGCAAAGTGTCCTGCTCTAGAGTCTGTGTTACAAACTTGGCATGTAGATCTTTTCCAAGGTTATGAAGCTGGGCAAGCGATGCAACAACTTCATCTTTCATGACCTCCTGTGTGTGTAGAGCCAAAAGCTCATGGCCATTGTTAAAGGGATTACCTAGCTGTTCAACTATCTCCACAAATGACAGAACATCTTCCTTGTACTTAGTCTGCAAAGCACTTGCTTCTTCGTGATGGGCAGTGCGTGAGCTTGCAGTTTCCAACACAGCCTCAAACTGCTCGATACATCGAGAACAGTCGGGACCTGCTAGCATGAAAAGAGTGAGTGCCTCAGGGTTTTCATACAGACCAACTGCACCACCATGGGCCTGAAGGTTCTTGTTTGACTGCTCATGCGATTGGTCCTTGCCAATGAGGCTGAACTTGTGAGGTGACCTCTGGACAACAAAGTTCCCCTTGAGAAACTCAGCATACAACTGTGGGTGCTTCTCAGGCAACTGGACCATATCCCGCACATGCACTGGTAGCCAACGAGCATAGTTTGTGTGGCCCATCACATGGAACCAGGAGCACAGCTCATCATAGACCTGCACATACAGCAGGAAGTCTCCCTCACGGAGAGAACGGATGAATCGGCACATTAGGAGCTCCAGGTCCACGATGGTAGACCAGAACATGAACATGGGATTGTGAGTTCTGGACCTTTGAGCCCACATCTCTAGAGACTCAGGTGGTCCCTCAACACCAGAGCATTAATTGGAGTATGACTTCTGTCTGAGGAGATACAGACCCATGACAGAGACCTGGTGAGCATAGCGAGTGCGCTTTATATGATGCTCATCAAGCACAGACTGGGCACGGCCAGATGTGAGGACCTGTGCCTGAGTAAGAATGTTGCTCCGCCCAGAGTCTCGCAGCAACTTACCAATCATCAGGTGCATTTTGTCCTCTATGTGTAGAGCGCCCATCATCAGGACCAGCTTATCTTCCCCCATTGTGTCAGGGAGTGACCACTGCAGCTGCTTAGCGATGGCATACAGAGGCTGGTCACCACCAAGCACAGGAGTTTGACCAGGGTTGAGGGCCTCTGTGCCTTGCATTGTGAGATGCATTGCATGTTTCATCATAGAAGGTGTGGCTGCTGTGTCAGGGAACAGAGGTAGAACCCCTATCACTGCCTTAGGTTTCACAGAGTCACCACTCATGAGTCGGGAGTTGTAGCCTGACCAGGTGATGACTTCACCTTCTGGCAATGTGTCCTGTTTAAGCACTGTGGACACCTGTGCCATCCAGGACTCATCCTTAACTTTGGCTCCGTGTAGCAGATTATGAGATGGCCGAGAATTGAGACCTGGAGTACATGGTACATGCAAATCATTGCTTGAGAATTCAGCTGGCTGAACCACTGTGTAGGATTCAGGAAGTTGTGGTACAGAAGTGTCTGTAGGATCCAGCTGGATAGAGGGTCGCTGTACTCCTTGGTTGTCCCAAGACAGGTGGTTTGTCATGCTGATTGCTGTCCCATGGAACTCATCCCGGGAGAAGTTACCTTGGTTGTTGCTATCCAAGTTGTCTACATCAAAGGTCACGAAGACCCCACTACGGATGTTTGTGGCCAGCACAACTCCATCCTGGACAAACTGTTTGACCACTGCTCGTGCCATGGATCGCCTCATCTCCAAAACACGACTGTAAGACACAGAAACCCCAAAGGTATTGGCGTTATTGATCGCTTTCTTCTGTCTACCCTCACCATGCAGCTTGAGGCCCTGGTACAAAGGGAAAGGGGTCTCATGTTCTTTGTTGTGACGGATGTTGCTGTACTTTGTGGGATGATGTGAACCACTGCAGGTATTATAAATAATCTGCTGAGCAATGGCGCTTGCAACTCTTGCCCTGCCTTGTACCTGCGCCTGCAAATCCTCATTGCTCTGTTCTCACAAGATTGAGGGGCCCTGAAGCAGGATGTTGAGGAAGCTTCTCAGCTGTCCAGGGATGGGAGCTGTCAGGGAATCAGAGGCAAAAGAACCAGTAAATGGTTTGCTCTGAGCGCTTTCCTAAGTATTACTGCTGCTCGCATCAACAACAAAGCATCATCCTGACCTATCTGTAACTTTTGGGCTTCAGCTAGTATAACTCCAACCTTCTGGTTGCTAGAGATATAGACTTCCTTGCCCTGGGAGAACTCTGTCCACTCAGGAAGCAGCTTCAGAAGATACTCCTTGAACCATGTGGCATGTGGTTCCCTGGTAGCAGAACATGTAATTCCCTGTTCCTCCACAAGTGCTTTATAGAACTGTCGCAAAGCAGACAGTTTGAAGACTGAGCCAGAGTGCTCGACTAAAGCAACAATTTGCGCAATGGCAACTGAATTGAAGTGAGGGGGAGGAGGACCTGCAGATGCTCTGTGATCCTCAGCACGAGCTGAGTCTCTGAGGTGCAAGTAACACTGTAGGTGGTAGTAAGTGTCACCAGCATGGGCATCAGCTGCCTGGCCACAATCGCCCTGTTACCACAACAGTCTGATGTTTAAGTAACACTGTACCAGAGGCACACGCCACATCGCACATGATGCGATGTGGCGTGTGCCTCTAATTCCCTGACTGAGACAGTCTGGTCTGTTAGGAGATCTTCCCCTAACAGACCAGACTACATGCTATGTAGTCTGGTCTGTTAGGGAAAGAATTTGAAATCCTTGATATACAAAACCTACAAAATAGAGGTTATGATTGTGATTCTATGACTAAAATTGTCAAAGTTATGCAAAATTCGATTTTTACAGGCGGCCATATTGGATTTTCCAATATGGCATTTCCTGTCAAGGCTACTGTCAAACAGACATCAGATTTAGAATCCATGAGGTCCAAAACCCTAGCAAAGTGTTTTGATTTGTAACGTAATGTAAAAATCTTTTTTTTTGTGGCAGCCATTTTTAATTGTCCAATATGGCGACCCGCATTGAGAATTGGCCTTGGCTCCCGGCAGATTTGAATTCAGCAGGTCACAAACTACAAGTGTGCCAAATTTCATGCTTGTAGACAAATCTGCACAATTTTTCCCCTAACAGACCAGACTATTATAACCACATGAAAGTTTGGTTTAACCGTACCGGAAGTGGCCTCTAGCCCAACAATTTTGTTTGGATTAACCGATACTTTGGATTAACCGACTTTGGTTTAACCGACTTTTTTTTATATGATAAATGGTAGTATTTTGCCGGGCCGCCGAAAAAAGTTTGGATTAACCGTTCGTTTGGTTTAACCGAGCTTGGTTTAACCCGACTTCCGGAAATTTTCCGCGATTCCCTGACAGTGTTAAACCTATGGGAGAATATCAGCATTGCCGTTTTTTTCCCTGGAGATCACTTTCATCCCTGAATATACAATGTATGTGGACACTTTGATTATTGTTTTTTTATGTAGATACAGTATAACCCCATTAAACTAAGCTTGGTTAAACCAAACGATCGGTTAATCCAAACATTTTTCGGCGGCTCATCAAAATACTACCATTTATCACATGCAAAAGTCTCAGATGACCTTATAACCACATGAAAGTTTGGTTTAACCGTACCGGAAGTGGCCTCTAGCCCAACAATTTTGTTTGGATTAACCGATACTTTGGATTAACCGACTTTGGTTTAACCGACTTTTTTTTATATGATAAATGGTAGTATTTTGCCGGACCGCCGAAAAAAGTTTGGATTAACCATTCGTTTGGTTTAACCGAGCTTGGTTTAACGGGGTTGTACTGTATATCGTAAATTAAATGAAGTGGCCTGCATTAGTATTTCGGCGACATCACTTCCGACTTAAAGAGACTCACCACTGATGGGTTACACTGTCAGAGTGGATGTCAGCTCACTGATAGGTGATGAGCTGGCCCAGATAAGGACGGTAATACGCGCCGTACCTATCAGCCCACAAGCCTGACGTGGCGCACTGATGAGTTTGTGCAAACCTCGTTAGCGTGGGCAAAGACGCAACCAGAGTAAGACGGCTCACTCCATGGGTTTTATACGGCCAGTGAGTGCATGGGTCCTGGGTTCGAACACCAGCCTGTGCCTGAAATTGAGCCTCTTTTTTTAGTTTTTTTGTTTTCTCTTTATTTGTCTTTTCCTTTTGTACATTAGTGTATTACTGGAATTTAGCCTGATTTTCTTTTGATTTTTTTGGTCTCTTTATTTGTCTTTTTCTTTTGTACATTAGTTTATTTCTCGAATTGAGCCTGATTTTGTTTGGTCTCTTTATTTGTCTTTTTCTTTTGTACATTAGTTTATTACTGGAATTGAGCCTGATTTTTTTGGGATTTTTGTTGTCTCTTTATTTGTCTTTTTCTTTTGTACATTAGTTTATTTCTCGAATTGAGCCTGATTGTTTTCTCTCTTTATTTTTCTTTTTCTTTTGTACATTAGTTTATTACTGGAATTGAGCCTGATTTTCTTGGGGGGGGGGGTCTCTTTATGTGTCTTTTTCTTTTTACATTAGTTTATTACTCGAATTGAGCCTAATTTTTGTGTGATTTTTTTGTCTCTTTATTTGTCTTTTTCTTTTTTACATTAGTTTATTACTCAAATTGAGCCTGATTTGTTGTTTGTCTTCTTTTCCTTTTTTTTTGTGTACGTTGGTTGATTACGAAGGAGAAATTTCAATCGTGGATAATTGGTCTTCCTAATTCTACTGCTCCTTGCTCTATCCTAGTATTAATAATGACGAACGCCAGGCTCTGTAGCGACAAGTATCAATTTTTAATCCATTGCTGACATTGGTTTGACTCGGCCAGTGTTCGAATCCTATGAGTTGGAAGTGGGCGCTCAACTCATTTGGCCATCCCATTTGCTGGCTGTTTTTTTGTGGTGTTTTTGGGGGGGATGGAGGTCCTGGTGTGAACGTCGCATCGTGACGTCACAGTGTGAGTAGTAACTTCTTCATACACAACTGCGACTCGACGTGTTGGGTCGCAGCTTCAGTCCTCAAGAGGACCAGCGGAACTTGTAATATCCGGATTGCTAATTGGGTATTAACCATTGCGTTCTTTGAGGTATTTATTTAGGTTGGAAATTTAGCTAGTTAAGGCCTACATTAGCTAGTTAAAGCCTACATTCCTTACACGCGGCATGCGAATGCGAATGTGGCAAAAAATGGAGACGCCTATAAGTCAATGGGGGTCATTCCTTACACGCGGCATGCAAATGCGAATGCGGCAACTGAATCGGTCCATGTAGCCATCGGTGTGGCATGCGGCATGCGGCACGCGAATAGAAAAACGATCATCAGGACGGGCCGGGCCGGAATCATGACCGTTTGCATGCCGCATGCCACGTGAAAGGAATCATCCCGTTCACATGCCGCATGCCGCGTATAAGGAATGCTAGCTTTAACCTGCATAGTCCGATTAATGCATCAAATGTTCAAAATAAAAACACTGACCTAGATTCACTCTACATATCCAACTTAGATATTGGTCTACTTATTACCGGGCAGGATGGCCGAGTTGGCAAGAGCGCTGACTGGCTTCCAGGGCGGGAGGTCCTGGGTTCGAACACCACCGAGTCAAACCAATGACTTACCAAATTTATACTTGCATCTACCTAGCCTGGTGCTCGGCGTTACTTTGATAAGGCAATGACTGGTTTGCTCAGTATTGAGGTAAAGTTCTCCTTTCGCATACATCACAACTGAGTAGGATATTAGGCCATGGTGCCGATGACTAGGTCTCCCACTATAAAGTCGCCATGAGTGCGCGCTGTCACAGATCGGTACCCGTCCTGATATGAATCTAGATATTGCCAGAACATAAAGCTCTAGCAAAAAAAGCAAACGGTGTACTTATAACGCGTTTGTTTTTGCATAGAAGGGAAGGCAACTTCAATTTAACAGAACCTGTTCATGCTGAAGCCTTCAGTGGTCAGCTTTTCAACGTGCATATACAAGTTAATTTCGCATGTTTTCATGATAAATATCTCCTAAGTCAACCCCGAAAATGAACATTTATTGCAAACTGAAGTAAGGCACATTATAACGCTTGAGCCTAATACATTTCTCTCTTTGAAAAAAAAAAGGGGGGGGGGGGTCAATAAAAACCATTGGACTTTAATTGTGGCAATTTCTTGGTGTAATTTTGTTTGTGGGGAGGGGAGGAGTATGAGGGCTGTCATGATTTTTTAATTTTGTTTAATGATGATGGGGGGGGGGGGTGTCTTCGTGGAATGGCTTACTTAATATTCAGTCTTTGACGTGAGCATCAGTTGCACATCCTGACTACTGGATACGTGGGAACGCACGCAGGCAAGCAGGTAGGCATGCATACAAACCATGTGTATAGGCACCCATACATTTTAGTCAGGTCAGGTGATGCACGAGAGGAGAGTTTGAGGACGCTTAATTAAAACTGTACCAGGATATATATGTGCATGTGTGCGTGCATGTGTGCGTGCATGTGTGTGTGCGTGTTTTGACGAGCGGTTAACAACATATCATGCTCGCCCAACTTGTTCCCTTTCATTAAAGCTGCATAGTCCGATGACGCATCAAATTTTCAAAACCAAAATAATTATATAGACTGGACTCTACATGTCTAACTTAGATATTGATGCACATATTAACTTATTAAGCATTTATTGCCACTTAGAAGGGAACACTGAGACAATTTGAAAAAAACCTGTTACTGTTGAAGCCTATGGTGTCAGAGTTTTGGCGTGCTTGCCAAAACTAAGTTTACATGTTTGAATTTCAAATATCTCAAAACTTATCCATTTAAAATCAAAGTTACTTTAACCTGAAATAAGGTAGATTATAACGATCAATTTAATATATTTATCTCAGAAAAATTACCAAAACGCAAAACCATCGGACCATGCAACTTTTAATTCCAGTTGTTTGTTTAATTTCTCCCAACCCTCCCTTTGTGCATGACAGCTCTACTATTAATGCAGTCACTGGTTGCATTATTACATCTTATTTTGTGCTTCTTTTCGTAACCCTCTGATAAATGGCCCATTTATGCGGGTATGGTTTATGTCAATTAGAGTGAAGACTGAGTCACGTGATTAATTATAAGTCGATGTGACTACAGTGCTTTCTGTAGCCCAGGTCAGGGCAAGCAGACTGGGGCCTACTAGGACTAGATAAAAGATTCACCCAGTACTTTTGGTACACGGGTGAATGACAAAGTAGTGTAAATACGGGTGAAAAGAGCTTTAGTATAGAACAGGAAGTAGAATGCCTGCCTCCAGTATCAAATGGATACTTATAATAGGCACAGAGTTGGTGAAATGGGAGAGAATGCAAAAAGACAAGATGGCGGCCATAGAACGCCATCAATTTCACTTTTAAATCTGATTAAACTAGATGTTTTATTATATTTTTCAACTCAAAGGTAGCGGGTAAAATATAAAAACATATAAAGAATATATTTTGCTTCTTAAATTAAGACATTATTCACTCAATTAATTTCCCCAGCATGTCAAAATTCTTCACCAGCTTTTCTAATGGGTTGGTTTTCACCCCTGTACTGTCAGTACGGGGTGAATCTTTTATCTATACTAGGCCATGCTCTAATGGTGTGAGTAGTAGTAGCTCACTGTCCATCATGCTCCATGGAAAAGGTATTATGAAAGATTTCCACCACCAACCAGCCCTCTGGTCGCATGCAATTCACTTCCCCTGACCGAATGACTGGACTCGGTTCTACTTCTAGTCTGAAGACATGGAGGTTCTAAATGGATTAAATAATAAGCTGTGTTCACACGGGCCATGTAAATTGATTCGGAGAAAGCGACTTGCCTAGTTCGCCTCACATTTCTCGTGTGAACGGACGTTTGAGGCGGATTAGGGCTGAATCAATTCACGTGATGCGGATACTGTAAACCACCTCTCAAGGTAGTTTACGTGAGGCGATTTCTGTGATTCGATTTATTTTGCCCGTGTGGACGCACTGAGGCAGATTAAGCACCTCACACGCATGCACAGTCGACACCTCAGTTTGTTGACTTTCCGGTCGATCAAAAGCGCATATTATATAATTTGGTCTATGAACCTGTTAGAGGTGCACAGATATTTTTTTCATCATTTATTTTTTAGGGTTTCACTGCCCAGCAGAAGTTTTGACCGTTCCAAACCAATACGATTCATTAAATACATATCTAGGTCGAATCCACTCTCTTGTGGTGGCGCTGGTCACACTGGACTTGCTCATGCGCAGATATCGACTTCCGGCCCAAGTAGTGCTTGTGTGAACGGGCGGCTAATTCGACTCACCTGATTCGATTTGTCTGATTCGCCTCACATTTTGCCCGTGTGAACACGGCTATAGACTAGTTTCTCCACTCCACACACAATCCGTAGAGCACAGGTCTCCCATGCGGGATATCGAGAGTGCAATTTCCAGTCGAGTCGACTTACAAAATTAATGCTCGTCGCTACCTAACTTGGCGCCCGGCATTAATAGGAATGTGCAAGGACTGGTTAGCTCGATGTCAGGATAATGTGACTGAGTGGGATATCGGGTCATGGTGCTGGTGACCTGATTTCCCAATGGGGCAGCATTATTAAGTCGCCATGAGTGTGCACTGTCACAAGTCGGTACCTGTCCTGATATGACCTTAGATATTGCCAGGACATAAAACTCCAACAACCAACCGACCACTCCCAACATAAAAGCATGGCTTGACACTAGTGGTTGAGCCGTGTTCGTGGATTGTGAGTAAATTGGTGTAAACAAATTGCGCTTACTCTAGTAATCAGCTGGTAGCCCGGATGCAGCACCACCTCCCCCCTAGTGGCAAACAAACAAATGCCTTTGTGTTGTTCGTGTTGTAACCTGTTTGAACAGATCAATCGACTTATCAAGCCATCAATGAATTTAATACTACCAGTTCATGCCCGGACAGGCGAACTAGAATGTGTAGGTAGAGAGGAGGTGCGGGGGGTGGAGGTTGGAGGGGGGGGGGAGAGAGACAGTGGCAAAGAGAAACAAGACACAGGCAAGCAGCGACATGCTGAGAGAGAGACCGGCAGAGACAGGCAGATTGAGACATACCCTGAGAGAGCTATACTGAGAGATTAGAAGAGAGGGAGAGAGAGACACAGTGAGAGAGGGAGAGAGAGACAGATACAGATATGGGGTGGGGCTGGAAGAAAGGCAGCAAGAAACGGACAGATAAAGAGGGCAAGAGACAAAGAAGGGGAAACAGGCAGACATACACGATGAGAGACAGGACGAGGCATACCAAGGGAGAGACACATACAGCGGGAAATACAGAGAGAGGCAGAGATACATTGAGAGGGACAGACACATATATACCAGGGACAGACAGATATATACCAGGGACAGACAGATATATACCAGGGACAGACACATATATACAAGGGCCAGACATATGTATATACCAGGGATGGACAGATATATACCAGGGACAGACAGATATATACCAGGGACAGACAAATATATACAAGGGCCAGACATATGTATATACCAGGGATGGACAGATATATACCAGGGACAGACAGATATATACCAGGGACAGACATATATATACCGGGGACAGACAGATATATACCAGGGACAGACAGATATATACCAGGGACAGACAGATATATACCGGGGACAGACAGATATATACCAGGGACAGACAAATATATACCAGGGACAGACAAATATATACCAGGGACAGACAAATATATACCAGGGACAGACAGATATATACCAGGGACAGACAGATATATACCAGGGACATACAGATATATAGCCGGGACAGACAGATATATACCAGGGACAGACACATATATACCAGGGACAGACAAATATATACCAGGGACAGACATATATATATACCAGGGACAGACAAATATATACCAGGGACAGACAGATATATACCAGGGACAGATAGATATATATACCAGGGACAGACAAATATATACCAGGGACAGACATATATATATACCAGGGACAGACAAATATATACCAGGGACAGACAAATATATACCAGGGAAGAGAAATCGCAGGCTTGTTTAGGGGGGTTTCACGTCCTAGCAACATTTATGGTCATATCAGGACGAGTACCGACTTGTGACAATGCGCACTCATGGCGACTGTATAGTGCTGCATCACTGAGATACCAGGCCATCGGCACCATGGCCCGATATCCCACTAGGTCACATTATCCTGATACTGAGCTAACTAGTCCTTGCCCTATCCTACTATTCCTAATAACGCCGATCACCAGGCTATGTAGCAACAAGTATCAATTATGTATGTCATTGGGTTTAACTTGGCCAAGATTCAAACTCCCAACCTTCCGCACGAGAAGCCTGCGTCTGGTTGACATACAAGGAGAGAGATACCGAGATACACATGCCCTGGGAGTGACACAGAGATCTATATACCCAGGGAGAGCCAGAGAGATAGACGCACAGAACCAAGCAGTGACATTCCGCGAGAGAGACATTAGGAAGGAAAGACGGGTTGGAGAGAGCCAAACAAAAGAAAGCGTCATGCAGACATATTCTGCATCCGTCTCCCGTGCTGGTAGATCGTGGGTTCGAGTCCCGGTCGAGTCAAACCAATGACTTTAAAATTGATACTTGTTGCTTCCTAGCCAGGCGCTCGGCATTATTAGGATATGGCAAGGACTGGTGTGCTCAGTGTCAGGATAATGTGACTGAGTGGGATACCAGGTCATGGTGCCGGCGGCCTGGTTTCCCAGTGGGACAGCACTATAAAGTCGCCATGAGTGCGCACTGTCACAAGTCGGTACCCGTCCTGATATGACCTTAGATGTTGCTAGGACGTAAAACAACAACAAACAAACAAACATATTCTGAGAGATATATTCAGGGGGATTCTAAGAGAGGTAGTGTCAGAGAGACAGAAGCACTCAGATAAACAAACAGAACGAACCATTAAATAACGGGATGTGTCATGTCATAGAATATACTCTGAATATGCAGAAAGAAAATAAACAAATATAAAGGAGGAACAGTCAATAAGCAGTTCGCAGTTATGGGCATGACACGCATGTCACGCTATACAGACCGTGAATGTAATTAACAGGAGGGTGATGTTTAGTCACATATAAGGTGGTGTGGGAGCACTCATGGTTGTTGTTGTTGTTGAAGATTTATACTGCCTATCATGGATAAACCTGAACAGGCTTGTTTTCACCATTAGACAGTTTGTTGATAGAAAGCCCAAGCCTACACTTGTAGTTGTACTGACCCAAGGGATTTTTAACCTCCCACACCACATAGACATGGTATGAGAGCAACTGGCCTTTGATGACACTGTAAGTTATACACAGTGGTGGAAATGCAAATTGGCAGAGATGGGGGCATGGGGAATCGAACCACTGACCTTCAGATTAGGAGTCTGACCTAGAAAAAAATCAGACAGTCTAACCACTCCGCCACAGAGAACACGACAAATGCTGTGGTTTCCTGTATGTTAAAGTTGCATAATCCGATGCTTTTCAGTTTCTGCCCATGTTTGTTATATGAATATATTAGGTTGATCATTATAATTACCTCTACTTTAAAGACCAGACGGGATGGCCAAATGAGTTGAGCGTCTGTTTCCCGTATTAGTAGATCATGGGATTCCGTAGGTTCGAACCCTGATCGAGTCAAACCGCCAATGACTTTAAAAAGTTATACTTGTCGCTTCCTAGCCAGGTGCTTGGCATTATTAGGATAGGGCAAGGACTGGTTGGCTCAGCATGAGGATAATGTGACTGAGTGTGATATCCAGTCATGGTGCTGCCGGCCTGGTCTCCCAGTGGGGTCTGGTCGCCATGAGTGCGCACTGTCACAGGTCGGTACCCATCCTGATGTGACATTAGATGTTTCAAGGATGTAAAACTCCAACAACCAACCAACTCTACTTTAATTTGAACTTGTATTTTAATGTAACTTGTATTTTTTAAAGGGAGCTATTTGGAAATAAAAATATGCCAAAATAAATGTTGGTATTCACACTGAAATGCCGGGCATTGGCATAACAACATTCACAGGAGCACCAAACTGAAAAAGAAATACTTTAGGAGCGCACCAGTATCTGAGCTGCATGCAGTAGACAGCTACACAACAACTGGAAGTAATAAAACAAGCGGAACCACAAGACTATTACTGTCTAACGGCGAAAACTAGTCATTAGATGTAAGCATTATGGGCAGCAAAAAATACACCATCACCAAAAAAAAGTGTTATTATATGTGTGCTTACATCTAAGTACATGTATGTGTTTTAGTTTAGAAAATGTTAAATCTTTTATGGAACTGTGCAGCTTTAAATGGCACTCCTCAACGTCTTGGCTCTGCCATGTACACACACACACGCACACATACACCTTCTCAACCTAGACATTCTACACACACATACACACGCACACATACTCACATACACACCCACACACACATACACACACATACAGACACATACACACCCACACACACGTGCACACACACGCGCACACATACACACACATACACACACCTACAGACACACAAACTCACACACATACACACACATATACACACACCTACACACGCACCCACACACATACACACGCACACACACACGTACGCGCGCACCCCCCCCCCTCACCCCACACACACAGACACAGAGTCAGTACCCGCCAGCTCCGTCTAGTCGCCCTGGTCGTGATGTGCATTATTGACGAACCTTTAGTCATCCACCAAACTTAGAGGGACACAACACAACACTTAGCACCACTTACTTACAGGTGGGCCCCACACTACTTACACATCACCGTCCACTCCATTCGGAGTGGTTGGTTGGTTGTTGGGAGTTTTACGTCCTGGCAACATCTAAGCTTAAATCCTGGTGCGTGAATTCATCAATTCACCAGAGTTTTTCCTTCTTAATAATGGTTGGTTTGTTGGAGTTGTACGTCCTGGCAACATCTAAGGTCATATCAGGATGGGTACTGACTGACTTGTCGATTTTATAGTGCTGCCCCACTGGGAGACTAGACTGCCAGCAAGCACCATGACCTGATATCGCACTGAGTCACATTATCCTGACACTGAGCCAACCAGTCCTTGCCCTATCCTAATAATGCTGAGCATCTGGCAAGGAAGTGACAAGTATCAATGTTGTATGTCATTGGTTTGACTCGACCGGGAATTGAACTCCCGACCTTCTGCACTGGAGGCCTGCGCTCTACCGATTCGACCGCCGCATCCGCTCATTCGGAATGGTGGTGGTGATAATGATGAACATGATTATGATGTATGTTAATTATGTATCTTGTTTTTATTATTTATTTAAAGTTGCATAATCCGAGAAAGTTATATTTTCAAAACCAAATAGTCTACCTGGATTTGTTTTCCTTCCTATCCAACTTTATTACTGATGTATGCATTCATCAATTGTCGAGAGCTTTTCTCCTTAAAAATGCTGAAACTCTACCGACTTGGACATGAACTAGGTAACATGGTAATGGCATATTGCTCTTAGCTTCAACTGATGTGTGCAGACAAACTATGTTGTGTGTCTGCACTCAAAAGAGTTCTCTAGTTAACAATTATCATTAAAGTTACACAAACTAAAATAAATAAGATTAAAATAAAAGCGAAGTAGGTTATACACGTTCGCCTGATGTAATAAAGAGGAGAATAAAACCAACCGATGTTAATACATCCATCGTTAATGCAGGCTTTAAATTATTTTACGACATTATTTTATACAGGGATGAAAGATCTCCGCGATATCGCGGATTTCCGGGATTCTTCCTGGAGGCCCCTACTGCAATTCCGCAGCATGATCAGCGTATACTACTAATAAATGCTTCAAATTGCGCAGCACTATCAGCATATACTACTATTAGTACTAATATGTGCTTCAAACGGCACAGCACTATCAGCATATACCAATATATATGAAACCCGACTTCCGGGAATTTTCCGCGAATCCCTGACAATGCTAAATCTATGGGAGAATATCCGCATTTCCGCTTTTCTTCCCGGAGGCTACTTTCATCCCTGTTTTATAGAATGTTGAGGGAATTGTTAGTAGAGCGGAGTGTGAGTACTGTGTGTAGGTTTTTATTTTCGTTGAGCATCCTCTCCTCTCAGATGAGGTGATTTATAAAAAAAATCATATATCTTTTTCCTTTCTTTAACATCCCTACAGTCAATTCCAGTTACTGGTAAATAACTATTGGCCTGTTGATGCCAGTTGTTGCCCTAGATGGGCTAGTGGGGGGGGGGGGGAGTTTTGGGTGGTTGGGGAGGGGGGGGTAAACTGGATATTTTTTTTGCTGAATAAATATTTTTTACAACGCCGATGCACTGGTATTCCGGTCATTGGATATTGAGTTTGGGATTATTAAGGATCATCTCCCTCATTCTTATATCTGAGCAAAGCTTATATCTCATGTCTGTGAAAAGCTTATATCTCATGTATGAGCAAAGCTTTTTTTCTCATGTTAAACAAAGTATATTTCTCATGTTTGAGCAAAGCGTGTATCTCGTACTTATTTAGTTTGCATGGGAAAGCTTATGTTCATGTTCATGCATAGGTAAAGCTTATTTGTCATGTATAAGCAATGCTTATTTCTCATATCTGTGGAAAGCTAATTTCTCATGTCTAAGCAAAGCTTATTTCTCAGGTCTTAACAAAGCTAATTTCTCATGTCTAAACAAATGTCGTGGGGGTGATGAAAATGGGAAATACTGCGCCTAGAGCGGGACTCGAACCCACATCTCTTTGCACTCCGGGCCAGTGTGCTAACCATTACACCACCTAGGCTCCCTGATATCAATACACTCCCCACGCCTACCTGTCTATGTGGTTACTTGCCTGAGAGGTCAGTGCAGACCACTACACTCGTCCCCCTGGAATTGTAAGTCTTGTAATGCTTACAATTACATACATACAGGCAATGCACTAACACATACATACACAGGGTAGGTTCAACAACCATACAGCGCAAAGCTTGTACAGGATCCTGATCACGGTAACCAGTGTCATGGGGGTGATGAAAATGGGAAATACCGTGCCTAGAGCGGGACTCGAACCCACATCTCTTTGCATTCCGGGCCATGTGCTAACCATTACACCACCTAGGCTCCCTGATATCAATACACTCCCCACGCCTACCTGTCTATGTGGTTACTTGCCTGAGAGGTCAGTGCAGACCACTACACTCGTCCCCCTGGAATTGTAAGTCTTGTAATGCTTACAATTACATACACACAGGCAATGCACTAACACATACATACACAGGATAGGTTCAACAACCATACAGCGCAAAGCTTGTACAGGATCCTGATCACGGCAACCAGTGTCGTGGGGGTGATGAAAATGGGAAATACTGCGCCTAGAGCGGGACTCGAACCCACATCTCTTTGCACTCCGGGCCAGTGTGCTAACCATTACACCACCTAGGCTCCCTGATATCAATACACTCCCCACGCCTACCTGTCTATGTGGTTACTTGCCTGAGAGGTCAGTGCAGACCACTACACAAAGCTAATTTCTCATGTCTAAACAAAGCTTATTTCTCATGTGTGAACAAAGCTAATTCCTCATGTCTGAACAAACCTTATTTCTCATACACACGTATGTATACATACATGCATAATACACACACACACATATATATTTTACCTCGGTAAACAGCCTCAGGCTAGCCTCAGGCTAGGGAGAGGTAAGCACGTCCGGTACCAGCAATTAGCATATACAACTCACGACTGGATAACGTGTCGTTGGGTTGCTCCGGCAAAATTAGTCTACATACAAGCAAATACGCAGTAAGTATAATAAAAACTGTGGTTAGCTTAATTATGATGCATTAGAGCATCATTATGGAAAGTTTAGACTTTCGTTGGTCCAATTTGGACGAGTTATTTGGTTATAAACAACCAAGGATAGAACACTCGAGTGGGTTTCTCGAAGGAACCAAACCGGTCATTAGCGGTTATGTCAACACCCGGGTCACCGTGTGACTATGGGTAGAGATGTGGGTTTCGCCCTATCTCATGTGGAAATTCTCTCGTACTCTAATAGAGAGTAATGTTGGAGATGCTCCTGGGTTTCTTTTATAGACTCCCCTAGACAAAACTTTTTCAGGCGTTTCTCCGAGTTTCGTAGCATTTTCTCCAACTTGTTGACGTAGTAGTCACAGGTGGGAGAAGTGTGCGGAACAGAGGGATGGGCGGGCCGATACACTGGTCCCGACCCCGCGTAAGGTTTGGGCTTGACCCACAACCCACGCACAAATTTAGCTTATTACGCCTGTGTTATAACGGTATAAACACGTTCTCTAACACCAATAGATGTCCAAATGAGTTTGAAACAACCATATTGTGACATATATATATACCGGGACTGACCAAAAATATTTGTTTCAGCTCCCGATGGCCACGAAGCGGAGTAAGCGCGGTGCAGCAGCAGCCGAGGGGCGTGTTCCGAGTGGAGTGGACGAGGAGTACGACTCCTCACCTGTGTTGTCGGCAGGGCCGTCGACACAGCCCCGGGCGCATATCCTCTCCGACCCGGACGAGGACGCAGTGCCTGAGGTGCCTGCGCCTCCAGATTGGGAGGCTCGCTTTGCACGATTGGAAAGCCACATCTTGACTGCCAAATCGCCTGTGTCTCGGAAGCGGCGTAGGCCGAGTGTCCAAGAGGATTCGTTTGAGGATTTCTTGGACACAGACTCGGCGGTGGAGCTTAAGGCTCCTCCTCCTCCTTCTCCTAAACGGAGGAAGAAGAAGAAACAGGTGATTTCTTCGGGTGATGAATTCACCAAGGAGCGGGCAGAGACTGGTTTTCGCAAAAAGCGGAAGACTAAGTCCAAAAAGAAGAAGAGGAAGAGGAAATATTCTTCTTCTGATTCGTCCACTGAGTCTACTTCTACGGAATCAGACTCAGACACCATTTATGAAGGGGTCTATGCGGACATTGGCACTAAAGTGGCTAAGAAGGTGGAGAAGCCAAAGGCTAAGCGGGTTAAAACCACTACGCTTATGCGCGAGACCGTGAATGGTCATTTTCGCACGTTCAAACCGGCGGAGGTTATCTCCAAGTTAGGAGATGAGTTAACAGGCATAAAGGGTGTTCCCAACTCCATCATTAAAGAAATGGATCGGGATGTCAATATGACGGATGACCGTAAGAAGTTTGAGGATGTGTTGCACACAGTGCATAAGGCAGTGTTGGCTACCCTAACAGCTATTGTTCCTGTGGCTAATAGGATGCAGAGTGAAAATAAGTTCTCGTCTTTGGCTAAGACAATGGACAAAGGCATTGCAGTGCTAGCGGCGGCAGGTAATTACCTGTCGTTTCGAAGATATGAAAATGTCTTCAAGTCAGTTTGCACAGATGCTGGCAAAGAAGTGGCTCGCTCTAAGAAGGTTACCGATAATGAGGGGAAGGAGTTTACGCTTTATCTTGCTCCAGAGCCGATTAAAGGGAAACCTTTAGATAACACCAAGATGTTTGGCGGTCAACTACAATACCTATATAAAGAGGTAGAGACTGCAGCCAAGAGTGGCAAAAACATGGATGGCAAGAAGAAACAGGAAGCTCCTCGTTTCAAAAAGTCACGAGGGGATTTTCGTCCACGACGGTTCACCAGAGGAACCAGACCGAGTTCAAACTTCGGTCAAGGGTTTCGGGGCCGGGGCGCTCGCCCAGGCTGGACCGACAACACCGCACGGCCAATAGGCCGAGGGTTCAACTCGTCGAGACCTTTCCCCAGGGGCGGGTCCAAGTAGAGGTCCAAACACAAACTTTACAAGTCCCTGAAGCCTCTAAAAACACACAAACTGTAAGCAACTTTGTGGCTGGTAATATTAGTAATCATATTTCTGAGTGGCACAAAATTACTAGTGACCAAGAAATTATAAAAATAGTTAGGGGTGTTCACATTCCCTTTACACAAATTCCTGTACAAAGTATAATACCTTTTCCATATAACATTCAACCAGTTGAACGAGAGGCACTAACTAAACAGGTACATAAATTCTTTGAGAAAGGAATTATACAAAAAGTGACACACTGTTCAGGACAGTTTATTTCAAACATTTTCTCGAGACCGAAGCCTAATGGTGATGTTCGAATGATCCTGGATTTAACAATCCTTAATAAAAGGGTGGAATATCGACATTTTAAAATGTTCTCTCTAGATACGGCACGAGATCTGATTACACCAGATGCGTGGATGGCTAGTGTTGATTTACAGGATGCATATTATACGCTTCCCATAATGGAACAATACCGAAAATTTCTTCGATTTATTTGGGATAACCAACTCTATGAGTTTACCTGCATGCCGAATGGCTTAGCTTGTGCGCCACGTTTATTTACTAAATTGCTTAAACCTGTTTTCTCGGTAATGGCGAGGAAGGGTCACATAATGTTTCCATACATAGATGATTCTTTTATTATAGCATCAACACAAATTGGTTGTGTGAATGCAGTTTTGGATTTATGTGCATTACTCACTAAATTGGGGTTTTATGTACATCAACAAAAGTCAGTGTTTAAACCAACAAAACAACTCAAATGTTTAGGGTTTATTCTGGATACACAGTCCCTTACAGTGTCGATAACAGAACAAAAACTAATTAAGTTTATGACTACAGCGACTCAGCTTATTAAGTTATCAAAGCCAAAAATTAGACAGGTTGCTGTTCTTATTGGCATAATGACATCATATGCACCTGCTGTGTTATATGGGAAGGCCCATATTAAGTCGCTAGAAATAGATAAAAATTTAGCGTTAACACGAACTAAAGGCAATTTTGAGCGAAAGATGTTTATTTCGCAAGAAGGGTTACAGGATATTGGATGGTGGATGCAACATATAGCAAGTTCACCAAATCCAATCCGCATGGCGGAACCTAATACAGTAATTACTACTGATGCTTCGTTAGAAGGTTGGGGAGCTCATCGAGATGGGGTCACAACAGGAGGTAGATGGCTTGATGATGAAAAATCAGACTATATTAATGCACTAGAATTGCGTGCTATTTATCTGGGCTTACGTAGTTTAGTAAAGATAAATAAATCACAGGTTAGAATACTAACTGATAATACTACTGCCATGGCATATATTCGTAACATGGGTGGAACCAAATCAAAGTCTTGCAATCAGTTATCTAAACTGATTTGGAACTGGGCACAGGCTCAACAGGTCTGGCTGACTGTAGCGCATATTCCAGGGTCACAAAATACACTTGCAGATTATAAAAGTAGAAATTTCCATGACCATTTAGAGTGGTCTCTCTCTACACCTTTGTTTAACTTTGTTTGTGAAAAATGGGGTACACCTGAAGTTGACTTATTTGCATCACGAAATAATAACAAGTTACCCTGTTATGTTTCTTGGCATCCTGAACCGGATGCTTGGAAAGTAGATGCGTTTGCTATTACCTGGGAAAATAATTATTTTTATATTTTCCCACCATTTAGCATTATCAGCCGAGTAGTGAGAAAAATCGGCTTGGAAGGGACACATGCGATACTGGTGGTGCCCGATTGGGACACGCAACCTTGGCTGCCAGTAGTTTCACAACTGGCAAAAGAACATATACGATTCCCAAGAAAACTCGGGAATCTGACGCACCACGGACCGCTAGTGGTTCACGGCGACGTGTCAACGACGCCCCTATTGGCATTCCTTTTCTAAGGAAGCAGCTACAGCAATTTGGATTGGACAGAATTACTGAGGATAGGATAGTATCGGATGCCTGGAGGCCAGGAACTGTCAAAATGTATACAACCTATTTAAAGAAATGGGGTGTACATTGTTTGTTAATGAAAGTTAAGCCAACAAATCCAAAGATTTCACAAGTAGCTCGGTTTCTTCGTTCTCTAGAGGATGAAGGACTTTCCTTTGGATCGATTAATGCGGCGAGGTGTGCGTTATCAATTATATTACCTAGAATTGATGGCGAAACAGTTGGAAAACATTATGTTATTTGTTATTTACTTCGTTCAATTTATCAAAGGAATCCTCCAAAACCAAAGTATAGTCGGTTTTGGGATGTTTCTATAGTATTTAAGTTGTTTCAGGCTTGGCCTCACAACTCGTGGTTAGATATAAAACAGTTAGGTTTTAAGGTCGCGGTCCTGTTATTGTTAGTAACTGGACACAGAGGACAGACGATTGTTGCTTTATCCTTAACTGGATTAGAAATAGACAAGCAACAAGCTACGTTTGATTTAGAAAAATTGCTTAAATCGAACACGTTAGGTGACCCTTTATCAACGGTTCACTTAGACTGTTTTCCGAATGATCGGAAATTATGTGTTGTGTCGGCCATACGGGCTTATATATACAAGACAAAGGATTTACGTGCATCACAACAACTATTAGTGAGCTTTATAAAGCCACATAAGGCGATTTCACGAGACACACTTGCCAGATGGACAATTACGGTGTTGAAATTGGCTGGAGTGGATACGAGTAAATACTCTTCCCACTCAACTAGAGGAGCCATGGTCTCCAAGGCACGGGTGCTTGGTATTTCTGTGAAAAGAATACTAGCGCATGCAGGCTGGAAGACGGCTAAGTCGTTTGCAAAACATTATAATAAACGACTAGAAAAGCCTACCGGCGTTGCAAAGCGTCTTCTCGCCAACTAACAAGAATAGGTGAGAACAAAAATTTAGAATGTTATAATAATAAGAAAGAATGATATTAAGGATAAAAATGAATTATGTAAAGGTCTCCCTAGCCTGAGGCTAGCCTGAGGCTGTTTACCGAGGTAAAATAGTATAGTTATACGAGTCTTACCTTGGTACAGATGATGGATAACTGTTGTTTTACCGAGGTATAAGCCTCGGATAGATGTGGGCTAGGGCCCTCCCGCCACACCCTGCCACATCTATTCCGTTGGTGTACCTTTTCGGTAAAGTAATAGTATCCATTGTTTGAAAGTCATTTTTATCCTCAATAAGTAGGTTAAGATTGCTGGTACCGGACGTGCTTACCTCTCCCTAGCCCACATCTATCCGAGGCTTATACCTCGGTAAAACAACAGTTATCCATCATCTGTACCAAGGTAAGACTCGTATAACTATACTATATATATATATATATATATATATATATATATATATATATATATATATATATATATATATATATGTCTATATATCCATATATATATATATATATATATATATATATATATATATATATATTAATTGTTTTGGATTAATATGAAGTAACTACCAAAGATTACAGGTGGGTGAACACAGAAACTGATGGTTTGCTGTCATTTCCTATTTCCTATTTTCTATTAGTGCTGAAAATGAACCATCGTATATTTTATGAGAGGAGACGGGTTAAGAGCATCCACCTTGCACCCTGATATGTTTCACTAAGAGCTCCAGCCTGACATAACACCAGCGTGAAGGTCACTTAATGGGGAAGTCACGTGACCAACACAACTTTTTTCACCGGTTTTACGATCAAATGGGACTAGTTATAGTTTCTATGCCATGGGCTACTCATAGTATGTATATCATGAAACAATACAATTGTCACCTCAACGGGTCCACCTCAGAAACCACCATCAGTTGTTCTGAGGGGGGTGGAGAGGGGAATTTGGGTGTTTTTCTTTTTTTTTTAAGCCGAATAGTCTGTTGAAGATATCAAATTTCAAAACCAAAACAATTATCTAAATTTGATTCTACATATCTAACTTAGATATTGGTGCACTCAAACATGTGTCACTACTTAGAATGAAATACAGAGCCAATTTATTAGAACCAGTTGCTGCAGAAGTCTATGTTTTCAGAGTTTTGGTGTGCTTGCCAACATTAATTTAGCATGTTTGCACTTCAAATATCTAAATAGTTTGCCATTTGAAATAAAAGTTACTTCAAACTAAAATACGGTAGATTCAATCGATCAACCTAATGTATTTATCTCAGAAAATGACAGAAACTCAACAGCATCGGACTATGCAACTTTAAGTTGACATTTTGTGACCGTACTATAAAACAGTTCTATCTGACAAAGTGACCGAATTGGTATTATGGATGTAAAAATGTTCTATCTACAAAAGACTATCATGCAGTTACAGAACTGTTTGTCAACTGGTATTTTTCACTGAGATATATTAAAAGTAATATTGTTCTATCTGCTTTGCTATCATGCAGTTACACAGCTTCAGTCCTCATTATCTCGACAGCACCATTTTGTCAGATAGAACATTTTTATAGTAACGTCGCGATTTGGAATTCCACCGTTATACGGATCCACTTATCTGTATGGCCAGGCCAGGGGGTGTGTATGTAAATAAGGCGACGGTCCTTATGTGAATGGTTACTTGGTTTCATGACAACTCCAAGGTTGTATCTATGCATTAACGTTGGTCAAAATCGATGTGTGGTATGACTCAGCCCTCACTGTGGTTAGCATGTGCATTAACAGACAGAGCTAGTGCTAGGGCTTGGTTTGTTGGGTGTTTTGTAAATGCAGGCTCCGTACAGGGCCTGGAATGTCTTGAAAGGTCTTAAACTTCATTTGCCCCATTTCAAGGCGTTGCTTGACAAGCCTAGAATCTAACCTATTCTGGCTAATTAGTCTTGAACAGCCTTGAATTCCATTAAATTGTCCCCACTGATCTAAATTACTCTGAAATCGACATTCGCCCTTGTTGTTGTTTTCCTCTCTCTTGAAGATTTATACTGCCTATCATGGATAAGCCTGAATAGGCTTGTTTTCACCATTAGACAGTTTGTCGATAGAAAGCCCGAGTCTACTCTTTTACCGACCCAAGGGATCTTTAACTTCCCACACCACATAGACATGGTATGAGAGCAACTGGCCTTTGATGACACTGTAAGTTATACACAGTGGTGGAAATCCAAATTGGCAGAGGTGGGGGGCACAGGGAATCGAACCACTGACCTTCAGATTAGGAGTCCGACCTAGAAAAAAGTCGGATACTCTAACCACTCCGCCACAGAGAAACCCAAATGAAAATAGTCTTGAATTCCTATCAAAAACAGCATTGAAAGGCCTTGAAATAGCCTTGAATTCCATATCTTCACATGTGTATGGACCCTGAACATGGCAAGTACTATTTACTTACTCCTTTATTTCCTTACTTACAGACCTTCTACTGATTTGGTAGACTATGACAGTATGAGTCTCATATAATATCAGGATGTCTCCAGCACCTTGTATTCCCAGTCAGGAACCCGTCCGAAATACTGACGAGGCTAAATATTTCTTAACTTTGATGGTCATATGAGGACCAGTGCTTCCAATGTGATAGTGACTGTACTTGGCTAATGGGGAACCAGAGTGCAGCTGAATCACCAGAATGAAATTTACCCAGATGTCCTTGTTGTGCATTTGCCGCTTTAACGATACATGATCCGATGAAAGCATCACATTTTTCTAAACCAGAACACTTAGCTCCATTTGATCCTACATATTTGACTTAAAGTTGCATGGTCCGATGTTTTGAGTCTCTGTCATTTTCTGAGATAAATATATCAGGTTGATCATTATAATATGCCTTACTTTAGTTTGATGTAACTTTTATTTTAAATCGCTAACTTTAGAGGTATTTGAAGTGCAAACATGCAAAATGAATGTTGGCAAGAACACCAAAACTCTGATGCCATAGGCTTCTACAGTAACAGGTTCTATTAAATTGCCTCAGTATTCCCTTCTATGTGGCGACAAGCATCTAACAAGTGCATCACTATCTATGTGAGATATGTAGAATCAAATCTAGATAATTATTTTATTTTTGAAAATTTGATGTTTTCATCGGACTATGCAGTTTTAAATACTGGTACATAGAAGGGAATACGAAGTCTATTTAATAGAACCTGCTACTGTTGAAGCCAATGTGGTCCTCTATTTCAACATGCACACCAAAAGGTTACCCTAACCTTGACATTGAAATATTAAATCTACACCTGTAAGCTGTACATTGTTGCTGTTGGGTAACATCACATATTAAGTTTTTAGTGCCACATAGAAGGGAACACTGAGACAATTTGATAGAACCTGTTACTGTTGACGCCTATGGTGTCAGAGTTTTGGCGTGCTTGCCAAAACTAAGTTTGCATGTTTGAATTTCAAATATCTCAAAACTTATCCATTTAAAATCAAAGTTACTTTAACCTGAAATAAGGTAGATTATAACGATCAATTTAATATATTTATCTCAGAAAAATGACCAAAACGCAAAACCATCGGCCTATGCAACTTTAAATCAGAGTACGGTGTGATTTAATATAAAGGGAGACGGGGGGGGGGGGAGAGTCACTTATTGTGATGAATTTACATTAGTTTTTCCTCAGTTCCAAATAGTCATAAAGAACTAACGCAGCATGTACAAACACGGGACACATTGTGCTTGGTTGTGCATACTGGAGGGGGAGGGTTTATGTGCTATATATTTTATTATGTGCTATATAATTTATTATGTGAATATAAATAAAGAATTGTCCCTAATGCCTTTCGGTGTCCCTTTCCGGACGCCACTCGCTTCCCAACACCCCTTATTCTCTGCAGGCCCCTCTGTAAGTGTAACCGGGCACTCTCTGCTTCCCACTGCCTGGGAACCGACTCCAGCGGTCTCCCAGCTCTCACTTCAAACTTCCCCACCACCACCCACAGTAGAGATGAACGACGACTATGTAAAACGCAACCAAACGACATAAAATGCAACCAAAAACTGTTTCGGTTTGAATCAATATGAACAAGCTGTGTGGAGGCCCTGGTTCCAGTTAAATTGACATAGTATTCCTTCGAATGCAGTAATAAATGCTTAATTAGTATTTAAATAGGATGTCTAGAATCAAATATAGGTAGGTGTTTTGGTTATGAAAATGTGCTGTTTTAATTGAACATTACAGCTTTGATGCAAATTAATAATCAATGTATGTGCCTTATATTGTAAATAACTGTATTGTCAGTTGGCACTTGGGTGGAAGACCAATGCCACGGCGCTGACAAAAGACTTCATTCAATGAATAAGCTATATTTACAACAACACATTTTTGTAAAGGTATTGTGTGGAATTATTATTGGAGAAAGATCAGTAGCCATAGAGCTATAGAACAAAAATTTGTTTTGAATAATACAAATATTTACTATATAATTTTGTTAAAATGAACAAAAAATGTAAGAAATTTAATATTTTGGTTATAGTTATATAAGCAGGACACGGTGGTATCGTGAAGGGAGAGTTACTGTTGGATGTTTAATGGTGAGTGGTGTGTGGGTTTATACTGTTGTACTGAACAACTACATCAAGCCCACAACCAGTCCGACAACCACTACCTGCTAAGGCCCAGGCAGACCTTACCGGACTGAGTACCGGACACCACCGGACAAAGGATTGTCTAGTCCGTTGGTGTCCGGTGTCAAAATGTACTGAAATGTACCGGATGGAACAAACGCTAACAGGACAAGGAACGTACATTAACGGATAGCCACCAGACGATAACCGGACGAAAACTGAATGTCAAACTGATGTAACGGATTGTTCACTGACGCGCAGAAAACATATACTGACCAAATTCCCGCAATACAAATTTTTTTTTAATTAAAAAATTAAAAAACAACAACCTCAACGGACTTGGCAGCAAGCAAACCGGAGACGTACCGGATGTGTACCGGACATGAAACGGACTAAACAGACTTAAGCCGGACACCAACCATATACTTCAGTCCAGTGGTGTCCGGTACAAGTTTTGTGCATGTTCAAGACTTGTACTGGACATCTCCGGACACCACCGGACAGATAACGGACACGCCAGATGCCAACCATATATAAACTGCACATTGCCGTATTTCACCGGACAGTGTCCAGTTTCTGTCCGGTTCCTCAATCCGGTGAGGTTTGACTGGGGCTTTAGCAATCCTTAATATTACATCATGGCCAGGTGCTCCCTGACACATGTGTGGGTGGGTTATGGAGACAGAATCTGTCAAACTGACGCAGTTTTACACAATTAATAGGTACACAGTTAGCGATATATAGGGATGAGATTGGTTGGTTGTTGGAGTTTTACGTCCTGGCAACATATAAGGTCATATCAGGACGGGTACTAACTTGTGGCAGTGCACACTCATGGCAACTTTATAGTGCTGCCCCCCTGGGGCCGTCCTGATATGACCTTAGATGTTGCTAGGACGTGAAACAACAAAAACAAACAAACAAACCCCCTCGAGGAAATTAGGCCACCAGCACCATGACCCGATATCCCAATCAGTGACATTATCCTGACACTGAGCTAACCAGTCTGTGATGAGAAGATCACTGCATCAGTACATGCAGAACAAATATTGTGAAAACAGTTCCACTTGCAGTGGAGGGGGGGGGTATTTCTATATATTATAAACGTATCGATTTTGTATTGATAAACAACCAGTGAATGAACTAATGTGTGTAACAGCTGACGGTTCTGCTGATGTGTGGAAAATGTCTTATAGAGACTTTCCACCAATGCTCATATTAATACATAGATACTCGATGTACATTTTTGTTAGTATGGCTGGAAGACCAGTGCTTTGGCGCTGGCAATACAACTTTATTCGGCAGAATAAATATATTTAATTTTAAAAAAAAAAAGTTAAAAAAAATGTAAAAGCCTACCATATGATGACAGTGGCAGTAACTAATGTCTGTAGCAGCTTACTGTGCATGTCCCACGGAAAAGGTCTACTGTAAAGTAGATGGTGGTAGGAATTACTATCATGTGGTGTGAACATGTTCTATTTAAAACTGGTAGCCAACTCATTTGACACACATAAATACATATATACACATACATACATATATACACATACATACATATATACCTACATACACCAAAATATAAATGCATATATATATATATATATATATATATATATATGTGGATACACACCTACATATAAAGTACATACATACATGCGATGTATATACATATATACATATATACATGCATATGATGTATACATACATATACATATATGCACACATGCACACTTATACTACATACATATGTCATGTGGGTGATGAAAATGGGAAATATTGCGCCTAGAGCGGGACTCGAACCCACATCTCTTTGCATTCCGGGCCAGTGTGCTAACCATTACACCACCTAGGCTCCCTGATATCACCACACTACCCATGCCTACCGGTCTATGTGGTTACTTGCCTGAGAGGTCAGTGCAGACCACTACACTCGTCCCCCTGGAATTGTAAGTCTTTTAATGCTTACAATTACATACATACAGGCAATGCACTTACACATACATAAACAGGGTAGGTTCAACAACCATACAGCGCATAGCTTGTATAGGATCATGGTCACGGCAATCAGTGTCATGGGGCTGATGAAAATGGGAAATATTGCGCCTAGAGAAGGACTCGAACCCACATCTCTTTGCATTCCGGGCCAGTGTGCTAACCATTACACCACCTAGGCTCCCTGATATCAATACACTACCCATGCCTACCTGTCTATGTGGTTACTTGCCTGAGAGGTCAGTGCAGACTACTACACATACATAAATGCAGGTACATCACTGGTGCCACTTGTCTTCCTGTTTTGAGTAGTTTTGTAGCATTGAACCCTTAACACACATAGTCCGGTCAATACAATATCGACTAGCTGTAGAGGATGCTGTCGTCCCGTGACACAGGTGTGCGACATCCCGGGTATCCGGGATTAGCCTCCCAGCATGCTTAATACGGCATGCAAGACCACCCCTTAATTATTTGTAGTAATCTCTACACTATAGTTATTCATGTTTATATGAAGGATATGTACTTATGTGTGTGTGTATTTATGCATGTATGTATGCATGCGTGTACGTATGTATAATTGCATTTATTTATATTTATTTATATATATTTATGTGTATTTATATATATATATACTATAGGTTGATATCCATATGATTGTTTGTTTGTTTGATTATTCCTTGGAGTTTTACATCCTGGCATCATGTAAGGTCATATCAGGATGGGTACCGACTTCTAACAGAGTGTACTCTCGGTTACTTTATAGTGCTGCCCACTGGGAGACAGTCCACTGGCACCATGATGCAATATCCCACTCAATATCCTGATACTGAGCTAACCCGTCCTTGCCCTATCCTAGTAATGCTGAGTACCTGGCTAGGTAGTGACAAGTATATATATAATAAATGACTTACAAACATTGATACAATGATAGTTGTTGCTACCTTGCCTGGCGCTCAACATTAATAGGAAAGGGCAATGACTGGTTTTCCAGGTTTCGTGATATTTAATGTGATTGAGTGGGAAACCGAGTCATAGTGCCAGTGGCCTGGTCCCCAATGGGACAACTGTGTAAAGTCGCCATGAGGGTATACTGTCACATATCTGTACCGCTCCAGATGTGACTTTAGGCAATATGTCTCGACCTGGCATTGGTGCATATATATGAGACTCTCTCAAAAGGTGCTAAGCAATATGGGACAAAACTTTGTCCATTGTAACGATAAACATACTCTCTGCATATGCATTTGCTCAGGATAAACTGATTTGTTTTTTACATGGTGTTTCATAATCCCAATAGAATACATATTGATTTGAAGCAAATGTCCTTGTGTTTTCAGTGTAACCGTTTCTGTGCTGTTTTGTGTCAATTGTTACAATGGACCAAAAAAAAAAGAGTTATCACCTTTTTGAGACAGGCTGATATATATGTTCATAGGAAGAAAACCCAAAACAAACGCTATTCAAGGCCTCCATGCATAATTAATAAATATAGGATCAGGATTGAAATCCATGGACTTGTGGCACATACACACACATACACACACATACACACAGATCAAGCGCCACAGTCTGCCCACGCACAAATAATTAGAGATGCGACATCAGGTGGAAGCCACCCGAACCACACCTGAAAAGTGGAGCGGGGCTGTTGTCAGTAGGCAGGTTAGCCGGATTGTGGTGTGGGAGGGAGCCAACCAGGTAAACTGAGCAGCCTGGGGCGTGCAGGTGAATGGTTAGAGGAGATTTAGTGTACGTCATGTCAGGTGAGCAGCTCGTGAGGTGAGCAGTTTGTGTGGTGAGAAGCTTGTGTGGTGAGCAGTTTGTGTGGTGAGAAGCTTGTATGGTGAGCAGCTCGTATGGTGAGCAGCACGTGAGGTGAGCAGCTCGTAGGGTGAGCAGCTCGTGGGGTGAGCAGTTCGTGAGGTGAGCAGTTTGTGTGGTGAGCAGTTTGTGTGGTGAGAAGCGTGTGTGGTGAGAATCTCGTGTGGTGAGCAGTTTGTGTGGTGAGAAGCTTGTTTGGTGAGCAGCTCATGTGGTGAGCAGTTTGTGTGGTGATCAGCTCGTATAGTGAGCAGCTCGTATAGTGAGCAGCTCATGAGGTGAGCAGCTTGTAGGCTCAGCAGTTCGTGTGGTGAGCAGTTTGTATGGTGAGCAGTTCGTGTGGTGAGAAGCTTGTGTGGTGAGCAGCTCATGAGGTGAGCAGCTCGTAGGCTCAGCAGTTTGTGTGGTCAGCAGTTCGTATGGTGAGCAGCTCATAGGGTGAGCAGTTTGTGTGGTGAGAAGCTTGTGTTGTGAGCAGCTCGTAGGGTGAGTAGCTCATGTGCTGAGCAGTTTGTGTGGTGAGCAGCTCGTGAGGTGAGCAGATCGTACGGTGAGCAGTTCGTATGGTGAGCAGCTCGTGAGGTGAGCAGCTCGTAGGGTGAGCAGTTCATGTGGTGAGCAGTTTGTATGGTGAGCAGCTCGTGAGGTGAGCATCTAGTAGGGTGAGCCACTCGTGGAATGAGCAGCTCGTGTGGTGAGCAGTTCGTATAGTGAGCAGTTCATATAGTGAGCAGTTCATGTGGTGAGCAGCTCTTATGGTGAGCAGTTCGTGAGGTGAGCAGCTCGTATGGTGAGCAGCTCGTGAGATGAGCAGCTAGTAGGGTGAGCACCTTGTATAGTGAGCAGCTCGTGGGGTGAACAGCTCATTAGGTGAGCAGCTCATGTGACTGTTCATAGGGTGAGCAGTTTGTATGGTGAGCAGCTCGTGAGGTGAGCAGCTAGTAAGGTGAGCAGCTTGTATGGTGAGCAGTTCGTGTGGTGAGCAGTTTGTATGCCGAGCAGCTCCTATAGTGAGCAGCTCCTGTGGTGAGAAGCTCATGTGGTGAGCAGCTCGTATGGTGAACAGCTGGTCTGGTGAGCAGCTCATGGGATGAGCAGCTCGGCTAGTGTACAGCTCATGTGGTGAGCAGTTCGTGTGGTGAGCAGCTCGTATAATGAGCAGTTCGTGTGGTGAGAAGCTCGTGGGGTGAGCAGCTCGTGTGGTGAGTAGTTTGTATGGTGAGCAGCTCGTGTGGTGAGAAGCTCGTGTGGTGATTAGCTCGTGTGGTGAGTAGCTCGTGTGGTGAGTAGCTAGTGGGGTAAGCAACTCGTGAGGTGAGCAACTCGTAGGGTGAGCAGTTCGTGTGCTGAGCAGCTCGTCTGGTCAGAAGCTCGTCTGGTGAGCAGCTCGTATAGTGAGCAGCTCGTCTGGTGAGCAGCTCGTCTGGTGAGCAGCTCATGGGATGAGCATCTCGTGTGGTGAGCAGCTCGGATGTTGAGCAACTCGTGGGGTGAGCAGTTCGTATGGTGAGCTGCTCGTGAGGCGAGCAGCTAGTAGGGTGAGCAGTTCGAGTGGTGAGCAGCTCATATAGTGAGCAGTTCATGTGGTGAGAAGGTCGTGGGGTATGCAGCTCATATGGTGAGCAGTTCGTGTGGTGACTAGCTCATGAGGTGAGCAGTTTGTGTGGTGAGCAGCTCGTAGGGTGAGCAGTTCGTGGGGTGAGCAGCTAGTGAGGTGAACAGCTCGTGTGGTGAGCAGTTCGTGTGGTGAGCCGCTAGTAGGGTGAACAGTTCATATGGTGAGCTCGTGAGGTGAGCAGCTCGTGAGGTGAGCAGCTTGTAGGGTGAGCAGCTCGTGAGGTGAACAGCTCATGAGGTGAGAAGCTTTGTGGTGAGCAGCTCGTAGGGTGAGCAGCTCGTAGGTTGAGCAGTTCATGTGGTGAGCAGTTTGTATGGCGAGCAGCTCGTGAGGTGAGCAGCTAGTAGGGTGAGCAGCTAGTAGGGTGAGCAGCTAGTAGCGTGAGCCGTTTGTGTGGGGAGCAGCTCGTGAGGTGAGCAGCTCGTGAGGTGAGCAGCTCGTGAGGTGAGCAGCTCGTGGGATGAGCAGCTCGTGGGGTCAGCAGCTCGTGTGGTCAGCAGCTCATATGGTGAGCTCGTATGGTGAGCTGCTCACAGCTCGTATGGTGTATGCTGCTCGCTATATGAGTTGCTCACCTCACGAGCTTTGAAAATTGTGTATGGTGAGCTGCTCACAGGTCGTATGGTGAGCAGCTCGTGAGGTGAGCAGCTCACCATACGAAATTGTCAAAGCTTGTGAGGTGAGCAGCTCATATAGTGAGCAGCTCATTGGTGGTGAACAGCTCGTGTGGTGAGCAGTTCCTATGGTGAGCAGCTCGTGATGTGAGCAGCTCGTGAAGTGAGCAGCTCATGTGGTGAGAAGCTTGTGTGGTGACAAACTTGTATGGTGAGCAGCTCGTAGGGTGAGCAGCTCGAAGGGTGAGCAGTTCATGTGGTGAGCAGCTCGTGAGGTGAGCAGCTCGTGTTGTGAGCAGCTCCTGTGGTGAGCAGCTCGTGTTGTGAGCAGATCGTGTGGTGAGCAGCTCGTATAGTGAGCAGTTTGTGTGGTGAGAAGCTCGTATAGTGACAAGCTCGTATAGTGAGCAGTTCTTATAATGAGCAGTTCGTGTGGTGATCAGCTCGTGGGCTGAGCAGCTCGTGGGGTGAACAGCTCGTGGAGTGAGCAGGTCGTGTGGTGAACAGCACTTGTGCTGAGCAAGTCGTGTGGTGACCAGATCGTGAGGTGAGCAGCTCATATGGTGAGCAGATCGTGTGGTCAGCAGCTCGTGGGGTGAGCAGCTCGTATGGTGAACAGCCAGGTTGAGACATGTTGCCATTTCACTGAGTATTAAAGTTGCCTAGTCCGATGAAAGCATAAAATTTTCAAAGCCCAAAACCCCATCTAGATTTGATTCTACATATTCATCTCAGACACTGCTGCACTTATTAAGTATTTGTTCCTGTATAGAAGGGCGTTAATAAGTTAATTCAATAGAACCTGTTACTACTGAAGCCTATGATGTCAGAGTTTTAATGTGCTTGCCAATATAAATTTGGCATGTTGTGACATCAAATATCTCCAAAGTTAGCCATTTAAAATGAAAGTTGATTATAGCCATTAATCTTATGTATTTATCTAAGAAAATGGCAGAATTTAGAAACATTAATAAATGTGTTGCTACTGCATCAGACCTGTGCACCTTCTGGATTTTTCCGGATTTGTTCCGAATTGCAAGGGTAAATAGGGAAATACAGTTTCTCGGCCTTTGTTCCGGAGATTGGTGTATTTTTTATCACACTAAATGTTACTGATCGCATCTGTACGAATACTGAAAGTATTACTGAAAGTCTCTGAAAAGAATACTGAAAATAACTTTCAGCTAATATCAAGCATGAAAAGTTTGCTTGTAGATATTATGTAATTATTTATTTTTCATTTTATATGTGTTACTGAAAGTCATTCAAGAATACGGAAAATAGCTTTGACAATACAAACAGCTGTGAGATTGGGTGCACAGGTCTGCTGCATGCACACCTTGGCGCCAGACAGAGTGGCTGAATGAGTTGAGCGTCCGTCTCCCGTTTTGGTAGATCGTGGGATTCAAATCCACGGGTTCAAACCCGGGTCAAATCAAACCAATGACTTAATAATGTATACTTGTCGTTTCCTATCCAGCCGCTCGACATTATTGCGATAGGGCAAGGACTGGTTGGATCAGTGTCAGGATAATGTGACTGAGTGCGATATCAGGTGCATGGTGCTGGTGGCCTGGTCTCCCAGTGGGGCAGCACTATAAAGTCGCCATGAGTGTGCACTGTCACAAGTCGGTACCCATGCGGATATGACCTTAGATGTTGCCAGGACGTAAAACTCCAACAACCAGCTGACCTTAGTGTATACATAACTCGGTGGATTGTTGCTAAGACGGGTTTGTTGTGACTGCGAATGGCTAGAGAAACGAGGCCGCGTGGAACATAAACCACAACGTCGGGACAGGCCCGATGTCACGGTGTGGCGCCGCGCAGGTAACCATGGCGACCGGACGCAGTTAGCCGTCCGACTGGGTGGCGTGTTTATGGAATGATCTTCTCAGACACTTCGGATGAGATGTTTTTGATACTTTTATTTAAAGCTGCATAGTCCGATGAAGCATCAAATTTTCAATACCAAAATAATTATCTAGAATTGATTCTACGTAATATAATTGAGATCATCATCATCATCATCATCATGCTGTCGGTCGCGATGCGACAAAGACTGCTTTCATTACTTGACTGCCGCTCTCCATTTAGCTCTCTGCTGTGAGATTGATGTCCATGAGTCGGTCTTAATGACTCTCAGCTTCAGGTTTCTCTTGATGGTATACCTGAACCGGAGAGGAGGGCGTCCTCTCTTTCTGTAACCAGAAGACAGTTGAGAGTAGAGGATCTGCTTTGGTAGCCTGTCTGATGACATCCTCATGAGGTGCCCAGTCCACCGGAGATTCTTTTTGATCAGAAGATCTTCCATAGAGGGCAGCCCCGTCCATTCGAGTATTTCCTTATTTGTTCATTTTTCATGAAAGCTGCCTGCAAAAGTGTTGAAGTGCTGCTGGCTTTTGAAAGTTACCAGCGACACTCTCTCGGGGAGCAAATAGAGGTTTCACACCAGCAAGAACATGTCCAGACAGGCGCAAAACTATTTGTCCCTGCAGTGGCTGGTCGGGAGATGTTGGGAGTTCCATACATCAACCGCCCTTGATGCTACCACAGCTACATGGTTTTCTGTTCAGGGTTTGCTCCCTTAGCCTTCGGTTCTGTCAAGAACCTGTACCACATGGCAGTGGTTTACAACTCTGCAGGGCAGGGGCTTCAAACTCCCTGAGGTATTGCAATACCTGCATACCAATTGAGATACTGGTGCATTTATTAAGCATGTGTCACCACATAGAAGGGGATACTGAATCAAATTAATAGAACGTGTTACTGCAGAAGCCTAATGTGTCAGAGTTTTGGTGTACTTGCCAAAATTAATTTGGCATGTTTGCACTTCAAATAACTCAAAAGTTAGCCATTTAAAACACAAGTTACTTTAAACGAAAGTAAAGTAGATTATAACAATGAACCTAATATATGTATCTCAGAAAATGATCGGATTAAACAACATTCAAGTTGAAGCATCTGATTTTATGTAAACAAAAAGAAATAATTTTTAATTAAAAATCAATTGCTGATTTCGTTTAACAATATCTTGTATAAATATGAAAATTACAGCACTTGTCATATGGGCATGTGTATCTATCTATGCATATGAAATCCTTACATATATTTATCCACACACCGATATATCTGATTCTAGGTAAAAATGTCAATTGCCAATTTATTGTAGCAATGTATTATGCACTAGTGTGAACTTTAATTTAATGTAACATTGTGTAAAATATTCCGATAATGACTCATTGGTGGGGAATGCAAATGTTCTACTTATGAAAAAGGTATATAGGGCCAGCTGCATAGATGTGTTTATGTAGTTGCTGGTGGTACTTGACTCATTGTAAATAGGCATTGTGGTGCTAGTAAGATAGTGTGTAAGGGGCACTTGGAGCTCTACCCACTACCCCCTCCCCCTTCTGCTAGTCTCAGATCACCACACACTCAGCTCAGGGCAGGTGGTGACCAAAGGCACCATGCCGCTTGGTGGTGGTGGTGGGCAGATCATTGTAACCATGGGGACTGGAAATGCTTGATTCTCATTGGTAGAGCTGTAGATGCTTGATTCTCATTGGGAGAATGTGGTCAGGTGATATGCCATACTGGATCCATGTACCATATAAGAATAAACCTGAGGGCTTGGCTCTCTCTCTCTCTCTTCTTTCACTCTTTATACTCTTCCTTTCTCTTTTTGCCTGTATTGATTTCACCATAGCCTGCCCATACAACCACAGATTCCAGCCGTGGACGTTACAATTGGTTGCTTGGCTGGAAGATCAATGTTACCTTACTACATGGTTGTGGTTAAATAAAACTAAAATCAAATTTGTGGATTTTGTCGAGAAGTGACACCGTTACAGAGTGCACTGTTCCGCCGACTACATCCCCAGATGGTAGAGTGCATGTTGTCCCGCCCAAGCTGCATGCTTCCCATGTGGCAGGTCGGGGGTTCGAATCCCGGCTGAGTACTCGTCGCTACGGATCCTGGTAATCGACATAAATCGAATAGGGCAAAAACTGGTTGGCTTAAAGTTGCATAGTTTGATGGTCTTGAATTTCTGTATTTTTTCTGAGATAAATATATTAGATCGATCACTAGTATCTACTTTACGTTAGTTCAAAGTTACTTTTATTTTAAATAGTAAACTTTTGAGATATTTTTAGTGCAAACATGGAAAATTAGTTTTGGCAAGCTTGCCAAAACTCTGACACCATAGACTTCTGCAGTAACAGGTTCTGTTAAATTGACTCAGTATTGCCATCTACGCAGAAACAAATGCTTAATAAGTGCATCAGTATCTAAGTTAGATATTTAAAATCAAATCTAGATAATTGGTTTGATTTTGAAAATTTGATATTTCATCGGACTATGCAGCTTTAATATCAGGATAATGTAACTCGAGTGTGATATCGAATGATGCCCCTGGGTAGCCTGGGCTCTCAGTGGGGAAGCAATATTAAAGTCGTCATGAGTGTGCACTGTCACAATGCGGTACACGTATGGATATTTGCTAGGATGTAAAACCCCAACATGGGCACTATCAGTATCACCAAAATATATTTTTTAAATAATAATAATAATTTTAAATGCCTGCTCCAGCTAGACCTTTATTCCATATATGGCAATGTCCGGTAGGCTGAGCCACCACACCCACGCCCACGCCCACGCCCCTTACCACGTGATCTGCCAGACGTGTTCCTAGGACGTAATGGATGCTGGGGCCCTGCACACGTCTCACGTATCGGGGTTAATTGATAGTGCGAGTTAATTAAAGCTGATCACACTGAGGTCCGCTGAGCGGTTAAAGCGCCGCTTCTCACGCGTTAGGTCATTGGTTAATCGTAGGTTTTTTTTAATTTCCAGGGGCCGGCATGCCCCTGGACCAGCCTAGTTTTTCAGGGATTTTAACAATTGTTTGTCACTGAGAACCCTGACATCTAAATACGAGCAAAAACTGCTTTGATATGAGCAGGGTGTGGAGTTCCTGGTTCCAGGATCCAGTGTCAGTCTATTATGGCTTACAGTTGGTGAAGTGACAGAGGATGTGAAAAACAAGATGGCGGACCTAGAATGCTCTCGATTTGACCTTTAAAGTCTATTAAACAACGTAATTTATTTAAAAATTCAAAAGTAGCAGATAAATATAAAGAAGTATGTGAAGTATATATGTTTCGTCTTAGATTAAGAATTTATCTGGTCCTATACCCAGCCGACTGGTTAGCTCAGTGTCAGGATAGTGTGACTGAGTGGGATATGAGGTCATGGTGCTGGTGGCCTGATTTCCCAGTAGGGCAGCACTATAATAAAGTCACCATGAGTGCACACTGTCAGAGGTCGGTACCTGTCCTGATATGACCTTAGATGTTGCCTGGGCGTAAAATTCCAACAACCAACCAACCAACTTTGACCCCAGCCTCTCGACACTTTTTCTATTGGGATGTTCAGCAGCCCTGTCACAGGATCAAGGCTGCCTGAGTAACTAAATGTGTTTGTTCACACTGTCAATGTGTGTCGTATGCAGGTATTGCCGGTATTGCAATACCTCGGGGAGTTTGACGCCCCTGCCCTGCAGAGTTGTAAACCACTGCCTTGTGGTACAGGTTCTTGACAGAACTGAAGGCTAAGGGAGCAAACCCTGAACAGAAAACCATGCCTCTGTGGCAGCATCAAGGGCGGTTGATGTATGGAACTCCCGACTAGTCACTGCAGGGACAAATAGTTTTGTGCCTGTCTGAACATGTTCTTTCTGGTGTGAGACCTCTATTTGCTCCCCAAGAGAGTGCCGCTGGTAACTTGTAAAAGCCAGCAGCACTTCAACACTTTTGCAGGCAGCTTTCATGAAATGTACAACTGCACAAAACATCATACCGGCTTGGTCGTCGCCCGGGTTACCAAGAACCGCGCTGCTCGATCTCATCTTCCATCGACAGTGAAAAATCAGCTAAGAAGAAGAACACATCACAACAATGTGGGGAGCTGTCATAACGACATCTGAGGCATCTTGCCTGGCTGTCTGTCCCAGGTGTTGTCAATCACTCACAGACACACTGGGCGTATTCGATTAACCAACTCGGGTCACACGAGTCACTTTCTGGCGCATGCGCACATCCTACAGACTCTGGTTGAATAAACGAACATGCTTCTCCACGCTCGGGGTGGGGAAAATGGTGGCTTAATCCTAAACTTCTTTTTTTTTAATAACCGATATAACTACAGCAAACTAGGATATAAAGTATTTTATTATTGCATAATTTAGTTATAGTTCCATTTCATTAATCTAGGTTATTAAAAAAAAAAAAAAGCATTAAAACAACAAATAGGATTTGTACTGGTAGCTGTTAACCGACAGGTACCAGCACAAATGTGACGTCATCGCCCATAGCCACCCTCAGCCAAGAGGTGGGTTACTGGGGTCAGGACTTTTTGCACACGGCCACGTGTATTTGTCGACTCCACTCGCGTTGTTCGATTTGAAATTCTAACAACTCGGGTGACCCGAGTCGCTTGAGTCGTGTTAATCGAATACGGCCACTGGTATACACTTGTGTAGGATTTAGTTTCGTATTGGATGTAGGTGGCGCTGAGGTGTCTCCGCACTGTCTGGGTCTCCAATTATTCTGTTGTATTTGAACAAGAACTGAATATGTATTTATCAACGTGGACGAAGAAGTGGTATACAATGTTGTTATTTGGGGGGGGGGGGTGGCGAGTGTAACTTCTTTTTCGGGTTTGATCCGGACCCCCGCCCGTGTCTGCTTACAAGAGCGATCAATTCGTTTTTCTCGATTTGATTTTTTTTTGTTAAGCATTTTTATTGATCTGAATACAGTCTTTTCAGCGCGAGGGACTGGTCTTCCTTCAATCGTCATTTGTGGGTTAATGTTTATCCGGCACTCAACCATGGCGAGATTGTGGGGTGGGTAGGCGGCTAGTTTTGTACGGGATCGATCCTGACCATGCATGTTCGAGTCCATGAGGATAATGGAGTAGGCGCTTGTCGTGTTAGGTTGAAGTGAAGATCCAACTGTGGGTGCTTCGACAGAAACGTATTTACTATTAGCTATGAGTATAAAAGCTTGGAATAGCCAAAGCAGTAATCTAAGAAACACCAAAACACTAAAAGAATACAAAAAGAACTACTATAAAGAAATATCTACTAAGTAATAGATATGGGAAGAACAGTAAGTAAGCCATACAACATCACAAACCAATAGGAGACACCATACTAAACAAACTATGCACAAAATATAATCAAAAACCAAACAAATTGAAAACTCCCCGATTTTACACGGTAAACAAGTTTACAGAAATTATTGATGAAGGAAATCAATCCATATGGATTATGACCACTACTGCACAGCGACGAAAAGAACTACTGCACAGCGACGAAAACAAGTGCATGCACTTAACCGGTATGAGCACAATAAACAAACAATCATTTTTCTTCTTTTAATTAATATTTTTTAAAGTGGTGGAGTATCCACTGGATGGCGTAGCATGGGCAGTTCGGGCATTGACCGCTAAGGTTGTCGTGGCGTTCTGGTAGGTGGCGTGGGCGTCGGTTGTTATATTTTGGAGTTTTACGTCCTGGCAATATCTAAGGTCATGTCAGGACGGGTACTGACTTGTAGTGCCCACTCATGGTGATTTTATAGTGCTGCCCAACCGGGAGATCAGACCGCTGGCACCATGACCCGATATCCAACTCGGTTACCTTATCCCGATACTGAACTATCCAGTCCTTGCCATGCCTAGTGCCAGGCTATGCATACAAAAGTATCAAGTTTGTAATATCATTAGTTTGACTCGGCCGGGATTGGAACTCCCGACCTTCTGCACGGGAAGACAGCGCGTGCAGCGAGACGTGGCTCAGGGAGTACAGTGTCCTCCTGTGAAGATGTGGGTCATCCGATCGATCCTGGTCAGTGAACCCATTTGCAGTTTGGGCTATTTTCCATTCCAACTAGTGGTCCACAACTGGTTCATCAAAGGCTGTGGTATGTGTTGTCCAGTCTGTGAGAAAATGCATATAAAAGACCCATTGCTTCTTATCAGAAAGAGTAGCCTATGTGATGGCAGTGGGTTTCCTCCAAAGAAATGTCAGAATGACCATGTTTGATGTCCAATAGCCGATAAAAATCAATGCGCTCTAGAGGCGTCGTTGACTTAAATAAAACAAAGCAAAGAAAAAGGGAACACAGCGCACTTACACCCCCATCACGCCAAACTAATTCTCAAAACGTCCGACCCCGTTCTAAAACGGGGTAGAACATGGCCGCCGAAAGTTTTGAACATGCTCAAAGTTCTAGAGCACCCTTCCATCCTTGCCCATCCACGTAGTTCATTAAAAGTTAGTAAAATGTTGCTAGTACGTTCACCACGTTCGCACACAGTTTGAGCCCATTTGTCAACATTTTCAGGAACGTAGTAGGAACTACTTTGGTGTGCCGGGGGGTATTACCGATTCGGCCACTGCGTCCGGTGTGTGATCATCAGTCAATGAGTGGCCAGTACATTGGTGCACCCCGTACATGTGTACGTAATGGCGCTAATGATCCAATATAGGCATTCCCCACCCGAGACTTATCACTACACTGCATTCCACGGATCTCCTCAAATGAATCCCAGTCACTAAAACATTACAGGACTTTTTAAAATCGACTTTTTTGTTTTGGTTTTTGTTTGCTAATTTTGTGGGGACATTTCCCCTACCTACATCTTGTGGGTAAAGCCATTAGTGGAGGTGGTTGAACGTAGTGGAGGCTAACATAGTTGAAAGTAGTTGAACGTACCGGCATCCGTACTCGTCCGTGATGTTAACGTGGTAATACTGTGGGTGAGCCATGATCTCTGATTTAATGTTTGGACATGTTCAAAAGAGCGGTATGTTAGAGGCTGGATTTGCATCCATGATGCTAGCATGCTCTAGCTCTGTGACCGGGCCTTTAGTTAGTTAGTGGGCGTGGTTTGTGACTTTAGTGGTTTGTGGAGTGTAGGGCATGCTTATTTGTGCGTTCAAGTTGCTTAGTATGGTAGGATTTATATCGGTTACTTGTTGGTGATACCGGTTGCTGGTAGTGTACCGGCGAGTGGTGATTGCCCAATAGCCTGGCGCTCGGCACCCAATAGATCGGTGTGGCGGTTTCAAATCTCAGTGTGTTTAGATTCTACGCTCAGGATTCTGCCCATGCGTCAAAATCGAACGGCATTTCAGCGTATTCGATTAATCAACTCGGGTGACCCTAGCAACTTTCTGACGCACAAATGTGACGTCATCGCACCGAGCCAACCCCAGCCAAGAGGTGGGTTAAACGTTTTGCACAAGTGACATGTTTTTGTCAACTCCACTCATGGTGTTCTATTTGAATTTCTAGCAACTCAGGTGACCCGAGTCACCCCGGTTATGTTAATCGGATACGGGTATGCGCATAACCCATTGACGCATGCGCAGAACCCCGAGCGTAGAATCTAAACACACTGAGATTTGAAACCGGCGGCCGGCGACCGGCACCCGGCAGCGGCACCCGGCGACAGGCACCCGGCGACCGGCACCCGGCGACCGGCACCCGGCGACCGGCGACCGGCGACCGGCGACCGGCACCCGGCGACAGGACATCTCACGTCAGCAAAGTGCCTCCAAAATGGAGGGTGACGTTTCTGTTGTTCTGTTTTAGCGAATGTTATTAGCTAAATATTAAATCATTTGCTATGCAACAACAAGTGGATGTGGATACATACATGGTATATAAGTTATCTGAATATAAATAGCAATGGTGCTCCCATATTTGATTATATTATTCTATTTCACTTAGTGTACTGTTCTAATTGTCAACTATAGCTAAGCATTGCTTGGAGTCTCTTAAAGTATATATCCCATAAAGCGGTGAAGGAACAAAATTAATGCCTCTTCAGTTTTGTGCATATGGCACGTTAAAAAAAAAAAACATTAATGAATGCACAAAGGAAATTGGCAACACTAATTATTCAAACCAGCCCAATAAAATAAATTCAATTTTGAAATGTTTTCACAGTTTGTTGGTCTTTAAAAAAAAATTATGCTGATTAAGTAGGGGAAATTTCAATCATGGACGTTTGGTCTTCCTCATTCCACTGCTGCTCGCCGTTTCCTAGTAACGCAGAGTGGAAGGATAGATACTAAGACAGCAACAAGTAGGGTTTAAATTGCACGGAAAGCGGATGTTCAACTTATTCGGTCATCCCGTCTGGTCCTGTCCAAATACAGTAGATCGAGAAGGTTTGAAGTTGCTTCCAGGCACAAATATTATTCAGTTGGTATTTTTATTCTAATGTATAGACCATATATATATATATATGAGCCTGTCTCAAAAGATGATAACTCTTCTTTTTGTTTGTCCTTTGTAACTATTGACACAAAACAGCACAGAAACAGTGACACTGAAAACGCAAGGACATTTGCTTCAAATCAATATGTATTCTATTGGGATTATGAAACACCATGTAAACAACAAATCAGTTTATCCTGAGCAAATGCATAAGCAGATAGTATGTTGATCGTTACAATGGACACAGCTTTGTCCCATATTGCTTAGCACCTTTTGAGACAGTCTCATATATGTATATATATAAAATAGGGTCTGCTTTATTGTTATTTATATGCCCAACTTTTATTTTACTAGCATTTGATTTGATTGCATGTAAGTATAGGTTTGTGATGTAACATTTTTATAGCCATGACTTTATGTGACTACCTACTGTTGTATAGTGTTGTAAAAACGTATTGTACAAAATATAATGGGTTTTTTTTCTCGCTGGAATTCAGTGACCTGGCCTCATTTCGCTTAATTATTTTGTCCCAGCTACACCCAGATAACAACAGACTAGTGTCTTGTCAGCTCTTTGATGTCCTGGTAGTGAGCTGTGCTTGTAAAACATGGCGTGTATGAAGGTCGGGAGTTCGAATCCCAGCCGAGATTTTGTTTGTTTCTTTGGTGTTGTTTTACGTCCTAGCAACATCTAAGGTCATACCATCTCTACCTTCCAGTTGAAAGAATTGGTTGGTTGTTGGGAGTTTTACATCCTGGCAACATCTAAGGTCATATCAGGACGGGTACCGACTTGTGACAGTGCGCACTCATGGCGACTTTATAGTGCTGCCCCACTGAGAAACCAGGCCACCAGAACCATGACCTGATATCCCACTCAGTCACATTATGGCGCCAGCTTCTCACGCAGGAGGAGTTTGTGGGTTCTAAGCGTTGGCGAGTCAATTCAAAAGCTTCCCAAATTGATGCTTGTCGCTGCCTGGCGCTCAGTATTAGGATACTGGGCCTTGTTGGCTCGGTGTCAGGATAATGTGACTGTATGGCACATTGGGTGATAGTTCCAGCGGTTTGATATCGCGATTAGACAGCACTATAAAGCTGCTACAATTGTTCACAGTCACATGTATTTTTCTTTTGTATTTTTTTTTGTGACAAGTTTTTTATTCTGCCCATAACGTATAAAGCTCCTGTGAGGGTGCTTGTTTTCAACGCTGGACAGCTGTGATACTGGATTGGTCTGGTCCCACACTCAGGACTGTTTACCTGATCTTTCTCGGGCGGACCTTTGTGGTTTTGGGTGTTAGTAGTTTCTATATTAGTTTTTTTGAATTTTCAAAGTTTTTTCCTAACCTGTATATGATAACTTAGCCTACTATGTACATCTACGCAGATGACATACAGGCCTGCGGGAGAGGATCCCATTCCATTGTGGTTTGTTCCAGTATCCTTTCACCCATGCCCTGTCCTTAGATAGTACACCAGTGTGCCAGAACACCCCTGGACCCTTCAGGACTGCAACTAGGTGGGATGGTTGTATGGTTAGCCATTTTGTATTTCAGGGTGAATCGGATGCATGACCTTGGCCTGCCCGGTTCTGCTTTGGTTTGTGCCAGTACACACACCCATACCGTGCGCGCATTTATGTATGTTTACCCGTCCTGGTAGGACTAGACCTCGGATGTTGTTAGGACGTAGATACACAATCACTCACTCATGTTTTTTGCGTGGACACCAGAACAGTGCTACTCTGATTTGCTGGTTGCTATGGGAACCCTTTCGGAGTCAACCTTCCCGAGCATGTCAACCAGCACTCCACGAACAATGAGTTGACTGTTGATATGTGGATTTGTTTATTCCCCCATAATAAGTGGTTTAAAGCAACTATGTCTAACTACATTCTCCATGTTGTATATTTTATTTCATCCTTTTATTTTTGTTTCACGGTCCCACCAACGTACATGCACACACCAGACACACACACACACACACACACACACACACACACATGTATGTTTGTGGTATTCTCTGTGGCGGAGTGATTAGAGTGTCTGACTTTCTTCTTGGTCGGGCTCCTAATCTGAAGGCCGGGGATTCGATTCCCCATGCCCCCACCTCTGCCAATTTGGATTTCCACTGCTGTGTATAACTTACAGCGTCATCAAAGGCCAGTTGCTCTCATACCTTGTCTATGTGATGTGGGAGCTTAAAAATCCATTGGGTCAGTAAAAGTGTAGGCTCCGGCTTTCTATGGACAAACTGTCTAATGGTGAAAACAAGTCTATTCAGACTTATCCATGGTAGGCAGTATAAATCTTCAAGAGAAAATTAACCATAATCGGCAGAGCGGAGGCTTCCCCTGTGGAAGATCGAGAGTTTGAATTCAGGCCTAGTCAAACTAATGACTTACAACATTGATATTGCTCGCTACCTAGCCTGGCGCTCGGCATTACTAGGACTGGTTACCTCAGTATCAGAATAATGTGTCTGAGTAGGATCTCGGGTCACAGTGCCAGCAGCCTGGTTTCCCAATTGGGCAGCACTATAAAGTCACCATGAGTGTGCACTGTCACAAGTCAGTGTCCGTCCTGATATGACTATAGATGGTTGGTTGTTGGAGTTTTACTTCCTGGCAACATTTAAGGTCGTGTCGGGACGGGATATGACCATAGATGTTGCTAGGATGTAAAACACAAACAAGCGCAAACAAACAAGCCCACCAACGTACATGCACACCACACACACACGCACACGCACGCACACACACCCCTACATCTACAGTAGACACAACACGCCCGCCACCCTAGAACTTCCCGAACACACGCAGACCTCTGTATGTTCTTGGGTAAAAGCCCGGCCACATACACGTTAGTGGACATAGTTGAACGTAGTTGAACATACCGGCATCCACTCTCCATCCATTCTCCTTGGTAATAACGTGGGTGGGACCTGAGTTCCGATTTAATCTTTAGACATGTTCAAAAGAGCGCTACGTTAAGGGCTGAATTTGCATCCGTGATGGTAACGTACTCTAGCGTACTCTAGCATACTCTTGTGTGCTCTAGCATACTCTAGTGTACTCTAGCATACTTGGACGAAGCCCTGGTCACCTAGCCGTTAGCGGACGTAGGTGAACATAGTGGAGGCTAACGTACTTGAACGTACCGGCATCCGTACCATAACGTATTTTTCCGTACCAAAACTTGCTGTACCTTAACGTATTTCAACGTAGTTTAACATACTTACACCACGTTTGACCCACGTTAGCCTCCACTACGTTCAACTACGATCACTAACGCAGCAGTAAAGTTACACAAGTCATGCTCAAACTCGGAACTAAATCTCGTTTAAAGCAAATTGATACTTGTCGCTTCCTAGCCAGGCGCTCAGCATTATTAGGAAAGGGCAAGGACTGGTTGGATCAGTATCAGGATAATATAACTGAGTGGGATATCATGTCATGGTGCTGGCAGCCTGGTCTCCCAGTGGGACAGCACTATTAACTCGTCATGAGTGTGCACTGTCACAGGTCGGTACATGTACTGATATGACCTTAGATGTTGCTTGGACGTAAACCAACAAAGGAAAAAGACGTTTATAAAATAATAGTAATAATAACAAAATATGTTTTAAAATGTTAATGTGTTCGAGGTCTCATGTTCCACGTATTTGTGTGGGAGTTTGTGTCTGTGTCGAGAGGGGTGGGATGTTGTGAGTGTGTGTGTCTGTAAATGTCTGTGTATGTGAGTGTGTGTGTCTGTAAGTGTATGTGTCTGTATGTGTGTGTCTGTAAGTGTGTGTATGTGAGTGTGTGTCTAAGTGTGTGTGTCTGTGAGTGTGTGTGTGTCTTTAAGTGTGTGTGTCTGTGTGTGTGTGTCTGTAAGTGTGTCTGTGAGTTTGTGGGTCTGTAAGTGTGTGTGTATGTAAGTGTGTGTGTCTGTGAGTGTGTGTCCGTAAGTGTGTGTATGTGAGTGTGTCTGTAAGTGTGTGTGTCTGTATGTGTGTGTATGTGAGTGTGTGTCTGTAAGTGTGTGTCTGTGAGTGTGTGTGTCTGTAAGTGTGTGTGTCTGTATGTGTGTGTCTGTAAGTATGTGTCTGAGTGTTTGTGTCTGTAAGTGTGTGTGTCTGTATGTGTGTGTCTGTATGTGTGTCTGTAAGTGTGTGTCTGTGATTAGGTGTGTGTATGTGTGTGTCTGTAAGTGTGTGTCTGTGAGTGGGTGTGTGTATGTGTGTGTCTGTAAGTGTGTGTCTGTGAGTGGGTGTGTCTCTAAGTGTGTGTGCCTGTATGTGTGTGTGAGTGTGTGCCTGTGAGTGGGTGTGTCTGTAAGTGTGTGTGTCTGTATGTGTGTGTCTGTAAGTGTTTGTGTCTGTAAGTGTGTGTGTATGTATATGTGTGTGTTTGCCTACACCAACGCTGAGCTTTGTCATTTGCAATGCCGTCCGAGGTGGTCAGTCATTCTCTCCTAACGGTACACGAACACTTTACCTGGTATTACAGGTCCAGAGTTCCTTATCCGAAATTAGGTCCAATTTAAAGCTGCATATTCCGATGTAGATAAAGGATTCACCCGGTACTCGCAGTACTCGGGTGAATACCAGCCCTATATAAAAACGGTCGAAAAAGCGGGTTAATGAAATGAGAGCCGAATTTCACATTCTAAGAAGCAACATTTATTCTTTGTAGGTGTCTTCATATTTACCCGCTACCTTTGAGTTGAAAAATATAATAAAATATCTAGGTTAATAAGATTTAAAAGTGAAATCGATGGCGTTCTAGCGCCGCCATCTTGTCTTTTTGCATTATCGCCCATTTCACCAACTCTGTGCCTATATGGGTAGCCATTTGATACTGGAGCCACAGTTTCTAGGTCATGTTCCATACTAACGCTATTTTCGCCCGTATTTACACCACGTTGTCCTTCACCCGTGTACTACAAGTACCGGGTGAATCTTGTATCTAATTCTGATGAAGCATGAAGAACATTCAAAGCCAAAACAGTTATCTAGATTATATTTCTAAGTTAGACACTGATGCACTTATTAAACATTTGTTTCTGTATAGATTGGAATACTGAGATAAGTTAATAGAACCTGTTCCTGCAGAAACCTATTGTGTCAAAGTTTTGGCATGTTTGCCCTTTTGTGGAAACCAACCAGGATGACATCCTATTCCTGGTGGAATATACCAACCACCCCTCAAAACTTCCTGCACAACATTGGACTCATTTCGCGCCTCGGTGACATCGTGTGAATACCCATCCTCGAGTAGTTTACGTCCTGGCAACATCTAAGGTCATCTCATCTAAGGTCATATCATACCGACTTGTGACAGTGCACACTCATGGTGAATTTATAGTGCTACCTCACTCGGAAATCAGGCCACCAGCACCATGATCCAATATCCCACTCAGCCACATTATCCTGACAGCGACACTGAGCCAATCAGTCCTTGCCCTATTCTATTAATGTCGTGCACCAATGTAGGAAGTGACAAGTATCAATGTTGTACGTCATTGGTTTGACTCGACCGGGAATCGAACTACCGACCTCTCGCATGGGAGGCCTGCGCTCTGCCGATTCGGCCACCGTGTCCGGTATATTTATACTTATTGTGAATTAAAGCTGCATATTATCTGATGGAATTATTCATATTTCTAAATACAAACCGATTAGCGAGATATCCAACGTTGATACTGGTGGACTTATTAAAAACTGTACATTTATTACAGCATAGAAGGGACTACGTCATTTTAATATAACCTGTTACTACTGAAGCCTATGGTGTCAGAATGTATATGTGCATGCCAAAATTAAATTTAGCATGTTTTAACTTCAAATAACTCCAAAGTTAGCCATTGCACTTCAAATTAAAGTATGGTATATTATAACGGTCAATCTAATATATTTATCTAAACAAATATGTCAAAATCTCAAAAGCATCAGACTATGCAACTTTAAATATAAATTAGTTCACATTAATTCAGATATATGTCCTGAATAACCTGCTTTCAAATATGTGATGATCGAACCTCTCCTTTTTTTCCCCCTTTTGTACCAGATTTATTTGAATTTTATATTTTTAAAGAAATGTAATGACTTAAAAGAGTTATGTTTGTATTGTATAGTGAAAGCTTCTGAGTTTGTACAACTGCATGCAAATTAAGGATGTTTAAATCATGTGTGGAAACTGAATGCTGATTGGTTAACCTCATAAATCCAAGTTAAAAGAATGCTGCTGACTGGAAACTAGGTTGATGTAATTACTTAGCAGCTAGACGGGTTGGCTCAGTGTCAGGATAATGTGACTTGGTGGGATATCGGGTCATGGTGATGGCGGCTGGATTTCCCAGTGTGGCAGCACTATAAAGTTTCCATTGAGTGTGCACTGTCACAAGTCGGTACACGTCCTGATATGAACTTAAATGTTGCCAGGACGTAAAACTCCAACAACCAACCAACTCAACAGTGGTATTGCGTTTGTACCAGGAATATAGAAGCGGCATTCTTCAGATTTAGGAAAACTTCGCCCGTGTAACGCATGGGTACCTAATTTTGGGCAGGAATCCCACGTTTTGCATAAGCATATTCAGGGCTCTACAGAGCGACCCAACCAGCTAGTTTATAGTTTAGACATTATCACATATTTATGCATCTTTTGCACAGATTAAATTGTTTGAAGTATATTTGAAATTTATTTACATTGATTTCTGTTTAAATCACACAATATACTCCTTACTGAATGCGAAACTCATCCTGCAAGGGTATGCTCAATATGACCCAGTCGTCAGCCGTTTTTGCTCCTTTCCTCGCTGTGGACCCTTCTCACGTTTTGTGGCCTTGAATCAAAAGTGGGCTATAGCATTTTGGTCTCAATCGCTGATTGCCAGATTGAATTTTACGCTGCATGGTCCAATGAAAGCATCAAATTTTCTAAACCAAAGCACTTACCCCCACTTTATATTATATATATAAAGTATGGCTATGTAAGGAAAGGACGGATACAGATGCGTGTTGGGTCGGACACTTTTATTGAGCATCGGGGCATAGCGAGATAACAGGCATACCGGTAAAAGTTTGAAATCGCGAATGGAAGTGACTTGCCAGGAGGAGTTGGCAGCGGAAAGCGCCCGATGGTGGCGCTAGTAGTGGGCAACCGGGGAAAATCCGGGCAAGTCAGCGATTGGACAATAATAATATATCGAAGTAACATAATGGAAATAAATAATAATAACGATACTCCGCCTATTTATATCTGCATAATCAATTATACGTACTATATTTATACCCAAATGTACTCACCCATGCACTTATTCACATACTCATTCATACTCACGCATGCACTTGCCCATTGTCACTTACCCACTCTCACTCATCCACCCACTCTCACTCACCCACTCACTCTCGCATTCACCCACACACTCACCTACGCACTCATTTGCTCGCTCACACGTTGACTTGCCCGCTCTCACTGATACACTGTCAGTCACTAATCCACCCACTCACCCATGCACTTATTCACGCACTCATTCATACACTCACACATATACTCGCCCATTCTCACTTACCTACCCTCACTCACTCTCACTCACCCACTCACTCTAACTCGCCCACTCACTCTAACTCACCCACTCACTCTCACTCACCCACTCACTCTAACTCACCCACTCACTCTCACCCACTCACTCTCACTCACCCACTCACTCTCACCCACTCACTCTCACTCACCCACTCACTCTCACCCACTCACTCTCACTCACCCACTCTCACTCACCCACTCACTCACTCTAACTCACCCACTCACTCTCACTCACCCACTCACTCTAACTCACCCACTCTCACTCACCCACTCACTCTCACTCACCCACTCACTCTCACTCACCCACTCACTTTCACTCACTCTCACTCACCCACTCACTCTAACTCACCCACTCACTCTCACTCACCCACTCACTCTCACCCACTCACTCTAACTCACTCACTCTCACTCACCCACTCACTCACTCTCACTCACTCACCCACTCACTCTCACCCACTCACTATCACTCACCCACTCACTCTCACTCACCCACTCACTCTCACTCACTCACTCTAACTCACCCACTCACTCTAACTCTCTGACTCACTCACTCTCACTCACCCACTCACTCTAACTCACTCACTCACCCTCACTCACTCACCCACTCACTCTCACTCACCCACGTACTCTCACCCACTCACTCTAACTCACCCACTCACTCTCACTCACCCACCCACTCACTCTCACTCACCCACTCACTCTAACTCACCCACTCTCACTCACTTACCCACTCACGTACCCACTTACTTCCCTACTAATGCACTCACATACCCACTTACTTACCCACTAACCCACTCAATTACCCACTCACACCCACTCACTTTCACGTACCCACTCACTTACCCACTCACCCACTCACGTACCCACTCACACCCACTCACTCACCCACTCATTTACCCACTCACTTCCCAACTCTAGATCTGGTGGAATTTATGAGGTGGCCTCCCAGTGTGGCTACTCTGCCGTAACGGGAACGAGGCTCCATGTTGGTGTATGTGTGTGTGGGTGGGAGGGGAGGGGAGGGGAGGGAGGTGTTCCCGGGGGCTGCGGCGTTTTAGCATGCTGTTGAGCACGCAACTATGCGCGGTGCTGTTTGCCGTGTTGGAGTGTCGAACTGTGTGCACGGCGCGTCTGTGTGTCCCCCACCTCACGCTATCCCGCCGGTGTGGTGGTTTCAGCGGGTTCCCGTGCTCAGAGGTGTCCCTCGCTTCTGCGCTACTTCTGCGCATGCGCGGATTTCGCATCAACTCGGGTCACCTGAGCCACTGATTGGCTCATGCGCACATCCTACAAACTCGGGTCGAATAATCGAATACGCTTCTCCGCGCTCGGGTGGACAATCTTTTTTTAATTTTTTTATTAACCGATAAAAATACAGCAAAATAGGATTTAAAGTATTTTATGATGGCCCAGTTTACCTATATTTCCATTTAATTAATCTAAGTTATTCTTTTTATGCACATGGCACGTGTATTTGTCGACTCCACTCGCCGTGTTCTATTTGAATTTCTGACGACTCGGATGACCCGAGTCGCCCGGGTCGTGTTAATCGATTACGGCCCGTTGATGCGAAAACCGCGCATGCGCAGAAGCAGCGCAGAAGCGAGGGACACCTCTGAGCACGGGAACCCGCTGAAACCACCACACCGGTTTGCCGCCATCAACGCCGCCGGGACCTGTCGGGCCGACCAGTCCGTGTTGGAAGAGGGGGGGCGCGAAAAGGGGGGGGGAGGTATTTAGTATGGGACGGAAGGGCAGTCAGTTATTTGATGTGGGATGGGCGGGTGGTCAGTTATGTAATATAGGACGAGTGTGTGTGTGGGGGGGAGGGGGGAGGTAGCCATTTGGTATGTGTTGGGTGGGTGTTGAGCCATTTGGTATGGATCGGGTGGGCAGTCAGCCATTCGGTGTGGGACGGGTGGGTGGTCAGCCATTTGGTGTGGGACGGGTGGGCGGTCAGTTATTTAGTCCGGACAGGTGGGTGGTCAGCGTTTTGATGTGGGGCGGTGGATGGTCAGTTATTTAGTCCGGACAGGTGGGTGGTCAGCGTTTTGATGTGGGGCGGTGGATGGTCAGTTATTTAGTACGGGCGGGTGGGTGGTCAGCGTTTTGATGTGGGGCGGTGGATGGTCAGTTATTTAGTACGGGCGGGTGGGTGGTCAGCGTTTTGATGTGGGGCGGTGGATGGTCAGTTATTTAGTACGGGCGGGTGGGTGGTCAGCGTTTTGATGTGGGGCGGTGGATGGTCAGTTATTTAGTATGGGCGGGTGGGTGGTCAGCGTTTTGGTGTGGGGCGGTGGATGGTCAGTTATTTAGTACGGGCGGGTGGGTGGTTAGTGTTTTGATGTGGGGCGGTGGATGGTCAGTTATTTAGTACGGGCGGGTGGGTGGTCAGCGTTTTGGTGTGGGGTGGTGGATGGTCAGTTATTTAGTACATGACGGGTGGGTGGCCATCCATTTGGTGTGGGACGGGTGGGTAGTCAAAGTTCATGGTGATCTTTTCAACCTGTGGAAAACACCAGTGGGGTGTTTGTGGGACGGTCATCCATTTGGTGGGGTATGGGTGGGATTTGAGCCTTTTTTGTGTGTTTTTGCAGTCGTAACGTCTTAACCATGTTGTAAGTGCAGGGCATAGGCACGGAAATAGGATATGATCTTAGATGTTGCTAGGTCGTAAAAATAACAACAAAATGAGTTCCTGTCATTTCTTGTTAAAGATGAATATATTACGCTGATCATTATAATGTACATTAATTTAGTTGAAGTAACTTTTATTTTAAATTGCAAACTTTGGATACCGATATGTGGTACAAACGCCGCAGCACTAGCAGCGTATGCTACTAATACATGCTTCAAACGGCGCAACACTGTCAGTGTATACCAATATGTATGAAACCCGACTTCCGGGAATTTTCAGGGATTCCCTGACAATGCTAAGCCTATGGGAGAATATCAGCATTTCCGCTTTTTTTTCCAGGAGACCACTTTCATCCCTAAGCAGTGACATGGTCTATTAAATTTACGAATATTCCCTTCTTTGCTGTAATCAATCAGTCATTGATTAATGCATGTGTATTTAAGTTGGAAATGTAGGATCAAGTCTAGGTAAGTGGTGTTCTCTGTGGCGGAGTCGTTAGAGTGTCTGACTTTTTTCTAGGTCAGACTCCTAATCTGAAGGTCAGTGGTTTGATTCCCTGTGCACCCAACTCTGCCAATTTGGATTTCCACCGCTATGCATAACTTACAGCGTCATCAAAGGCCAGTTGCTCTCATACCATGTCTATCTGGTGTAGGAGGTGGAAAAAAATCCCTTGGGTCGGTAAAAGTATAGGCTTGGGCTTTCTATCGACAAACTGACTAATGGTGGAAACAAGTCTATTCAGACTTATCCATGATAGGCAGTATAAATCTTCAAGAAAAAAAGTGTTTTAGTTTGGACCATTTTATGCTTACCCAGGACTATGCAGCCTTTTGACCAGATGGGATGGCCGAATGAGTTGAGCGTCCATCTTCTGTTTTGGTAGATCGTGGGATCCGAACCCACGGGTTGGAACCCTGGTCGAGTCAAACCAATGACCTAAAAATTGATACTTGTCACTTCCTAGCTAAACGCTCGGCATTATTAGGATATGGCAAGGACTGGTTAACTCAGTGTCAGGATAATGTGACTGAGTGGGATATCATCAGGTCATGGTGCTGGTGGCCTGGTCTCCCAGTGGAGCAGCACTATAAGGTCACCATGAGTGCGCACTGTCACAAGTCGGTAACCATCCTGCTATGACCTTAGATGTTGCCAGGACGTAAAACTCCAACAATCAACCAATCATTTCAACTTGAAGATAGATATGTTATGGCAAATACCGTGATGTGTTCTGGCATGACCTGAGCAGAGTGCTTGTGTAAACTGGACGCCTGGGTTCTGTGTGGTGAGTTTGGTATGCAGCATTCTGGTGTGAGGAGCAAGGTGATTGGTGCAGGAATTTAACATGGGGGAGAGATGTTATTTCACTGAGAGTTCTTTCATTTCAGGACAATTTTATATACCGAGATGCACCCAATGCCAAATTAGATTTTCATCTTTATTTAAAATCTCTTTGTTATTCTATTTAATAGGCATTATAATTCTATGCAGGAACAAAATTAATGTACATAAGTATTAAATGTGCATCAGCAATAAAGTCCACCAGTATCTAAGTTAGATAGTTAGGATAAAAAATTCTCCCTGGGCTACGAGTAGCCAGAGGCATAGTACCGAGGTAAAATAGTATAGTTATACGAGTCTTACCTAGGTACAGATGATGGATAACTGTTGTTTTCCCGAGGTACAAGCCTCGGATAGCCGTGGGTCAGGGCCCGCCCACCCTACCCTACCACAACTTTTACATTGGCTTGCACTGAAACGAAAATATAAGAGTATCCATAGAATATTGAGATTATTTTTTATCCTATAAAGTAGGTAAAATATTGCTGGACCCGGATGTGCTTCCTTCTCCCTGACCCACGATTATCTGAGGCTCGTACATTGGGAAAACAACAGTTATCCATCATCTTTACCTAGGTAAGACTCGTATAACTATACTATATATATATATATATTATTATATATATATTATAATATATATATATATATATATACTGGTCACGGCACCAATGTGGTTGGCATTTGAGCCCCTATAGCTGTCTACCATTAATCCGTTCTGATATGACCTCAGATGTTGATAGGAGGTAAGACCCCCAACAAACAACAACTACTACTAGCCACTAGGCCACATAGGGTCCCTGCTCAGCATCAACTTACCCACGTCTACCTGTGCATGTTAAATCCTTGCTTTGTGAGGTGGGTGCAACCTACTTCATGTTCCTTTATAAATTGCAGGTAATAAAAAAACTAAACTCTTTAGAAAAGGGGCTGTTGTAGCCATGCATTTGTGTAGATGGGTGGGTGAGTGGGGTGGGGTGTGTGGGGTGGGTTGGAATAGCAATAGTGCGCATTGACCCAGAAACCAATGGGAATGATAGAAAGTAATATTTGTTTAAAGAAAATACATTTAAAGGTCAATAATTCAGCGACACCTATTGTGCGAAGTTCACCGATTGTATTTGTTAAAATAGATCATTCTTTTAATGGCATTGGAAACCCCATTTTGAATCCTGGTCGAGTCAAACCAATGACGTAAAAATGTATACTTGTCACCACCTAGCCTGACGTGCGGCATTACTAGGATATGGCAAGGAGCAGTGGAATGAGGCTATGTGGGCTATTGGGTCATGGCGCTGGCGGCCTGGTCTCCCAGTGGGGCAGTACTATAAAATCACCATGAGTGTGCACTGTCACAAGTCGGTACCCGTCCTGATATGACCTTAGATGTTGCTAGGACGTAAAACAACAACACACACACACGATAATGTGACGAACAGGACCGAGAGTCCATTTCCCAGAAGTCATTCAATTGGTAGCCTGTAAGTCATACCAGGAATATGGATTTAACTATTTATATTCCAGTGGTTAGCCTCGGGTACTTATAATGGTGGTGTACACACAGGTGAGACTGTGGGCTGAAGTTGGAAGTGGGTTGATAAGCTGGTTAGGCTATTGGCCGCACCTATTGAGGATTAATATCAAACTAGACGAAAACAAAAAGTGGCTGAGTCTAGTTTCATAGCAATCCATAATAAATAAATCCTGTATTCTCCAAAATAGGATGGCGGTTTAGTTAAGTATACATTTAACCACTAAAACCTGTTATTATCAATTATTATTTTTATTATTATTATTATTATTATTATTATTTGATAATGATATGCCAATGAATTACTATTTCAATTGTAATGATTTATCATTTTATTGACTTCGTAATTTGAACGGAGATTTTTTTTTCAGTGAATCTTCACAATAACTTGATTTCCTTTATAAATAGATTATATACTTTGCTTTATATGCTTATATACATATATACGCTTGTATATCTATGAAAAACAAGATACATAATATATGTCGATGTTAGTTTTGAAATCATGTCTGCCGTATCATTTTATTTGCAAGCAGACAGGAAATTTTAATTGATGATCTAGTTCTAGTGCTGTGATTCTCTACTCAGTTCATCAAATATACTTCTATACTGCAATAGATTTGGGACAAGTAATGGAAGTGGGAGCTAAAACCTCACTCAATCACTCACTCACTCACTAAACACGACGACGGTGCAAAGATGGTCATCATATCTTCTATGTCATTCTCTACTTAATTCATCAACTGTACACCCCTACTTAACCGAACGCGCTGACCGAATCGGTAAAAGCGCAGGATTCATGTGCGAAAGGTTGAGGGTTTGAATCCCAGCCGAATCAAATCAGTCACTTACAAAACTGATACTTTTTACTACCTAGATAAAGGATTCACCTGGTACTCGCAGTACACGGGTGAAGTCCAGGCCTATATAAAAACGGTCGAAAAATCGGGCTAATGAAAGGAGTCTTTATGAGCGCTTAATTTCACAATCTAAGAAGCAACATTTATTCTTTGTATATGTCTTCATGTTTACCCGCTACTTTTGAGTTGGAAAATATAATAAAACATATACTTTAATCCAATTTAAAAGTGAAATCGACGGCGTTCTCTGGCCGCCATCTTGTCTTTTTGCATTCTCTCCCATTTCACCAACTCTGTACAGATAGAAGTGGCCATTTGATACTGGAACCAGAGATTACACTTTCTGTTCCATACTAAAGCAGTTTTAGCCAGTTTTTATACAGGGTTGGTATTCACCCCTGTACTACAAGTACAGGGTAAATCTTTTATCTAGTTACTACCTAGCCTGGCGCTCGGCATTACGAGGATAGGACATGGACTGGTTAGCTCAGTATAAGGATAATGGGGTACTGTGTCGTGGTGCCGGCGGCCCGGTCTCAAAATGGGGTAGTACTATAACGTTGCCATGAGTGTGCACTGCCACAAGTCGGTGCCCTTCCTGATGTGGTCCTTCGATGTTCCTGGGATGTAAAACCCAAACAACCATTCCAATTGCGATGGAGTTGCAACAGGTCATGCAGATCGTAGCTAAAACGCCAACCACTCACTAAACAGGAGTGTTGGGAAATAATCGCATCTGTTATGGTCCAGTTCCTGTGTGAGTCATAGATTACACGGTGGAGCTATGGAGTGCATCATCTTACCTAGATAAAAGATTCACCCGGTACTTGTAGTACACGGGTGAATACCAACCCTATATAAATACGGAATCGAAAATAGCGTTAGTATGGAACAACAAGTAGAATGCCTGGCACCAGTGTCAAATGGTTACATATATCAACACAGAGTTGGTGAATGAGAGAGAATGCAAAAAGACAAGATGGCGGCCGCAGAACGCCGTCGATTTCACTTTTAAATCTGATTAAACTAGATATTATATTATATTTTTCAACTCAAAGGTAGCGGGCTAATAATAAGACAGATGTAAAGAATAAATGTTGCTTCTTCGATTGTGAAATTAGGCTCTCAATTGTTTGACCCGCATTTTCGACAGCTTTTATATAGGGTTGGTTTGCACCCCTACTGCAGCAGTACGGGGTGAATCTTGTATCTACATCTTACCCTGACTGTATAAAATTAGCAGCGTTGTGTTTGGTTGGTTGGTTGGTTGTTAAAATGTTACATCCTGGCAACATCTAAGGTCATATCAGGATCAGTACCGACTTGTGACAGTGCGCACTCATGGTGACTGTATAGTGCTGCCCCACTGGGAAATCAGGCTGCCTGCATCATGACCCAATATCCCACTCAGTCACATTATCCTGACACTGAGCTAACCAGTCCTTGCCCTATCATATTAATGTTGAGTGCCAAGCTAGGAAGTGTCAAGTATCAATTTTGTAAGTCATTCGTTTGTCTCGACCGAGAACTGAACTCCTGATCTCCCGCATGGGAGGCCTGCGCTCTACCGATTCGGCCACCACGCCTGGATTCTTTGTGTCTGGAAAGCCTTCAGGTTACGATTGCCTTCAGTAGAGGTCACAATTCGATGCAGCTATGTTTTTACTGCTGCTTAGATGAGTCCTCGTATACCTTTTTATTGGTGTTCTAGAAACCCACCAGACGGGTTGGCCGAATGAGTTGAGCGTCCGTCTCCCGTTTTGGTAGATCGTGCGATGAATTCGAACTCACGTGTTGGAACCGCGCTCGAGTCCTAGCCAGGCACTTGGCATTATTAGGATAGGTCAAGGATTAGTTGGCTCAGTGTCAGGATAGTGTGACTGAGTGGAATATCAGGTTCTGGTTCTGGTGGCCTGGTCTCCCAGTGAGGTACTGGTCTCCCAGTGGGGGAACACTATAAAGTCGCCATTAGTGCACACTGTCACAAGTCGGTACCCGTCCTGATATGACCTTAGATGTTGCCAGGACGTAAAATTCAAACAACCAACGGACCAGCCTGATATGACCATAGATGTTGCTAAGACATAAAACCCCAACAAACAAACAAAACAATTTTGAGAAGAAGACCAGTCGTCTATGACTGAAATTTCCCCTGCTTAAACAACTAATGGACCAAAAAAAAAAAAAAAAAAAAGTTGTGCACACATGGAAATAGTCACCTTCGCATGACCCATGTATGGGATGGGGTATGTACATCAGGTGCCTGCTAGACATCTTCCTAGACACCGTCCTGATATGAGCTTAGATGTTGCCAGGACGTAAACCTCTAACAACCAACCAACCTTCCTAGACAGCTGATTAGCGGCAGTGTCATGAGCGTCCACTTACTTGGAAGGGATTCACAATACAGTATAACCCTGTTAAACCAAACTTGAAGGGATCCTAGAAATATGTTTGTATTAACTGATCATTGGTTTAATCAAGCTTTGGCTTCTACTTTGACTTGGCTTTGGCAAAAACGTGGGTGCATTATGAATGTAATTATACAGTGTATGTGGACACTTTGATTATTGTTGTTTATGTATATACAGTATAACCCCGTTAAACTATCGATTAATCCCAACTTTTTTCGGCAGCCCGCAAAATACTACCATTTATCATATAAAGAAAGTCTCAGATGACCTTATAACAACATGAAAGTTTGGTTTAACATACCGGAAGTGGCCTTGGGCCCGACAATTTTGTTTAGATTAACCGATACTTTGGATTAACTATCCTTTGATTTAACCAACTTTTTTATATGATAAATGGTAGTATTTTGCCGGGCCGCCGAAAAAAGTTTGGATTAACCGATCGTTTGGCTTAACTGAGCTTGGTTTAACGGGGTTGCACTGTATTTTGTTAATCTAATAAACCTGTTAAAACAGGCCATGCTCCACTGATTTCTCAGGTTACACTAATATAGTGTTAGACGTCTCCAGGCAGGCATAATTGGCTTGGTTGGTTGTTGGAGTTTTACATCCTGGCAACATCTAAGGTCCTATCAGGACGGGTACAGACTTGTCACAGTTCACACTCATGCCGACTTTATAATGCTGCTGCACTGGGAGACCAAGCTGCCAGCACTATGCACTGATATCCCACTCAGTCACATTATCCTGACAATGAGCCAACCAGTCATCGCCGAGTGCCTGGCAAGGAATCGACAAGTATCAATTTTTAAGTCATCGGTTTGACTCAACCAGGGTTCAAACCCATGAGTTCCAAAACCACTATCTTCCAAAATGAGAGCCGGACGCTCAACTCATTCAGTTATCCCATCTGGTCAAGAAGATGTATAGTGTAGATGTTTGCAGGCAGGTGTAAGTAGTAGGCTGACATAGGTAGGGGTGGGTAGGCTTGTCCTGGTGACCTTGAACATAAATGGCGGACCAATCAGAGCATCCTACCACTGTCCCTCCTCTTTTTGCTCCCTTGCTTTACGACGTGAATGCATATCTACATCACATTTAAACGGCTGTCACACCTCGCCGGATTGAGCAACGGACAGAACTGTCTAGTCCGGTGGTGTTCGGGCATAATAAGTATCAAAATGTATTAAAATGTGTCAAAATGTTGTGATATCAGGTCAAAGGACGCTGGATAAACGGACATGAAATGGACATAAACTGATAGCCAACGGACGAAGCGAACTCAAACCGGACAAGAATTGTAGATGTCAATCCGGCGGCATCCGTTCCAAGTTTTGTGCATGTTCAAAACTTGTACGGACACAAACCGCACATCAACAGACTTTGTTCGGTTTCTTTCCGTTTCCCCCAATCCGGTGATGTGTGACATGGCCTTAAATGGCAAACTATGTCACAGTACGTTGCGAATGACGTAGATGTATACATATAGATAGCTTAGCTGTGGACATGGTTTTCATCCATCCATCTTGGAGGAAATTTCACCCTTTCATAGAACTTAGAAGTCTCACCATTGGTTCTGGACTCAAAACCTTTTGCATGCAGTAGCCATACTATTTACACAGAATGTTATTATAGATTATATGGGGCATAATGAATTATACTAAGAAATGAAGACATTGTAGTAGTTAGGCTATATATCCAGTACTGAGCCTGTAAGTGCTGGGTTGGACGGTTGGCAGCTTGAGCAGCCTGGATTACAAACTGTGATCTATAAGAGGTCGAGTTCATCCCTCAGATCCAACACTGACTGTTTTTTCCCTTCCCTAAATATTCCCCTTGCATGTATACTTGTATAGTGCATTATGCATCATATATATCGAGAGAGAGAGAGAGAGAGAGAGAGAGGGAGTGAGAGAGTGTGAGAGATGTGGGTGTGCGCGCGCATGTGTGTAGGAACAGAATGAGTGTGAGTGTGTGTGTGTGTGTGTGTGTTTATCCGTGCTTCTGGCAAGGTCAGTCAGTGTGTGCATCTATCTGTCAAGGTCACTGGTTAAATTTAGGCTTAACCCAGTCTGTGACGAGCAAGTGTGAAGGTCAATGTGTCATGAGCAGACCTGAAGACCACGTGTGAACGCTAGGACTGAAGTAGGAGTGAAGGAAAGGGCTTAGAAGCTGGTGCAGAGGTACACAGTTCAGCGGGGAGGCAGCCATTTGGGGAAGGAGTAGATCAAAGATGTACCCCATACTGCTGCGGTAGCCACAGGAGGGGTGAAGAACAAACCTATATAAAAACTGGCGACAAATTTTGACATGCTGTGTAAATGAACTGAGCTGATAAATTCTTAATTTAAGAAGCAAATTATATTCTTTATGTACCTCTTCATATTTACATGCTACTTTTGAGTTGGAAAATATAATAAAACATGTACTTTAATGAACTTGAAAAGTGAAATCGATAGCATTCCATCATCGCCGTGTTGTCTTTTCGCATGCTCTCCCATTTCACCAATTCTGTGCCAATATATGTAGCCATATGATACTGGAACCAGAAATTCAACATCCGGGTCCAGCAATCTTTTACATACTATATAGGATAACAAATGATCTTAACTATTTATGGATACTATTGTGTTTTCATTTCGGTTCTAGCGAAACGCGATAGTCGTGGGAGGGCAGGGTGGGTGGGTGGGCCCTGACCCATGACTATCTGAGGCTAGTACCTCGGGAAAACACCAGTTATCCATCATCTGTACCCAGGTAAGATTCATATAATTATACTATTTTACCTTGGTACTACGCCTCTGGCTACTCGTAGCCCAGGGAGAATTTTCCATAATCTAATTTGTTATCCTTTTATAATTTAATGTTGTAATCATACCATATTGTTTCTAGTGGAAAGTATTCATTTTGTTTCTCACCTGTCTTTAGTTGGTCAGTAGGCGAGTCGCCAGGGCGCTTGGTTTCTCTAGTCGTTTGTTGTAATGTTTTGCAAATGATCTAGCCGTCTTCCACTCAGCATGTGCAAGGATTCTGTTCACCGAGATTCCTAATTGTCTTGCCTTGGAAACCATGGCTCCATGCATTGAGTGGGATGCATAGCATCCCTTATTGACTCCTGCCTGTTTAAGCACCTTGATGGTTCATCTTGCGAGTGTGTCTCTCGAGATAGCTTTACGCAGTTTAATAAAGCTGATTAGTAGCTGTCTGGAATTCCTAATTCCACGTGACTTGGATTTATACGCCCTAATGGCTGAAACTACACATATCCGTTGATCTTCCGGAAAACTATTTACATGTACTGTGGACAGTGGGTCCCCTGTGAGATTCAACTTTAGTAATGTCTCTAAATCGAATGTTGCCTCATCCTTATCTATTTCTAGTCCATCCAGTGAGGGTGCCACAATCGTTTGGCCTCTGTGTCCCGTCACTAGCAGTAATAGAACTGCTAACTTAAATCCTAGTTCCTTCATTGATAAATGTCTATTGCTAGGCCATGACTTGAACAACTTAAATACTATCGACACATCCCAAAACCTAATATATTTGGGTTTGGGTGGGTTTCTTTCATACACCGGTCTAATGAACCAGTGTACCAACTGATGTTTTCCAATTGTTTGTCCATCTATTCTAGGTAGAATAATTGAAAGCGCACTTCCCGCTGCATTAATTGCACCAAATCCTAATCCTTCATCTTCTAGGATTCTTAGAAATCTTCAAATTTGGGCTATTGTTGGTTTTAATGGTTTGACTCCTTTTAGAAGGCAATGAAGTCCCCATTTATTTAAATATCTTGTGTATAATTTCACAGTTCGTTTCCTCAAGGCGTATGAAATAAGTCTTTCTTTCATAATTTTGTCTAAACCGTATTGTACTAAATGTTTTCTTCAAAAAGGAATGCCAAAAGGGGTGTTGTCGACCCGTCTCCGTGGACTGTCAGTGGTCCCTGATGTTGTAGGTTGTTCCTTTCTCTTGGAAATCTGAGCATGTCTGTTGCTGCTGATGTTATTGCCGCGAGCCATAGTTGCATTTCCCATGCTGGTACTATCAGTACTGTGTGTGTGTGATCCATCTTGATCTTCCTGGCCACTCTGCTGATAATGCTGAATGGTGGAAATATGTAATAAAATGTATTATTCCAAATTAATGAAAATGCATCTACTCTCCAGGCTTCTGGTTCTGGATGCCAAGACACATATTTAAGAAACTTTTTGTTATTGCGTAATGCGAATAAGTCAATTTCTGGTTTTCCCCATTTGTGACAAATGTGGTCGAAAATGATCTGATTTAGTTACCATTCTAAATGGTCGTGAAAATGTCAGCTTTTCTTGTCAGCCAAAGTATTTTGACTGCCTGGGATATGTGCTACTGTTAGCCATATCTCGTGTTTCTCTGCCCAGTCCCAAATGAGTTTAGCCATATAATTACATGGTTTGGAATGAGTCCCTCCCATATTACATATATAAGCCATAGCTGTCGTATTATCTGTTAAAACTCTTACATGATTTTTCGGGAGGCGAATCAGACTATGGAGTCTTAGATAAATGGCTCTAAGTTCTAATACATTTATGTGATCGGAGATTTCATCTTCCGTCCAACGACCACATGTTGCCTGTTGGTCTCTATGAGCCCCCCCATCCTTCTAATGAAGCGTCTGTTGTAGCTGTAGTGTTGGGCTCTCCCATTCTAATGGGGTTGGGTGAATATTGGATATGAATTCCTTAGCCACATGTAGTGCTGGTTCTATAATGCCTTTCTCACAAAATTTAAGGACTTGATTGTCTAACGCTTCACGTTCTGAACCGTGAAATTGGTGTGGGTAAGGTATGTTATTTTTAATAGGTTCCTCTATCAATGAGACCCTTCAGCTAAACTAAGGATAGTTAAATTATCCGTAATGCTATTCCATTCCGGTAAGCAGTTATTGAGGTTACCAGCTTGAAATATGCTTACTGGTGTTTGCGGTGCCACTTCTATTTGTTCCCTGGGACCAGAGGAGATGGCCGAATGAGTTAGAGCGTCCGTCTCCCGTGCTGATAGATCGTGGGGTCGTGGGTTCGAACCCTGGTCGATTCAAACCAATGACTTAAAGATGTATACTTGTTGCTTCCTAGCCAGGCGCTCGGCATTATTAGGACAGGGCAAGGACTGGTGTGCTCAGTGTTAGGATAATGTGACTGAGTGAGATACCAGGTCATGGTGCTGGCAGCCTGGTTTCAAAGTGGGACAGCACTATAAAGTCACCATGAGTGCGCACTGTCACAATATGACCTTACATCCCGATATGACCTTAGATGTTGCTAGGACGTAAAACAACAAACACACATTTGTTCCCTGGCAGGGGGGCTTCTGGGCGTTGAACTCCCTCTTGAAGGGCCTGTTCCCGTTGTTCCAGGTGAATGACTGCCTCTGGCCTCTTCCCCAGGCCTGGAAGCTGAAGTTCGTCCCAAACCGGCCTCCTCGTTGGCCGGTTCATCGGCTCCGAAAATCCTGCCTCATCTTCTTGAAGTGGTTAGGATTCACATCTGTGGACTTCTTGTCTGTTTCCATTTGTTTGTCGCACTTGGAACTCGTATCCACTTGTTTAAACAAGTACTGGAGTTGCCCACCGAACATCTTCGTCTTGTCCAGTGGTTTCCCCTTGATGGGCTTGGGGGCACGGAATAATGTATATTCCTTCCCGTCATTATCGGTGACCTTCTTAGATCTGGCTACCTCCTTGCCTGCGTCCGTGCAGACAGCCTTGAAAACATTCTCAAAATGTCTATATGAGAGGAAGTTGCTTGTCGCCGTTAGCAAAGCAATCCCCCCCCCCCATTTATATCATCGCACAGCGACGAGAACTTGTTCTCGGCCATCAACCTATTGGCAATAGGCGCGATGTCCATGAGAGCCGAGAGTACCCCTTTGTGTACTGTATGCAGTGCAGCCCCGAACGCAGGCATATGGCTAATAGACAGTCGCAGGATGATGGGATGGGAAACCAAACAAGGGGTAGGGACCAGTGTAGTGGTACCCTCCCACACTCTAAGTAACTATAAACTTCTCCCCCTGTGGCTTTCTTCGACAACAAATTGAAGAAAATACTATAGGACTCGGAGGTATGCCTTAATATGAATAACAATTGGGGAATCTTAACGAGATCCAGGAATAAATCCTAGCGATGTAAGTGGCTCCTGCCAAACATCTCTCCGTTTGGCAACAGGCGGCTTCATTAATAACCGAACAATGGAAGCCTTGTTCTAACGATCATATGTAACACGATCGAAACTAAGCTGTAAAACAGTGATATCTTATCGAAAAGTTTCAAAAAACTTTGTATGTGAATGCTAACATGAACTGAACCAACGTATTGATTTTGAAAGATACTAACCTGGTTGGTTTTGTAGTTAATATAGAAAAACTGCCGGAGCTACTCACAAATGTCCTCCTGCTGTGAGCTGATATGCTAATTGCTGGACCCAGATGTGCTTCCTTCTCCCTGTCAGAGCCAGAGGCGTAGTACCGAGGTAATATATATATATATATATATATATATATATATATATATATATATATATATATATAGCACCCAGTGTCTTAATGCTAGACTGGTTATTTATATTCACACCGTGTGTTATGTACACGTACCCATAGCCTATCTCTTCTTCTTCTTGGTTGTCCAGCAATGGCGACGATGACAGCAACTCATGATTTGTTGTGAACTCGTTGATGACGATAAGTCCAATTTGTGCTCAGAATGTGGAGTGGCACGTTAGACATATGTATTTACCTGCTTTCAGAGAGTCTCATAGATGAAGGAGATGATCTTTTCTCTGCAGACGCCTTTATTTAGCTTGAGATATATACGATCAGTTTCACCCTACGCGAAATAGCCCCAGTATTAAATAGCGATAACCACACACACACACACACGTTACAGTACATGTGCATGCATACAACACATATACATGCCACATAACGGATCCCCATGACACCACCTGAGTACAATAAACAGGGATCTCCTACAAAGAGACACACACACAGTGTGGCTACGGCCTGACCACCTGCTGTCCATGCTCGGCATTGCTTTCGTTCACTGAAACTCTGCCCATCTGTGTCCAGGTGCTAACGACAACCTGGTACATATGGCTCGCTGCACACACATGCATACAAACATACATACACACATACATACATACATACATACATACATACATACATACATACATACATATATACATATATACATACATACATACACACATACATACATACATATATACATACATACATACAGACATACATACACACATGCATACATACATACATGCCTACATACATACATACATGCATACATACATACATACATACATACACTGCCCTCACACTACACTCCCTCACATACCCGCACCCACATACATGCATACATACATACATACATACATACATACATACATACATACATACATACATACACTCCCTCACACTACACTCCCTCACACATCCGCGCACACATACATGCATACTTGCATACATACACACATACTTGCATACATACACACATACATACATGCATACAGACACATACATCCATACACCCATACATACACTCCCTCACACATACACATACATAAATACATACATACATACACACACTCCCTCACACACATACACATGCACACACATACACACACATGCACATGCACACACATGCACACACATACATACACTCTCACACACTCTCACATACATATGCACACATATACATACACCCTCACACACACTCACACATACACTCTCACACACACATGCACACACTCACACACACTCACACATACACTCTCACACACATGCACACACTCACACACACATGCACACATACTCACTCACACATACACTCTCACACACACATGCACACACCCTCACCCACACATACACACACGCACACACCCTCACACACACACCCTCACACACAGTCCGCTGTCGTGGTGCTCTCCCTGCATGTGTCGGTGTGCTGTGTGTGTCCAGCCGTCCTACGAGTTCCCTGTAGTGTACGCTAGCGTTCTCAGAAGCGCGGTCATCCATGCACAAGTTGTTTACTTGCCTGTGTGTTTGGTGTTTTACATGCAATCCCACTCTGGTCTCATGGTGTCAACACCCGTGTGTATGTGCTCAAAGTACTGGCTTCTCACTATCATACCTGTATATGATATATATGAGATATATATCATATTATGATATATCTATGATATATGCATGGTATATATATGGTATGCATGTTATATATGATATATGATTATATGATGCATATATGATATATATAATTGTTTGAGTTTTATGTCCTGGCAACATTTAGGGTCATATCAGGACAGGTACCGACTTGTGACAGTGCGCACTCACGGAGACTTTATAGTGCTTCCCCACTGGGATACCAGACCATTGACACCATAACCTCATTTCCTACTCAGTCACATTATCCTGACACTGAGCTAACCAGTCATTGCCCTATCCTATTAACCCCGCGCACCAGGCTAGGTAGCAACTAGATACAAGATTCACCCCGTACTGCTGCAGTAGGGGTGCAAACCAACCCTATGTAAAAGCTGTCGAAAAAACGGGTCAATGAATTGAGAGCCTAATTTCACAATCTAAGAAGCAACATTTATTCTTTACATATGTATTATTGATAGCCCGCTACCTTTGAATTGAAAAATATAATATAATATCTAGTTTAATGCAATTTAAAAGTGAAATCGACGGCGTTCTGCGGCCGCCATCTTGTCTTTTTGCATTCTCTCCCATTTCACCAACTCTGTGCCTATATGGGTAGCCATTTGATACTGGAGCCACAGTTTCTAGGTCATGTTCCATACTAACGCTATTTTCGCCCGTATTTATATAAGGCTGGTCTTCACCCGTGTACTACAAGTACCGGGTGAATCTTTTATCTAGGTAGCAACAAGTATCAAATTTGTAAGTCATTGGTTTCACTCAGCTATGATTTGAACTCTCGACCCTCCCCATGGGAAGCCTGCGCTGTGCCAATTGGGCTACGGCGTCCTGTCCCGACAATGGCTCGCGGCGAATAACATCCAAGCAGTGGTATTAATATTCATAGGTCCGCCATTGGGCAATCTCTCGTACAAACAGACCTGGCCCAGTGTGAATCAGGTGTCATATATTAACCATGTTTACTCTGTGTGGTCAGAATGGGAATCATTGCGGCACACTCTCTAACACCAGTGTCAGGATAGAGTGACTGAGTGGGATATCGGAGCATGGTGCCGATGACACAGTATTTCCATGGGGCAGTACCCGTCATGAGTGCGCACTATCACACACGTGTGTGTGTGTATATGTGTATATGTATGTATATATGTATGTATGCATATACAGATATATATATATATAATATATGTGAATTATGTAATGTGTATGCCTGTGTGTAGGTGTATATATATATATATATATATATATATATATATATATAAGTAGGGCTATGTAAGAAGGGAAGGATAGAGACGAGTGTTGGGTCGGACACTTTTATTGAGCGTCTAGAGCCGTGTTCACACGGGCAAAATGTGAAGCAAATTAGACTAATCGAATCATATGATTCGATTTAGTTTGAAAGTGTTTCGCGTTCACATGGGCAGTGCTTTGAATCGGTTTAAGGCGGAAGTGGATATCTGCGCATGAGCAAGTCCAGACTAACCAGCGCCAGTTTGGGTTCGTCGACGTCGGCTGAGAGAGTGTGGGTTCAACCGAGATATGTATGGATTGAATCGTATTGGTTTGGAACGGTCAAAACTTCTGCTGGGCAGTGAAACCCTAAAAATAAATTATGAAAAAAATATCTGTGCATAGATAGCGGTTTCATTAATTAAATTATATAATATGCGCTTTTGATCGACCGGAAAGTCAACAAACTAAGGTCTCGACTGCACATGCGTGTGACGTCCTTAATCCGCCTCAAGTAGGTCGGTTGCGTTCACACGGGCGATCTAAGTCGATTCATAAAATTCGCTTCATATAAACCACCTCCAGAGGTGGTATAGATGAAGCGATCTAGTTGATTCGAATCAGCCCTAAACCGACTCAGACGCGCGTTCACACGCCAAATCTGAGAGGAACTAGGCAAGTCGATTCATATGATTCGAATTAACTGCCCCGTGTGAACACGGCTTAGGGCATAGCACAATAGTGTCATAGTTTGAAATCAGGCAGGAGACTGACTGCCCTGTGCGGCAAACGCCGGCGGTGGCGCTCGCAGCCGGCAAGCCGGGGCAAAGGCCGGGCAGGTCAACGATTGGACAATAATATGTGTAAAGAAAGTATATGAAATAATAAATAATAATAATACTCCGCCTATTTATATCTGCATAATTAATTATACATCCCATATATATATATATATATATATGGGTAGGTATGCATGTAGTCTTACTTAAGCATTCAGAACACACCAGTCACACCTTAGCAGTTGCTTCAACAGTCACACCTCAATAGTGACACCTCAACAGTCACATCTCAATAGTCACATCTCAACAGTCACACCTCAACAGTCACACCTCAGCGGTAGTCACTTCTGTCTTCTTCCCAACATTACAGGCACATCCCATTCGAGTAGCACATTTCCGGAGAAAGGATTGTGTGTATGTGTGTGTGCGTGTGTGTGTGTGTGTGTGTGTATGTGCATGTATGTGTGTGCGTGTGTGTGGGACGGAGCGGCTAGGGGGTTCGGGTTCTCTTCTAATGCTTCCCTCAATTTGAACCTACGAACCAGCCCTCAACGTGCAGTCTCTGATTAGGTCACTGGTACAAGCAAAAGCTGAGCATGGTTCGATTAATGCTGTGCATAAGTTGGGACCATTTTGGGGGGTGGAGGGGGGGGAGGGTGGTTCAAACTGAGGCAGTGATTTATTTCTATAGGGGCAAATGGAGCTGATTTCCATATTTCTATTATTTATGAGTGGTGTTTGCTTAGGCGTTTGGCAGGTGTAGTGTCGACTGCAGGAAGACCCACAGCCTTTTATTGTTCCCAACTTGCTATTCGCAGAGCTCCTGCTCTGCGAATTATTACCACCAATACTGTAATTAGCAGAGCTGAAACCAACCAATCAGCATGCATCATTTTACTGCGCATGTAAATGTGCATGTCAAGAATTATTTCGCCTTTTGGTTTGTGCGCAATTTTACCAAATTATGTATGTATTGTAAAACAAAATATTTGTTGGTGTGTCTTTATGCATTTACCGAAACAAATATTCATTTATGTATTACATTATTAGTTAAGAGATGGTGAGAGTAGCTCTGTGAATAATAATTCTTCTTCTGTTATTTCGCAGAGCAAAGCAGCTATGCAGCGTCCTTTTTTATTACCGCGGGTAGGAGGCGCGGTGGCCTAATCGGTAGGGCGCAGGCCTCGCGTTGGGGAGATCGGTAGTTTGGTTTCTGGTCGAGTCAAACCGATGACTTTTAAAATTGATACTTGTCGCTTCCTAGCCTGGTGCTCAGCATTAATAGGATATGGCAAGGACTGGTTAGCCAAGTGTTAGGATAATGTGATTGAGTGGAATATCAGGTCATGGTGCTGGTGGCCTGGTCTCCTAGTGGGGCAGCACTATAAAGCCGTTATGAGTGCACACTGTCACACGTCAGTCCTGATATTACCTTAGGTTTTGTTAGGATGTAAAACAACAACAATCGAACGAATCTTACCTTGGGACCGTTATCCTAAAAGTTTGTCGACTAATTTCAACAAATTACCACCTTGGTTATGAGACAATGCCGATCTGGGTGTGGGCATTGTATATGGGTTTTGATGAATGGTGTTGTCGATGTGGAAAGGTAGTACACATCCTGTCAACATGATGATGATGATGATGATGATGATGATGATGATGATGATGGATGATGATGATGATGATGATGATGATGATGATGATGATGATGATGATGATGATGGTGATTGCTGATGGTTTAACGTTGTGTCGGACAGCAAGGGTCATAGTCACAGCTAAAGGTTAGTGGTGTTTATTCTGTCAGTTTGATTAATCACATCTGTATGCCTATATTGAAATCAACACGAAAGTTGAAATGGTCAGACTACCACATTACAATGTGGTCTGGGATGTGTGAGTGTAATGGGTTGGAGAATGGAGAGAGGATGTGTGCGCGGTGGGTGGGTGGGGGGGGGGGGGTAGTAGTTGGATGAGGTTATTAAGCCGACATTAAAAGCATGGCGTTTATGTGTACATGTACTTAGCGTGTGCTGGAGAAAGCTCCCGTGTCGACCTTAAGACTCAGCCGCAGCACCGTGACACCACAAGGCGCAGAAGTAGTGTCACGGTGTGGGTTTGAAGTCACTGTCAGACGCAGCACCGTGACACCACAAGGCGCAGAAGTAATGTCATGGTGTGGGTGGGTTTGAAGTCACTGTCAGCCGCAGCACCCTGACACCACAAGGCGCAGAAGTAGTGTCACGGTGTGGGTTTGAAGTCACTGTCAGCCACAGCACCGTGACACCACAAGGCGCAGAAGTAGTGTCATGGTGTGGGTTTGAAGTCACTGTCAGCCGCAGCACCGTGACACCACAAGGCGCAGAAGTAGTATCACGGTGTGGGTTTGAAGTCACTGTCAGCCGCAGCACCGTGACACCACAAGGCGCAGAAGTAGTGTCATGGTGTGGGTGGGTTTGAAGTCACTGTCAGCCGCAGCACCGTGACACCACAATGCGCAGAAGTAGTGTCACAGTGTGGGTTTGAAGTCACTGTCAGCCCCAGCACCGTGACACCACAAGGCGCAGAAGTAGTGTCATGGTGTGGGTTTGAAGTCACTGTCAGCCGCAGGACCGTGACACCACAAGGCGCAGAAGTAGTGTCACGGTGTGGGTTTGAAGTCACTGTCAGCCACAGCACTGTGACACCACAAGGCGCAGAAGTAGTGTCACGGTGTGGGTTTGAAGTCCCTGTCAGCCGCAGCACCATGACACCACAAGGCACAGAAGTAGTGTCATGGTGGGGGTGGGTTTGAAGTCACTGTCAGGCGCAGCACCGTGACACCACAAGGTGCAGAAGTAGTGTCACAGTGTGGGTGTGTTTGAAGTCACTGTCAGCCGCAGCACCGTGACACCACAAGGCACAGAAGTAGTGTCATGGTGTGGGTGGGTTTGAAGTCACTGTCAGCCGCAGCACCGTGACACCACAAGGCACAGAAGTAGTGTCATGGTGTGGGTGGGTTTGAAGTCACTGTCAGCCGCAGCATCATGACACTCCAAGGCGCAGAAGTAGTGTCACAGTGTGGGTGGGTTTGAAGTCAGTGTCAGCCACAGCACCATGACACCACGAGGTGCAGAAGTAGTGTCACAGTGTGGGTGGGTTTGAAGTCACTCTCAGCCGCAGCACCATGACACCACGAGGCAAACCAGTAGTGTCACAGTGTGGGTGGGTTTGAAGTCACTATCAGCCGCAGCACCATGACACCACAAGGCGCAGAAGTAGTGTCACGGTGTGGGTGGGTTTGAAGTCACTGTCAGCCACAGCACCGTGACACCACAAGGCGCAGAAGTAGTGTCACTGTGTGGGTGGGTTTGAAGTCACTGTCAGCCACAGCACCATGACACCACAAGGCACAGAAGTAGTGTCACGGTGTGGGTCGGTTTGAAGTCACTGTCAGGCGCAGCACCATGACACCCCAAGGCGCAGAAGTAGTGTCACAGAGTGGGTGGGTTTGAACTCACTGTCAGCCGCAGCACCGTGACACCATGAGGTGCAGAAGTAGTGTCACGGTGTGGGTGGGTTTGAAGTCACTGTCAGCCACAGCACCATGACACCACAAGGTGCAGAAGTACTGTCACGGTGTGGGTGGGTTTGAAGTCACTGTCAGCCACAGCACCGTGACACCACAAGGCGCAGAAGTAGTGTCACTGTGTGGGTGGGTTTGAAGTCACTGTCAGCCACAGCACCATGACACCACAAGGCACAGAAGTAGTGTCACGGTGTGGGTGGGTTTGAAGTCACTGTCAGCCACAGCACTGTGACACCACAAGGTGCAGAAGTAGTGTCACGGTGTGGGTGGGTTTGAAGTCACTGTCAGCCGCAGCACCATGACACCACAAGGTTCAGAAGTAGTGTCACTGTGTGGGTGTGTTTGAAGTCACTGTCAGCCGCAGCACCATGACACCACAAGGCGCAGAAGTAGTGTCACGGTGTGGGTGGGTTGGTTCTTGGAGTGTTTCGTCTTGGCAACATCTAAGGTCATACCAGGACGGATACCGACTTCTGACAGTGTGCACTCATGGAGAGTTCATAGTGCTGCTCCACTCGGAAATCAGGCCGCCACACCATGACCCGATATCCCACTCAGTCACATAATCCTGACACTGAGCTAATAGTGCGGTATGTAATGTAAGGAAACCAGCTCCCGTAGGATTTTTGTGCTAAAATTGATTTTTTTTGGCAGTTCTGGCTTCAATAGGGTTCAGGCTAATAGAAAATGATGGGGTCCAAATTTTAAGACCCCTCCCCACTTCGTGGGGGGTCATTTCCGTTTTGAGACCCCCCGCAACTGGCCATTCACCTATCTCCGGAAGTTATTGACTGATTTTCATACTTGAAGTGTCGATTTGTAGGTTTTCAGGTAAGCTGAGTTGATTTGTAGCACTTATAAAGCAACCGGAAGTTTCCTTCTTGCACTTCCGGTCAGTATATAGGGTCTCGCTCCGTATCCTCACCATGTATGATCAGATTTTCACAATTTGTGAGACTTTTGCGAAGAACTCTGGGAGTGTTATTGAAGTATTTGCTGGCAAAACTGGCAAATCCGACATCAAAATTCCGAAGAATCAGTACGCTATTCATCGATGTCCATCTGTGGAGTATTTACAGAGTGGAGTGCAGCTACACCTAATTCCCCTGCACCCAGCTTTGCAGCCACATTTGACGGGTTCAACTATAGCCCAGGCAAGGCAAGACATCTCACTGGAACATACACCTCTTTCTCCAATTTCCATCCATTTTCTTCAATTGGAGGAAGGGCCCCACAATTATCTGGGTATGATTTGTCCCGCATTGTGATTTAGTTTGCACGGATGATATGTGGAAGCAATTCAGCACGAGTTGGTGGAAGCATCTCGCCTTCTTTGACCGGAACAACTCCCACCTGAGTGATGGTAGGGTTGTTGGACCTTTTGAGCGTGACACACGAAAGTCTCCAATGCCATCACCTGTGTGGGAAGCTTTGCCACCAAAGATCCCACGAAGAGCTGCTGATCTGTATGCACCACTTTCAATGGTACATGTATCCAGGCCACTGCCATCGACCATTTTACCAAGAGCATGCAAAGTGGCAAATGCAATGTGGAACGCTTCTGCTCTCAAGATCCAATTGGTGTTCCCAACTGACTGTTGAATCTTCAACGTACGTGAGTATAGGTGAAGGTCAAGGTTATCAAAGTTTTCCTCTGTGGACCAATGACAATGGCAGAGATTCCCTGGGTTAACCAAAGAACAGTGTAAAGAGTCCCATCGTCCATGGGCGAGGTCTTGAATAATGGAGCAATCACCTCTACATTCGTGAGTGTTGGGCTCTCAGAAGACTGGGATAACAGCAGAGATTTGGTAGCAGCCCAAGTTGGCATCACATCTTTCTTTACCAATTTCTCTGGTTGGTGTACGTGTTCTTTGACTGAGAGTATAGCGTAGTCTGGAGCGCTGTCGTTAGGATACTCTTCCTGATTTGATTGAACATTACAGCCCTGGTTTGTGGCCATCTCCATGTTTTCATCAGTTCCAAGGTAGTTTGCAAGTGCCCAGGTGTGAGTGAAATCTTTGGAAAGTATATTCTTCCGCTTTCCCATTTCGTAGACCTCAAATCTCAATGGGGTTGTTTTGATGATTGGGTCTTGCACCATGTTCACTTCAAAGGCCAGATGTGTCTGTGAAACAAGCTTTTCTGGTATTTCAAGTGGTCAGTTCATCAACTCCCCATCTTCCTCTTGCTGGAACATAACAATCACCGTTCCATGGAAGGTTCCTTGCCCAGTCAGTGTGTCTTCCAAGAGGTCAATATTATCTATCGCAAACCATGTGTTCAGACCCTTCTTGGCAAAGTCTGGAAGACAAAATTCACCAACCTCATTCATTCACTGGAGAACACACTACTCAACTCGTTTCTCTAAGTCAATGATCTTCAGGAGTCACTTCTGACATAGACAGCTGAGAGGTTCTCAATGATATTCTTGTCGCGCAATCTAGAGTGAACAGCCATGGGAAGACCGATCGAGAGAGGGGTTTGGACCATTTGTCAGCATGCACTGTCTTTCTTCTACTGGTGTTTTACCTGGCGATCGATCAGTCTGAGTATTCTGAACTAGAAATTGGCTTGTGACGTTGACAGTTTTGTCCACCTCCTGGTCCCGTATTCCAGACACTTTGACGACGTCACTAGTGTAGTAGTCTGAACATGAGCTCTACTATCACGCGGTAGCAGCGGAGACTACGACGCCATCAGCGCAGTTCCACTACACTGCGCTAGGTGGCGGCACGGGTCACCACCGGTCAGACCCCAACTGGGCTGACCTCTACTGCGTGTGGTTGACCCACCCCCCCCACACACACCTATAGAGTCGATGTGGGATCTGGCGAGTCAGGGGGCGGGTCAGACAACTACTGACGCCGCGGAGAGCAGAGGGTTCAATAAACCAGGTGAAGCGTACACTGAATTGAATCTTGGTGTTCTTTCGTGTGAGAAAGGGTGAGTCGGAGGGCCGTGGGCCATTACATTGGTGCCGTGAGCCAGCTTGCCTTCTGCGTAAGGGGGTGAGTATTGGACCTGGGCCATGGACTCCGCAGGTAGGTTCTCTTCGTAATTTGTAGTTATGGAGGGAGCGACGGCCGGTCAACTGCGTAGTGGGCGCCAGTACCAAAATGATGGTACAGGGAGCCCCGGCGCAGTTGGGTCGCCGGTGGGCGTGGACGCTTCTGCGGTAAGTACACCGCACCACGCTCACAGTTCACCTGATAGGGATGTTGATGTTTGTACGTTCATTCCTAATACAGGTGCCGGCGTTGTAGGGGACCGCCGCCGTGTGTCAGTGAGTGGGGGTGGCGTAGCCACTCCCGCGCCGTTGCCGGTGGTGTCGCCTAGAAGTGCTGAGGGTGCTGATAGCTATTGGTCGCAGTTAGCCCGACTGAGTGGCAGTCCGCCACCCGGTATTGCGCCGTTGTTTACATCGGGGGCGATGCAGGGTGGTGGGCGTGACGCGCGGTTGGGCGCTCGTTCTGATAGTGGTGGCGCGGCGTTGAAGAATGTCGCGCCATCAATAGCAGTGCAAGATGTTCTCTCAGTTGATAGAAATACTGGGGAGGGCATTACGGGGAGTGCGATGAAGGTGGGCTTCGCTCTTGATGATATGCAGTCTCTGTCGATCAGTAGTGATTCGGGGTCGAGTGTACGTGAGGGTAGCAGTTCAATCGCGTGTCGTGAGGGCTTAGGTCTGGCTGGGCGCGGGGGTTCTGTGGGAGGCATACCGCTGGAGTATTCGCCGTGGGGGAGTTCAGCTGTCCGTTCTGTGGGGACGGGAGCTGGGCGTGCAGGTCCCCGAGATCCCAATGATAGGGAGAGTTCCCCGGCTTTGGAGACAGGGTTCGTAGCCGATGACTCGTTGACGTTCGCGTTGGAGCATGATTTGGTTATGAGTCATACGTTTTCTGGGTCGCAGTCGGAGGTGGAGCGTCAAGAGGGGATGCGGATCCGCCGACTGCGAGCTTGGAAGCGAGCCAGTTTGACCGGATGGCGGAGGAGAGGCGGTCGTTGGATGAGTTGAGAGTCTCCAATGCTGCCGCCTTCGCGCGCGAATTAGCAGAGCTAAGCGCGGCGCGGCGTGTGTCCGCAGAAGAGGCAAGGTCTAATCGATTGTTGGTGGGCGAGCAGCAGGCTGCGTTCACTAAACAGACGGAGGACTTGTCTATGCGGGAGGCGCTGAATAATCACTTACAGGATGAGAATCAGAGATGTGAACGGTTGCTAGCTGCCGAGAGGTGTAGCATTAATTCTGCTCTGGGGGTTCTTGTAAGTGAGCGCGCAGCTTTTCAGGCTGAGAAACTGGCGTTTCAACGCGGTTTGGAGCTTGGAGAGAGTAATGTGGGGGTTACTGAGTCTACGCGGTTAGATAACTGCGAGACGCAGTATCCAGTGCATACTGCGCGCCCGGTTTCCGCGGGTAGCTCGCCGCGTTCTCCGGCGCCCTCTAAGGGGGGAGGTGGGGGTCCTAGGGAGCCGGAGCCCTCCAGTGAAGTCGGTACCTCTAAGGGGGGGGCTTCTGAGCAACATCTGAGAGGTGTTGTTCAGGACTCCGTTTACGTGGGTAATACTCATGAAGAGGTACGGAGTGAGAGGATTCCCGACCCGGTAGGTGTGGGGGGTGACGCAGTTCCGATTGCGTCATTGCCTGGGCTGCCGGTAGGTCGCCAGTACTCGGTGGAAGAGATGTGGTTGTTCCGTAATCATCCTGCAATAATGGATGTGATTCGGGAGCCTGCTTCGATTGGGGGTGGGGCCGGTTGGGAGTCGTGTAATCGGGATACGTTGGAGCTGGATGAGAATGTTCTGAGGTATCCCGTGGCAGGTTCTGCACGTATTCCAACGCTGCGTCCTAAGCCATTTACAGGTATTAAGCAGGAATGGAATATCTGGTGGCGGGACTTTACGTTGGATATGCGGTCAAATATGTGGGATGAGAGGGTAGCTCTCATTCAACTGTTGCCTCTGTTAAGGGGGGGGGCCGGCGCAGGACTGCGTGGACGCGTGGAGGCGTCATGGGTTGACGACGATGAGGGAGTTACTTCCTATCATCTCGTATAAGTTCCGACCAGTGGACCCCATGGCGCGGTGGTATCAATGGAAGAAACGCGTCCAAACTGCCCGAGATGGATCGTACCGCGCGTACGGTCTACAGCTTCAGGTTGATGGGCGGGAGGCTGCCAGAGATACTGGGATGAGTGAGCGTGCGATCGAGACTAAGATAGTCGAGCGTTTCGTGTGCTCACTCATGGATCCGGGGGAGCAGCGTGCCGCCTATGACCGGTGGCGTCCGGGCAAGTCGTCTCTGGAGGAGATGTTTGAAGTAGTCGACGATTATTGCGCTAAGGCACTGCGTGCTGGGCGGTCGGCTGCGGTGGAAGCTATTCGGCTATCAGATGAGTCGGATAGTGAATTCGAGGTTGAGGTGGCTGCGTATAACGCGTCACGTGATCCTCGGCGTAATGGCGGCGGTAGCTACTCTCGGGGAGGTTCTGGGGGAGCTATCGCGGTGGTAATTCCTATCGGGGTTCGTCTGGGGGTAGCTATCGGGATGGTGGCAATTTCAGGGCGAGCTCTGGGGGGGGGTTATCAATCGCCACCTATCACTAAATCGATGGTCCAGGGGTGGATGCGTGATGTGATGGGGGAGCAGAAATCTGCTGCGCAGGTGGCAACAGGTGGGCCTAGCTCATCTGGGTTATCTGCGCGCAGGCGCGTGGTTAAGAAGGATACGCGTGCTCGTGATCACGAATGTGGTCGTTGCTTTGCTTTCGGTCGTTGGCCTATAAAATGTACTGGAGTAAAACGTACTCTCGAGGAGGCTGTGATAGCCGGTGATCGCGAGGGTAGGGACAACTCGGGTGTTGATCGGGCGAGGTTGGCGCGTCTCCGTAAAGACAGGGACGTTAAGGCTAAGCCTAATTTAAACGCCTAGGGTTGGACCGTTTTGGCGTAGGCCCAACCCAATTGGCAAGCCCGGATACCGCCAAAGCGGATAGGGGGTTGACTATCAAGGAAGCCGGTGTGCAGTCTGATGCTAGCGCGGGACCGCCGGTGATCGCCCCTGGTGATACGATCCCAGTGGAGTCGGTATTGTGGGATGGCATGAAGCGGATAGCGCGTTGCGTTTCTGCTTTGGCTCCCGCACCTTTGGACGACTGTATGCAATTTATAGTACAGCGTCAGGGGTGCGACCTGTCTCACCCTTGTGGTAAACGCTTATTCGTGGATTCCACTTTCTGGACTTTGGACGGAAAACGGTGGTATGTGAGAGTTCACCAAAGAGCAGGTGGCTCAGAAAAACTGTGGTAAAGACGGATTTTCAAAGTTTCTTAAGTTTCCTGTGAAAGACCAACTGCGTTGTTACATCATCTCTTCTCGCAGAAGTTTGGCGACCGTCCTGAGGTGACCAACTTTTTCACCATCATCCAACATTGAGTACCTGAGATCCATGGCCTTACTGAGAGCAGTGGGGAGAACAACATTGTCAGGCTCATTTCATCTCAGTGAGGTGACAAACTTAACATTTGGAAGACGCTCGCTGCTGAGTCTTTTGAGGTATTTCCAACAGTTCTCACTCTCGTTAATATCTATGCAGTTCCTTTTAAGAATTGACAAGTATTCATCATTGACCTCAGCCATGCTCAATGTAACATCATCATCACTAAGGGTGTTCTGAATAGCGAGGAGCAATTGTTTGTCACATAGTGAGCAAAAAAGTGATACATTACTGCGATATGTCTTCAATGATATTCTCTGTGCAGAGCGCAAACATGTCCGATGATAGTGCTTTTCAAGAGCTGATGCATCACCCGGTCCCTCAAGGTCGGTTACACAAACTCTGACCTGGTCATCCAGGGTTTGCTGCTTGATCTCAAGGAGTGTTTTACCCGTTGCATCAGTAAGAACACAGTGCAGTGGCTCTGAGTCAGTCTTGGGGCAAAAGTCACAGGTGAAGAACGTACACACTTCTTCCTTTGGGACAGTCTTTGACTGCTTTGGCCGTCCCGATCCCTCAGCATTTGAAGGTCGCCCTCATCCTCGTGGAGCACAAATAGGTGAATCGGTTCGGGGTCGCTTACTAAGGCGTTCAGTCTTAGTCTTGTTTCCGACATTCACTATGATATCGAATGGATTTGAGTTCTTCTTCATTCAAGCCGGACAACTGATTCAATAGTTTATGAATGTCACTCTGAGTGTCACCAAGAGACACCCTCTCCCGGCAGCATCGTAAAAGTTCATCTGTCATGGCTGGATTGTTCACCAATCGCCTGTTTGATTTGGCACATTCTTTACAAATCACGCAAACGTTATCCTCCCCTGCAGACATATCGGCCGTATGTGATTTACTGATCTCGTTAATAATGCTGGCAAAGAGTATTTCCGACGGGGCTCAAAACTGTTTTAACACATATGAAAAACATAAATGAAATCATGCTGATGACAATCATTTATATGGTCCATTTTAATTGGAGTATCTGGAATACAAATTTGACATTCTGGAAGATCTGTAGTGAAGTCTATCACCAAGCTTCAGACCTGAAAGAAAAAATAGCGTCTTTAGTTTCGGTGTTCGGAGACCCTATATGATGAACCGAGAGTCAGCAAAAATACTTTCTGCTGCTTTTGAAGTGCCCACAATCACCTCAGTATGCTTAAATCTCCCAAAACTAAGAAATCAGATCATACATGATGAGGATACTTGCCAGTGTCCATCCGGAAGGCACATGAGTCAGAGTCAAACCCTAACTTGCTGAAGGTGAAAACCTACACTTCCAGTTGCTTTGTAAGTGTCATAAATCAACTCAGCATACCTGAAAACCTACAAATCGACACTTCAAGTATGAAAATCGGTCAATAACTTCCGGAGATAGGTGAATGGTCAGTTGCGGGTGGTCTCAAAATGGAAATGGCCCCCCACGAAGGGGGGAGGGGTCTGAAAATTTGGACCCCATCATTTTCTGTTAGCCTGAACCCTATTGAAGCCAGAACTGCAAAAAAATCAATTTTAGCACAAAAATCCTACGGGAATACATATCATACCACACTATAACCAGTCCTTGCCCTATCCTACCTACTGCCCGGTGTAAGGTTTGAAGTGAGTGTCACAGTAAACAGCAACAGTGTCATAAATTAGAGACAACTAGAGAATCCCAACACGGTGTAAAATATTCCGAAATTTATACATTGGTGGGTGATGTGAACTGGTCTATAAGGGATTACAAATGTTATATAAAAGGTAAATGATGTAATGTGACCAGATGCATGTGACATTGTGTAGTGCTGGTGATCCTTTACTTAGATTAAATAGACATTGTGAATTCTATAGATAGTGTGAGAGGGGCACTACTGTCGGTGTGATAGGGCCTTAGCAGCTCTGATCACAACCCCCTCCCCCCAACTGTGAGATACGGACCACTGCACACCCAGACACAACAGGGCAGTGAGGCCAAAACAACCAAGGCATGGATACAAGCATGCTTACTGTTAATTGGTGGATATATGAATGCTTACTGCTGGTTGGAGGATCTGGTCATGTGACAGGCCATCTTGGATTCTAAAACCACTATATAATAATAAACCTGAGGGTGCAGCTCTCTCTACCTTTGACTCTATACTCTGCCTTTCTTCTACTTGCCTGTAGTGATTTCCTATTTAGCCTGCCTACACAACTACAGCTGCCAGCCGACGACTTTACAACGGCATGCAATGTACAGACATAACACATTAAACAGGCAAAAGGATCGCCTGCTAAAACAAAATATGCAGGTTGGAAATAATAGTCGATTGTATTTGGTAATTGTAGTTTCTGGTGGGGTTTTGTTGTTGTGGGTTTTTTTCTTCTTGGGGAGGGGGGTTGCTGTCATTGATACATTGCTGTCATTGACATGTTGCTGTCATAAGCCATGTTCACACGGGAAAAGTTTACGCCGCTTTATACAAGGCGGATAATATGAACCAAACTAGTGTTGCATTCACACGGGCAGTACTTGGGCCGGAAATCGATATCAGCGCATGAGCAAGTCCATACTAACCAGCGCCAGTTTCGGTTAGTCGACGTCGGCACGAGAGAGTGTGGGTTCGACCTAGATATGTATGGACTGAATCGTATTGGTTTGGAACGGTCAAAACTTCTGCTGGGCAGTGAAAACATGCAGTGAAAAATATATGTGCACCTCTAGCAGGTTCATAGACCAAATTATATTATACAGTGTGACGTGCTTAATCCGCCTCAAGTAAGTCAGTTGCGTTCACACGGGCGATATAAGTCGAATCATAAAATTCGGTTCATATAAACCACCTACAGAGGTGGTTTATAAAATCCGAATTATATGATTCGAATCAGCCCTAAACCGCCTCAGCCGCGTGTTCACACGCCAAATGTAACCCGAACTATACAAGTCAATTTTTATGATTCAAATTAACTGCCCCGTGTGAACACGGCTATATATACACGTTGCTGTCATATACATGTTGCTGTCATATACACCTTGATGTCATATTCATATTTCTGTCATATACACATTGCTGTCATATACACGTTGCTGTCATTTACATATTGCTGTCATATACACGTTGATGTCATATTCATATTGCTGTCATATACACATTGCTGTCATATACAGCAATGTGTATATGACAGCAATATGAATATGACATCAACATACACGACATACACATGCTGTATGACATACACATTGCTGTCATTTACATATTGCTGTCATATACACGTTGCTGTCAGTTACACATTGCTCTCATTTACATGTTGCTGCCATATACACATTGCTAATGCTATCATTTACACATAGCTGCCCTTTACACATCGTTGTCACGTAGACGTTGCTATCATATACACGTTGATATCATATACCCCTTGCTGCCATGTACATGTTGCTGTCATATATACATATTGCTGTTATGTACACATTGCTGTTATGTACATATTGCTGTCATTTACACATTGCTATCATTTACACGTTGCTGTCAGATACACATTGCTGTCATATAAATTAATTTCGCAGGTTTACACTTTAAATCTCTCCCAAATCTAGCCATTTTAAATCAAAGATAATTCAAGGTAGGTTATATAACTTATAACGACCAACCTAATATATTTATTTCAGAAAATTATGAAATCTCAAAACCATCGAACTATGCAACATTATTTCATCAGTTTAAATCAAAGTTACTTCAAACGTAGATTATAAAAATCACGGGTCAACATACTTAACATAAATGTATGTCCGTCCCCCGTTTTGGGAGGTCGGGGAATCCGAACCCATGAGATCGTGGGTTCGAACCCTGGTCGAGTCAAACTAATGACTTAAAAATTGATACTTGTCGCTTCCTGGCCTGGCACTTGGCATTACTAGAATAGGGCAAGGACTGGTTGGCTCAGTGTCAGGATAATGTGACTTAGTGGGATATCAGGTCATGGTGCTGGCGGCCTGATTTCCCAGTGGGGCAGCACTGTAAAGTCGCCATCAGTGTGCGCACTGTCACAAGTCAGTACCCGTTCTGATATGACCTTAGATGTTGCTAGGACGTAAAACAACAACAAACAAACAAAACCTAAATGTAAGCTCTAAGCATGGAGCTCTGCATGTAGACTGGAATAGAAGTTGCTTGACGGCACTTTCCTTCCACCCCCATACCCACACCCACACACACACATCACACACACACACACACACACACACACACACACACACACACACACACACACACACACACAAACAAACAAACAGCTGCCTACAGGCATAAAATACTTACAGCTTTCCGCAAACTGCTAATGAGAGATTGTGTCCACCATTGCACTGAATGGGTCATTTGCGGGGTGGTTTTAGGTCCCACCAACATTGCAGGGAATATCAGGACTTTTTACAGCGCGTGATGGTGGTGATGGTGGTGGTGGTAGAGGTGGTAGTGGTGGTGGTGGTGTTATGATGACTGCAACACTGTGATAGGCTCTCCTGGTGGAGCATTGTTGCACTACACACTCGTGTCGGCTTTATAGTGATATGTTCTAGTAATGCCGAGCATGTTTGTAAATCTTTGCTTTGACTCTGTCGGGGATCGAACGCACAAGGGAAGCGGGACGACGTACTGTTAGGCCATCAGGCACAGTCCCCGACAGGCAATGTTTAATAGTAAATTCCGACTAAGTCGTGTATAATGAATGTAGTGACGTATACGACATTGACTTTTATTGATTTTCTCCAGCCAAATCAGTCCAGTCAGTGTTTAGTGTTTAGATGCCGAAATATCTGAACACTAGCGACTGTAAATCAGATGTTGCATTTTGTCTATTGTATTTTAATATATCAGTAAAAACTTGTCAAAATAAATGGTTGGTTTGTTGGGATTTTACGTCCTAGAAACATCTACGGTCATATCAGGATAGGTACCAACATGTGACAGTGTACACTCATGGTGACTTTATAGTGCTGTCCCCCAGTGATACCAAGCTGCCAGCACCATGACCCGATATCCCGCTAGGTCAGATTATCCTCAAGCTGAGCTAACCAGTCCTTGGTTAATACCGAATGCCAGGCTAGTAAGTGACAAGTATAAATTTTCTAAGTCATTGGTTTGACTCAGCTGGGATTCGAACTCCCGACCTACTGCATGGGAAGCCAGCGCTCTTGCCGATTCGGCTACCGCGTCCTGGGCTGCTAAAATCAATAACTTGGGTATCTTATCGATATCAACATTTGATTAATTCTATGTATATTGATTAATTAAGGCACATGCCTTTTTCTTTTCTACTCCATGTATTTACTACCCTTCGGTTATAAGTACTTCCTGTGTATTTCAACTCTGAAATAAATGTAGACAACTTGGGTTTACATTGGTGGAAATACTTGTTAGGTAGGTTTAATTAAATTTAAACACAGTTCAATAATTGCATTTGATTTTGATCAAGAGTTGCTTGGGGTTTCAGAACATGGTACAAATTCGGTTTGGCTTTGCAATTGTACTTGGAAGTGGCAGGAAAAGACAGGTTGTCCAGTCCTCAGTCCATATTTGGAAGGGAGTGACCTACTTGTGTGGGTCACATGATGATGCCTTCGGTGTCATGCTTATTGTGCTCCTTAGACAGGGTTCATACAGGCGTGAAAAGTCTTGAAAAGTCTTCCAACTTCATTTGCTCCATTTTAAGTCTTTGAAAAGCGTTGAATTTAAGCTAATTTTGTGTAATTAGTCTTGAAAAACCTTGAATTCCATTAAACTGTCCCCACTGATCTCAATTAGTCCAAATGGCGATTTCGGACTAAATCCAAATGAAAATCGTCTTGAATTCCTATCAAAAACAGCCTTGAATTCTATATCTTCACATGTGTACAGACCCTGCTTAGATCAAATATTCACCCCCAATAACTTGAATAAGGGTGAGCGACGATCGTGTCTAAACCCGATCAACTGTAAACTAGCTGTGGAGGTCCGTGTTCCAGCAGCCAGCGTTTATCTGTATTGGTGTAGAGTTGATGAATGGGGAGAGAATGCACAAAAACCAAGATGGCGGCCCCTGGATTTTTCCATTCAATTTTTAAAGTATATTATTCTACATGATTACGTCATTTCTGCATTACAAAAGTAGTGGACTGTGCTAAATAAGTATTTGAGCGTTATATTTAGCTTCTTATGTTAAGAATTCACGTGACTCTCCATAACCCAGCTTCGCAAAGCTTTTTCTATAATGTTTTTTAATAACAGCCCTATGCACAATATACTGGGAGTACCTAAGCACTCCCCTGTGTCCATCTATAGTTTGTGACCGTACTATAAAAAGGTTCTATCTGACAAAGTGACCAAATCGGTGTTATGGATCTAAAAATGTTCTATCTACAAAAGGCTATCATGCAGTTACGCAACTTTTTCTCAACTGGTATTTTTCACTGAGATATATATTTAAAATAATATTGTTCTATCGGCTTTGCTATCATGGAGTTACACACCTTCAGTCCTCATTATATCGAAAGCACCATTTTGTCAGATAGAACCTTTTTATAGTAAGGTCGTGAGTTATGAACGTTTAGATTATACTCTCACTTATATTAGTGACCCCATCTGGTGTGTAGCCATGTTGTGTCTATATACAAACAAAAAACTCACTAAATATACACACTGAGTAGGTCAGTTGCTATGGTGACTCACCTGTCAATCACTAGGTCTAATGAATAAAGGAAGCTCCCTCCCACCACCACCACCACCACCACCGCCATCCCCACTCCCCCCCCCCCCTCGCTACCAAGATCCTATGGACTGTTATTCCTGTCTACTTCTCCCACTCCCCAACCCTCCCTCACTAAACTGACTTTATAATTGTCGCTTCCTTGCCAGACGCTCAGCATTATTAGGATAGGCCAAGGACTGGTTGGCTCAGTGTCAGGATAATGTGACTGAGTGGGATATCAGGTCATGGTGCTGGTGGTCTGGTCGCCCATTGGGCAGCACTATAAAGTCGCCGTGAGTGTGCACTGGCATAAATCGGTACCCATCCGAATATGACCTTAGATGTTGCCATGACGCAAAACTCCAACCAGGATCACATGCACTGTTATTGCCATCTCCTTCTCCCCCTACCCGCTCTCCCTCACTAAACTCTCTTCTCCCCTCATATACCTCCTCACACTCAAACCGTACTAATAGTAATACCCATCTACCCACAGCATGTATTCATTAGTTTCACCTCACATAACTATTTGCCTGTGCTGGATAATTGTGAACACATCGGACAAAGGTAAAGTCAAATAAACACGACAATTCCAGAGTAGTGTTCTATGTTCATATATATTTATATATGTGTTTATATATATATATCTATATATATATTTGTTGTTATATGTATTGTATATATTTATATATATATATAAATATATATATATATATATAAATATATATATATATATATATATATCTCAAGTTCAAGGGGGAAGCAACGTCAAGCACTATTAAAGGTCGAGACTCTCTAGGATGACGGATAGACGAGGGTGCCACCATGACGTCACGTTGCCACGATGTCATGTCACTGCGTATCTTCACCTCAGTGTCACGGGTATGTGTGGCTGGTGAAATTAAGAGGCATTGGCTAAGTGGTGCCTGGATGTGAGGTGGGAGGGGAGGTGGAAGTGAGGGTGGGAGTGAAGGAGAGAGGGAGGGGACGGAAGGGAGGGAAGAGGAAAAGGGGGAGCAAAGGAAGGAGGAAGGAAATGAGGGAGCAATGGAAGGAAGGAGGCCGGAAAGGGGGGAGGAGGAGGAAAGGAAGGAGCGAAGGAATGAGGGACAGAGAGGAAGAGAAGAAGGAGGGAAGGATTGAGAAGCACAAGGAAGCAGGGATGAAAGATCTCCGCGTTTGCGCGGATTTCCTGGATTTTTCAATCCCGCAGCACCATCAGCGTAGATCTATACTAATACGTGGTGCAGACGCCGCAGCACCAGCAGCGTATACCACTAATAAATGCTCCAAACGCCGCAGCTCTATCAGCATATACTACTAGTATACATGCTTCAAACAGCGCAGCACTATCGGCGTATACCAATATATATATGAAACACAACTTCCGGAAATTTTCCGCGATTCCTTGACAGTGTTAAACCTATGGGAGAATATCAGCATTTCCGCTTTTTTTCCCGGAGATCACTTTCATCCCTGAGGAAGGGAAGGAGAGAGAAAAGGAAGCCGGGAATGAAGGAAGGAGGAGGGAAGGAATGAGAGAGGAAGAGAGGGGGAGGAAAGAATGAAGTAAAGAGAATGAAGGAGGGAAGGAGGAATGGAAGGAAGGGAGGAGGAAAGGAAAGTTTTTTTTGGTTTTTTGTTTGTTTATTGTTGTTTTACGTCCTAGCAACATCTAAGGTCATATAAGGAAGGGTGGAAAGGAAAGGAGGGAGGTAGGGAGGAGGGAAGTAACGGGGGAAGGAGAGAGAAAGGGAAGGAAAGAAGGAAGGGAGGAAGGACAGAAGGAAGCAATGACAGAAGGGAAGAAGGAAGGACGGAAAGAAGAATGGAAGGATGGAAGGAAGGACAGAATGAAGGACATGAGGAAGGAAGGAAGGAAGGAAGGAAGGAAGGAAGGAAGGAAGGCGGGCGAAAGCGGGATAGATAGAGGGAATGGTGGAGGGATGAGGGAGTGTGAGAAGTGTGTGTGTGTTTCGGGGGGGGGGGGGGGTCTGGACTACTGAGTGAGTAGTTTGTGTTGTGAGTGATCCCTGACTTATTGACACAGTCTCCGTCTCCCCCCCCCCCCCCCTCCCCACGGGGAGTTAAACAAATAGAGACGGTGACTTAGCATGACTTAGCCTGCACCCATGTGTCAACAGCGTCTTGTGTGTGCGGCCCTCTCTGTGGACACTACCAGTCCCGGAGACAAACGCCAGCCACACCCCGGAGACTCGCAGCTCACAGTTGTCGACACATTTAAATATTTAAAAAATTAATAGTAAATTTAGTTTATTCATTGAATAATGTCTTTTCCTAGCACCAGAGCACTCGTCTTCCAGCAGTACAGTACAATTGATTTGATACATAAATGGAACTATTATTTGTAATAGTAATATAGTACACTGCATGCAATTCTCGTTCGATAATAAAAGTATTATACCTGTTATAAATTGAACTTGCATAAATTAAGCTAGCACAAAAACTACAGTAAAATACTAAGGCTAATAGCACATTTATTTTTTTAGAAAAGCAAGACTTACGATGCAGTACCGGCTTTAAAAGCTCATTACTGTGTGTCAACTTCCTCTCAAAACATCTCACATTTGCATTTGGATCTAGAAAAGTATAGATCTAGTTACTTTGATAGTCAGTTTTTCTTATTTTATTCATGTTTTTAATATTTGTGATGGTTCATAGCAATAATAAAGAATGACTAACACCGAGCAGTTGGTGCTGCTGCTAAAAAAAGACTTTTCTGTATTTATATCAATATAAAACTGGAACCAACCATATCTAGATTTAGATTTAGCTATGTTGAGAGTCACGGCATTATATATTTATATTCCTGACCAGAAAACCAGGGCAACACTGATCGCCACTTTAAAAAAAACACAATTGTATTCGTTTATATAAATTATGTAAACATAACAGCGCTTAAAAATCCCATTCCATTAAATGATAGCTCTATACAAACCTGGTACTTACGCCCAAAGATTACAGGCAATTCGAGTTTCTATCTCAGTACTCATGCGCAGCGGAAAATGTATATTCTGTTGCCCATACTGCTTATTATGGATCGATCAAAGCTTTCCATTCTGATCACGTGACAGGCTACGTCACGGCCTAGCTGACCCGGATGTTAACGGTGACGGGCCGCATACAACATGGCGCAAGAGTCGGGCAGGTTTAGCATGGTTATAATATCACATACTATGATGCCATGCCACATGTGTGTCGTTAGGGACAAGGGATGGGGGAGCTTTGAGCTTTGTGTGTCAGTGTATCCAGGGATGACCTAGTTTTTACAGATATAACGTGGTGGCCGAATCAGTAGAGCGCAGGCTTCCCATGCGGAAGGTCAAGAGTTCGAATCCCAGCCAATTCAAACCAATGACTTATAAAATTGATAATTGTCGCTACCTTACCTAGCGCTCGGCATTAATAGGATAGGACAAGGACTGGTTAGCACGGTGTCAGGATAATGTGCCTGTGTGGGATATCAGATCACGGTGCCGACGACTGGGTCTCCCAGTGGGGCAGCACTATAAAGTTGCCATGAGTGCACACTGTCACAAGTCGGTACCCGTCCTGATATGACCTTAGATGTTTCTAGGAGTAAAACAACAACAACAACCAACCAACTAGTTTATACAGTGTGGTGGGCCTAGCGTTAACTGCTCAATACTCACTTTAGTCATGTTTTTTTTATTTTTTTATTTTTTTATTGAGGCTGTATTTATACTGTCCATAGTATATAAGCCCAGGTACCCAGGCTTGTTTTCAATGCTGGCCAGTTGTACTTTTGGTGTTATCTTATCACACAGTAGCTGCTGATAAGTTATTTAATTGCCTGCATTTCAGTAGCAGATAGATAATATATACATATATATATATATATATATATATATATCTTTAAGATATATATAAAATAGATATATATAATATTTTTAAGATATATATAAAATATCTTTAAGATATATATCAAATATATATGTATATATAATGTATATATATGTTAAGTTAATTTTGGTGTGCACACCGAAATGGCCATATGCTTTGTTCACCCATTTTCTAGCACTTTAGCATTACGCCATTAGACCAAAGCTCCAAAGTACAAATGTGCGCCAGAATCTAACATGTAGGATGGAATCTAAGCGTTTTGGTTTAGAAAACTCCACGACAATACTTTCACCATCACCCAGCCCAAAACCCTTGCCTACGGCCTCCAGCTCACAGCCCACAGCCCACAGCCCACAGCCCACAGCCCACAGCCCACAGCCCACAGTCCACAGCCCACAGCCCACAGCCCACAGCCCACAGCCCACAGCCCACAGCCCCCCCCCCCCCTCGCTTTCAGCCTGACCACTAACAGCCGGCTTGACCCAATCGTTGGTGCCGAGCTGGGGAGACAGTGAGACTGACCCTGTAGTTAGCCACTGTGAGTAGTGGGACTAGTGGCAGTTGGGGTGAGGGTTGGAGTGAGTCATTGGGAGTAGTCATGAATGATCCGGCTGTGTACATAAGTAATGGGGACTGCGCCACAGGACATCTCGGCGAATGTTTGCTTGGAGCTGATAAGAGATTTGTGACGCGTAAGATACGACGAAGGTGTGTGGGGGGGGGGGGGGGGGGGGGGGGATTAGGGAGTTAGGGAGTTATAAGAGGTAGTAAATGCCACATCCGTTTTGGCGCGGGTTAGTTCTGGTTCCAGCGTGGAAGGCGGGGGGGGGGGGGGTGTCACCACAAAATGCCGGTTCAGGATCCGGGGGTCATGGAATAGATGCCTTCTGGATGATCCCCATGCCGGAGGTTTGTGCGGCTGGCTTCCTGACCTAATGACCTTTGACCCCACCCCCACCCATTCCCTCTCCCACTCACCCCAACTTCACTGTGATCCTGAACCTGTCAGGATGCTGGTGTATACATAACACGCGATAGAATAAGAGCATGATCATAAGAGCATGTGGACACAAATTCATATGTGATGTTATTTTTATATCTTTTGTATTTATCAATTGTGTTAAATAAAATAAATAAATTTTGTTCTAAATATATGTATTCCTCTGAAATATCGTTTACCCCCCCCTTTTTTTTCTTTTTCTTTTTTTCCTTTTCTTCTTTTTATCGCCGGGCCACTGGTCTTCCTTCCAGCCATAATTATTACTTACAATTATTTTCACTTAAAATTATATATATATATATATATATATATATATATATATGTATATATATATATATATATATATATTATATATATATATATATATATATATGTATATATATATATATATATATTATATATATATATATTATATGTGATGTATAAAGATACGTAAGGGTTAATTATTACTTTATTTGTTATACTCCGTAAGACCAACACTGTACAGGTGGCTCCACCTACCCTCCTCTCCTCCACCGAATGTAGACCAGTGTCAGTCGCACTCTGTTTAATATGTCCTGTCATATTATTTCATTAAAGTTGCACAATCAAGTGGTTTTTTTTTTTTTTTGCTTTATGAAAAGGTACTACGTCCTATCCTTTCATTAGAGGTACATAGTCCTATAAAACTATCAACCTTTCAAAACAAGAGTACATCGCTAGATTTGACCTGACACTTGGGTAACAGTTATTGCAACTCGGTGATCCTGTTTTATGCGGCTATGTTTGAAAATGGGTAGACAAAGATCCCACGATCTCCCGTGTTGGTAGATCGTGGGATCGTGGGTGCGAATCCTGGTCGAGTCAAACCAATGACTTATAAATTTATACTTGTCGCTTCCTAGCCAGATGCTCGGCATTATTAGGATAGGGCAAGGAGCAGTGGGATGAGGAAGACCAGTTGTCTGCGACTGAAATTCACCCTGCTTAAACAACTATTGTTCCAACAAAACTAAAAAAAATATTTTAAAGTTTATGGCCAGCATTTCAGTGTGCACACGAAATTCATTGTGTGTCTTTGTGGGTTCTAATCCTGCTGTATGGACAATATCTCCCATTTTTCTTCCATGACCAGAATCCTATACAAGATACATGATGTATGATTGTTGAACCTACCCTGTTTATGTATATATGTGTCAGTGCATTATATACATAATTGTAAGCATTAAGCGACATATGGTCGGAAACCATTTAAAAGACTTACAATTCCAAGGGAACAACTGTAGTAGTCTGCACTGACCTCTCAGGCAAGAGGCCACATAGACAGGTAGGCATGGATAGGGTGATTGCATCAGGGAGCCCAGGTAGTGTAATGGTAGGTATGCTAGCCTTGGAATGGTAAGAGGTGTGGGTTTTAAATCTTGTTCTGGACATATTATTTCCCAATTTCATCTCCGGGCGCAGTGGCCGAATCGGTAGAGCGCGGGCCTCGCGTGCGGGAGATCGGGAGTTTGGTTCCTGGTCGAGTCAAACCAATAACTTATCAACTTGGTACTTGTTGCTTCCTAGCCTTGCACTTGACATAACTAGGATAGGGCAAGGGACTGGTTAACTCAGGGTCAGGATAATGTGACTGAGTGAGATATCGGATCATGCTGCCAGCAGCCTGATTTACCAGTGGGGCAGCACTATAAAATCGTCGTGAGTGCGTGCTGTCACATGTCCTACCGGTCCTGATATGACCTTAGATGTTGCCAGGACATAAAACTCCAACAACCAACCAACCCAATTTCATCCCCCTTCGGACAATAATGAAGTTTGCTGTGTAATTCTGTGGTAAACCGCGGGCCTTGCTGCTGATTTATTAGTCGGAGTCACCTGACTCACCAGGTGGTGCCTCCATACCACGTGATATGTATCTGCATATCACCAGTGGCCACATTTCCAAGGCATTGGTCACCTTTCAATGGTGGCAACGAGTCGTCATTCCTCTGCATGGTATGACGTGCATGGTAGGCGACATACCTTTCCGGCGAACTACTTGCCACTGATTGGTCCGTGAGTCCAGAGGGTTTTATGTCCTAGCAACTTCTGAGGTAATATAAACTGACGTGCAAGCTTCCCGTGTGGAAGGTCAGAAGTTTGGATCCCAGTAAGTTACATCAATGACTTATAAAATGATGACCCGATATCCCACTGTCACATTATCCTGACACTGAGCTAACCAGTCCTTGCCCTATCCTATTAGTATTAATGCCGAGCACCAGGATAGGAAGCGACACGTATCAATGTTATATATAAGTCATTGGTTTGGCTCGACTGGGAGCCGAACTCCCGATCTCCCGCACGGGAGGCTCACGATCTACCGATTCGGCCACCGCGCCCGCTCATCCCATAAGAGGATCAGACACATGGACGCCAGGATGTAGTCTATGAGCACTTCCGGTTATTTGCTATAGGTCAGAAAGTCTTAAAGCTGCCAAGTCCAATGAAAGCGTCACATTTTTAAAGTCAGAACACTGACCTAGATCTGATCCTACGTGACCAACTTGGAAACTGGTGCACTTATTAAAGCGGCATAATCCAATAAAAATATTACATTTTCTAAACCAAAAACTTACGTAGATTTCATTCTACATATCAAATGCTGGTACACTTGTTAAGTATTTGGTGTTCTCTGTGGCCGACTGGTTAGAGTGTCTGACTTTTTTCTAGGTCAGACTCCTAATCTGAAGGTTGGTGGTTCAATTCCCCATTTCAATTCCCCATTCCCCCACATGCTACTTTGGATTTCCACTGCTGTGTATAACTTAGAGTGTCATCAAAGGCCAGTTGCTCTCATACCATGTCTATGTGGTGTGGGATGTTACAAATCCCTCGGGTCGGTACAACTACAAGTGTAGTCTTGGGCTTTCTATTGACAAACTGTCTAATGGTGAAAACAAGTCTCTTCAGACTTATTCATAATAGGCAGTATAAATCTTCAACAAAAAAGAAAAAGAGAAAAAAAATATTTGGTGAATCATAGAAGGGAATACTAAGCCACATTAATAGAATCTGTTCCTGCTGAAGCCTATGTTGTGAGAATTTTAACATGTAGGCCTACACCAAAATTACTTTTGTTTTGTATGTTTTCAAATATCTCCGAAGTCAGTCATTTAAGATAAAAGTTACTTCAAAGGTCGATTATAACAATGAATTTAATATTTGTATATATTTAGAAAACCCCACAGAAATTCAAACCCGTTGGACTATGCACCTTTAAACATTTGTTGCTGCAGATGAAGGGAATGCTAAATCAATTTAAATATAATCTGTGGAACCAGCATTTCAGTTTGCATCCCAAAACAAATTTAGCATGTTTTCATTTCAAATATCTCCAAATTTAGCAATTTATTATTCAAAGTTACTTCAAACTAAAGTAAGTTAGATTATAACGACCAATCCTATATATTTATCTCTAATATATTGCAGAAACTGCAAACTATTTGAGTATGCACCTTTAAAATGTCCACGTGGTGTGCAGGTTGCATACTAGATAAAGGATTCACCCAGTACTTGTAGTACACGGTGAAGACCAGCCTTATATAAAAACGGTCGAAAAATCGGGCTAATGCACTGAGTTTTATGAGAGCCTAATTTCACAATCTAAGAAGCAACATTTATTTTTTGTAGATGTCTTCATATTTACCCGCTACCTTTGAGTTTAAAAATATAATAAAATAGCTAGTTTAATACGATTTAAAATTGAAATCGACGGCGTTCTATGGCCGCCATCTTGGATTTTTGCATTCTCTCCCATTTCACAAAATCTGTGCCAATATATGTAGCCATTTGATCATGGAACCACAGTTTCTACTTCATGTTCCATACTAAAGCTATTTTCGCCCGTATTTACACTACGTTGTCGTTCACCCCTGTACTGGAAGTATGGGGTGAATCTTTTATCTAGTTGCATACATGTGTATGTAAGTACATGGGTATAACAAGGTGACCTTTGAACCTGGTTTGACTGATTTAATGGGGTTTTACTTCCTAAAAGCCTGATCTCACACCGAGGTAAATACCCACTTGTGACAGTGTGCATTTTTGTGTGGTTGTATAATGCTGTCTCACCTGAGATGGCGTGCAGCCAGCATCGTGCTGTAATACCCTACTCAGTCATATTATCCTGCCACTGACTGAAGCAGTCATTGCCCTATTTTATTCTTTCCCAGTACTACATGACATAGTGATAAAAGCCTGACTTTATCATGTCTTTGGTCATAAATTGAACTCAGTATTTGTTATACTAGTAGAAATATAATAGGCCGGTTTAAAATTCAGATAATCGAATGGTTTTTAATTTTTGCCATATTTTTTAATTAATATATTCGGTTGACTATTGCAATTTACTTGGCTTTAGTTTGAAGTAATCTTTATTTTAAAGGGTTATTTTTTAAGATAATTGGGGTGAAAATGTGGTAAATAAATCTTGACGTGTAAATAGAAATGATAGTTGGTCATTACAGTCTATCTTTCTTTAGTCTGAAGTAATTTAATTTTAAATGGTTAACTTTGGAGATATTTGAAGTGAAAACATGGAAAATGTATCTTGTCGTGTAAACCGAAATGCTGGCCAGACTTTGTTTACCAATTTTCGAGCATAGCAGCATAGCACAGGAACAGCAACATGCACTGAAAGTTTAATGACTACACCAGTATCTAAAGCCGTGTTTACACGGGCAATTGTAAAGCGAATTAGACAAAGCGATTTATATGAAGCGAAGTAGTGGCGCGTTTACACACGGAGCGGTTTAAGGCGGAAATCGATATCTGTGCATGAGCAAGTCCAGACTAACCAGCGCCAGTTTGGGTTCGTCGACGTCACCACGAGAGTGTGGGTTCGAACTAGATATGTATTGATTGAATCGTATTGTTTTGGAACAGTCAAAACTTCTGCTGGGTAGTGAAACCCTAAAAATAAATGATGAAAAAAATATCTGTGCACCTCTAGCCGGTTCATAGACCAAATGATATAATATGCGCTTTTGATCGACCGGAAAGTCAACAAACTAAGGTCTCGACTGCGCATGCGTGTTACATGCTTAAGCTAGTTCACTTCATATAAACTACCTCACGAGGTGGTTTACATAAAGTGAATCATATGAATCGAATCAGCCCTAATCCGCCTCAGAGTCGCATTTACACGGCGAATGTGAGGCGAACTAGGCAAGGCGCATTATTTGAGCCGTTTTAACTCGCCCGTGTAAACACGGCTTAAGTTGGATATGTGTAGTATCGATTCTAGCTGAGCGTTTTGGTTTAGACAATTGGATGTTTTCATTGCCGATCATTGAGGGAGTATTGAGGATGTGGAGGGAGGTTTGTTTAGGTTGGAATTTTACGTCCTGGCAACATCTAAGGTCATATCAGGACTGATACCGACTTGTGACAGTGCGCACTCATTTCGACTCATTTCGACTTTATAGTGCTGCCCTACTGGGAAATCATGCCATCTGCACCATAACCCAATGTCCCACTCAGTGACATTATCCTGACACTGAGCTGAACAGTCCTTTCCATATCCTAATAATGCCGAGTGCCAAGCTAGGAAGCAACAAGTACCAATTGTGTAAGTCATTGGTTTGAATCGACCGGGAATCAAACTCCCGATCTTCCGCACGGGAGCACTGGGCTCTACCGATTCGGCCACCTCTTCCGGTGTCTGGAGGGCGGAGCAAACGTGCACAGGAACCGGAAGCCCAGCAGGTCACGCCTGCGCACACCCAACATTCCACACACAATCACATGTAGGGATCCACAACAAGAACCAGGTGGCGATCATGGGCGCAACCCCCACCTCTATAGTGTAGCTCAATACAGTGTGCCGCAGTGCAGTGTTAACTGTAGTGACGTGAGCTGGTGGCATACTCACCTCCCTACATAAATTCTAACTAGAACCCCTGGTTGACTCAAATCAATGACATAAAAATGTATAATTGTCGTTTCCTGGCCAGGCGCTCAGCATTATTAGGATATAGCAAGGACTAGTTGTCTCATCAGTGTCAGGATAATGTGACTTGAGGGGGATATCAGGTCATGGTGCTGGTGGCCTGGTCTCCCAATGGGACAGCACTATAAAGTCACCATGAGTGCGCACTGTCACAAGTCGGTACCCATCCTATTATGTATGACCTTGGATGTTGTCGGGACGTAAAACCCCAATACCCAACCAATCTAATTAAAACTGCCGGCGAACTTTTAGTTGGCCGGGTCCCGGAGGCAGCCTGCCGGGCGTCTGTCACGGCCACCCACACACCCATACACCACACACACATACATACACACACGCGCGCGCACGCGCGCACGCACACACATAGACCACACACACACACACACACACACACACACACGTGCGCTTATTTAGCCCAGATCGCGGGAATGGCGCCGGGGCTATTCGCCGATAATTTGTTGATAGCTACATCGATTCAGATTAGTTTTGGGTGTCAGATTTGTTTGTTGTTGTTTTTCTTCTTGTTCTTTTTTTTCAAATAAATGATTTTTTTTTCTCCACATGGCCATGCATAGCAAGTGACTGCGTTTCCCCCTGTCGGCCCGTTGGTGAGGGTTCAAGGAATATGAGAGAGTAGTCCACACAGGTTGCACCGGATCGTGCGGCAGGTCGTGGGATCAATCCCCAGCCAAGTTAAACCAAAGACTTGGCATTTGTCGCTGCCTTGCCGGGCGCTCGGTATTATTAGGATAGGGCCCGGACTGGTTGGTTCGGTGCCAGAATAATGTGGGGGGCGGGGGGGTATTTTGACACCCCAGTAGGGCAGCACTATAAAGTCGTCATAACGGCATCCGGTCACAAGTCAGTACCTGTCTTGATTTGTCCGTTGACGTTGCTAGGATGTAAAATAAATAAGCAAACCAGGCATATTGGACTAGAATGGTTCCTATTTGGTGGCCAGGCGCGGTGGCTGACTCGGTAGAGCGCAGGCTTTCATTGCGAAAGGTCGACTGTTTGATTCCAAGTCGAGTCAAATCAATGACTTACAAAATTGATGCTTGTCGCTTCCTAGCCTGGCGAGCATTATTAATATTAGGATAGGGCAAGGACTGGTTATAGCTTAGTGTCAGGATAATGTGACTGAGTGGGATATTAGGTCATGATGTTGGTGGTTTGATCTCCCAATAGGCAGCACTATAAAATCGTTATGGGTGCGCACTGGCACAAATCTGTACCCGTCATGATATGACCATAGATGTTGCTAGGACCTAAACCCCCAACAACTAACCAACCTATGTCGTGACGGTAGATTCGGCAGCACAGAAGCTCAAGACGGCTTTTCAAAGTTCATGTCCGCTGGTCTCTCAAGAAGGACTGATTGTGTTTTGTGTTTGTTGGGGTTCGGCGTCCTAGCAACATCTATGGTCATATCAGGACGAAGAAGGATTGAAGCTGTGACCCAGCAGGTAAACATGCAGGGTCACAGCTTCACCTGAAGGTGAGCGAATTGATGAATACGCATACACAAAGTGGTATTTTATCTAACGTAAAATATATCCCTGGACAATTTCACTGCAATCTACATGAAGGCTCAGTTACACCTTACCGGATTGGGGTACCGGATAGAAAACGGACACTGTCCGGCGAAATATGTCAATGTCCATTTTATATACAGTACGCATGCGGCATGTCCGTTCTCTGTCCAGTGTGTATGGTGGCAAGTTTTGAACATGCACAAAACTTGAACCGGACACCGCCGGACTGATGTGTATGGTTTGTGTCCATTTTAAGACTGTTTAGTCCCATTTTGTCCGGTTCATGTCCAGTACCCATCCGTTACGTCTCCGGTTTGCCTCCTGCAGAGTGTGTTGATGGTGTTACGGGAATTCGGTCAGTATATGTTTTCGGCGCGTCCGTGAATAGTCCGGTATGTGTCCGGTTGATGTTTGGTCTGTCTGTTAGACATTCGGTTGTCGTACAGTTGTCATACGGTTATCGTCCGGTGAGTATTCATTAATGTATGTTCCTTGTCTGTTTAGCGTCCGATTTGTCTGGCGGAAAGCGCAACATTCCAACACATTTCGGTACATTTTGATACCGAACACCAGTAGACTAGAACATTCTTTGTCCGGTTGTGTCCGGTACTCAATCCGGTAAGGGTTGACAGGCGCTTTAGATACAAATGTTTGTGAATAACCCTACCATTGTGTAGGGGTTATTGTGAAGGATAGGGTACCAGCACCAACTTCCGGCATGTAAGCTGAAGCCGCGACCCGGCGTGCTGGGTCGCAGGTTCAGTCCTTGCTGAAGGGACCAGCGAAACTCGGAATAGCCGTATTGGGAACCTGCATGTGCAAAGGGGGTGGAGGCGGGAGGATGGAGGGGCGGGGGAGGGGGGCATTAGGGAGTTATAAGAGGTAGTAAATGCCACATCCGTTTTGGCGCGGGGTAGTTCTGGTTCCAGCGTGCAGGTGGCGTCCTATGCTTAAACACGTGTTTTGCTTACACCTAGGCCGTGCTGACCTATATATCATAGTGTAGTGACAACACATGGTAAATAGAGAGATCCCCCCCCCCCTCCAGTTTAGACCTTATTCACGTAAATAAACTTCAACCGAGGCTTAAGCAGCAACCTAACAAATAGCATCGACATTGTCTGAACCGATACTGATCGCAACGCCATTTTACATAGCCTTAAGTTGCATAGTCCGATTGTTTTGAGTTCTGTCATTTTATTATATTATGTTGATTGTTATAATTTACCTTACTTTAGTTTGAATACCAGACGCGGTAGTCAAATTGGTAGAGCGCTGGCTTCCATTGCGGAAGGTCGGGATTTTGAATCCCTGCTGAGTCAAGCCAATGACTTTTGAAATTGATACTTGTCACTACCTAGCCTGGCGCTCGGCATTAATAGGATAGGGCAAGGACTGGTGTGCTGAGTATCAGGATAAAGTGATTGTGTGGGATACCAGGTCATGGTGCTGGAAGCTTGGTTTCCCAGTGGGGCAGCACCATAGAGTCGCCATGAGTGTGCACTGTCACAGGTCGGTACCCATCCTGATAAGGACGTAAAACAACAACAAGCAAACGCAAACACACTTTAGTTTGAAGTTACTTTTATTATAAATGGCTAACTTTGGTGATATTTGAAGTGCCAGTGGGTGAGTGGGTAGCTGGATGGGTGGGTGGTGTTTATGGCCCTGTCACACTAGGACGTAACGACGTCAACGTAGGGAGAACGTGAAGAACGTTGAACTTCTCGGCGTAGTATGCAAATTTGGGCACAAGTTGAATGTGGATGTAGCGTAGTGGACGAGAGCGTAACGTCGGTAAAGCGTAGTGATACCGTCATTCAACGAGAGAGGTCAACGTAATGACGCTCACGGAACGTTATGAACGTTATTCCATCGCCAGAAGAACGCTACGTGACGTTAGCTATGTCATGAGACGTTGAACGTACGTTGAATGCACGTTCTCCTGACGTTCTCCTGACTTTCCCATTATGCCACATGGACTTTTCCACCGGCTTTAATATGGGTCAACGAGTGGAACATGGTGGAACGTAGTGGAACGTAGTGAGGAACGTCTGCCTAAAGTCCGTTTAACGTCATTGACGTTCGCTGAACGTGAACAGAACGTACGGTGAATGTAAACCCTTACGTTCGAGCTACGTCTAAATTTTTGAACATGTCCAAAACCTCGACGTAACACGACGTAGGTCGACATCAGTCTAACGTCATTATGACGTCATCATAACGTAATCCAATGTACATCAACGTAATGACAAAATATCACCACGTTAGCCTCACGTTTGCTCATTACGTTGTAGTGTGACAGGGGTATTACTCGTGCGCAGTTAATGTAGGACCCGCTGACGTCATCCCCTCACCTCCAGGATGTGGGGTTTTATTTTACCGGATTCACTGTATCAACACGGAACCAATTACACCTCATCCAAACACAGAGAGGACCAAACGGGGTGGCCGAATGAGTAGAGCGTCCGTCTCCTGTTTTGGGAGATCGGGAGATCCGAACCCATGAGTTTGTGGGTTTGAATCCTGGTCGAGTCAAACCAATAACTTAAAAATTGATACTTGTCGCTTCCTAGCATGGCGCTCGGCATTATTAGGATAGGGCAAGGACTGGTTGGCTCAGTGTCAGGATAATGTGACTGAGTGGGATATCAGGTCATGGTGCTGGCAGCCTGATTTCCCAGTGGGGCAGAACTATAAACTCGCCATGAGTGTGCACTGTCACAAGTCGGTACCCATGCTGATATGACCTTAGATGTAGCTAGAACGTAAAAAACAAGCAAACACACTGTAGTTTGAAGTTACTTTTATGGCTAACTTTGGTGATATTTGAAGTGCCGGTGGGTGAGTGGGTAGCTGGATGGGTGGGTGGTGTTTACTCGTGCGTAGTAAAAGTAGGACCCGGTGACGTCATCCCCTCACCTCCAGGATGTAGGGCTTTATTTTACCTGATGGCACTGTATCAACACGGAATCAATTACACCTCATCCAAACAGAAAGCAGGCACAGGCTTATGCACACGCACATATACACACAGTACATATCGGACGCAGTGGCCGAATCAGTAGAGCGCAGAATTCCCGTGCGGCAGGTCGGGAGTTCGATTTCCGGTCGAGTCATACCAATGAGGTATAAAATCGATACGTGTCGCTTCCTAGCCTGGCACTTGGCATTAATAGGATATGACACGGACTGGTTAGCATAGTATCAGCAGCCTGGGCTCCCAGTGGGGCAGCACTATAAAGTCATCATGAGTGCACATTGTCACTCGCCCTGATATGATCTTAGATGTTTCTAGGATGTAAAATTCAAACAAACAATATTCAGACACACAGACACAAACACATACAGGCACACAAATAGACACACACATGCCACACTTTTATCAATTTTTTAAATATTTGTTAAAGAATTCTGAATTGTTGGTTTAATTTTACATATTTTTTCAGGGTCATTTCTATTCGTTTTCCAAGCCCATAATGATGTACATTGTAATGGACTTTGATACATCACAGACACTGAACGCCACCCTTCATCCCTTATCCCTTATCCCTCATCCCCCATCCCTCATCCCCCATCCCTCTTCCCTCATCCTTCATCCCTCATTCCTCACGGACTGGACCGCCATTGGTGTTGCATGGAAACGGTTACCTCCTGTACTTGATGTCTTCTCCCACCCTGGAGGACGGCAATTTGACCTACATCAGTCCTCTATGGCCTGTTTGCCCTACTTCCAAGGCTTCCTGCTCTTTGATGTGTGCAAGGTGGATATTTATTGCGCAGTGGTGGAACTTCCCAGAAACTGCTGCTGGGTGTGATGTTAGCAGAGAGCGTGTATATAAACAGATGAGAGAGACAACTCCCGCGAAAATCGGTAACACAGGCTACAGTGGCGTTCCTGGCGGTTAGTGTTGAACAAGCTTTGAGTTTGCCATACGTGTAGTGCAAAACATTTGTTTTTATTCAAAATTAATAGAAATGCAGAAGCCTAACCTTATCGATTTAATATAATCCTTTTGGTAAACATGTTTTCTATATGTGTACTAAGCGGCTTGTTTCTATTTGGTGTAGTTTTAGAGATATTTCACTTTTTCTGGAGGAAGATTGCACACGACCATTGACAATGCCTTGAGTTTGCCGTACGCGTAGTGAAAAACGTCAGTTTTATTCCAAATTAATAGAAATCCAGAACCCTAACCATATCAATTTAATATAATCTTGTTGGTAAACATGTTTTCTATGTGTATTCCAATCAGTTTGTTTCTAGGTGGTGTAGTTTTAGAGATATTTCACTTTTTCTGGATGAAGATTGCACACGACCATTGACAATGCCTTGAGTTTGACAGCTGTGTCATACACTGTTCAACAACCACCACTTGGAGCGCCACAGTCGGCAGATGTTACATGCTCTAGTATGGGAGTTGTCCCTCTCATCTGTTTATATACACGCTCTCTGATGTTAGTGTTACTGGTGATGTAGTCTCTATGGTGATATCCCATGACAATGCCCAGCGAATATCCTGGTTCTGATCAAACTGATATCGAGGCTCAGTTCAGCATTGCTATTTTATGTGTTTTGCTATTGTAGTAGTATGCACTGATCTCTCAGGCAAGGAGCCACATAGACAGCTATGCGTGGATAGGGTGATGACATGAGGGAGCCTAGGTGGTGTAATAGTTAGCACACTGGCCCGGAATGCAAGAGCTGTGGGGTTTTTAATAGCTCACTGGTGTTGGTGATGTATTGTCTATGGTGATATGCATTGCAGTGTGTGGCTCTCTACCCAATCTGGTCAAACTTGTATTGGACCGCCTGAGACCAGACAGGATGGCCGAATGAGTTGAGCGTCCATCTGCCATTTTGGGAGATCATCAGATTTGAACCCTCGTCGAGTCAAAACAATAACTTAAAAAGTTATACTTGTCACTACCTAGCCAGGTGCTCGGCATTATTAGGATAGGGCAAGGACTGGTTCGCTCAGTGTTAGAATAATGTGACTGAGTGGGATAACAGGTCATAGTGATGGGGGCCTGGTCTCCCAGTGGGGCAGCACTATAAAGTTGCCATGAGTGTGCGCTGTCGTAAGCCGGTACCTGTCCTGATATGACCTTAGATATTGGGTAAGAACAGCTTGATGTTGCCTAAAAGTTGCATAGTCCAATGGTTTTGAATTTCTGTATTTTTTCTGAGATAAATATATTAGATCGATCACTAGTATCTACTTTACATTAGTTCAAAGTTACTTTCATTTTAAAGGGTAAACTTTTTAGATAATTTGAGTGCAAACATGGACAATTAGTTTTGGCAAACTTACCAAAACTCTGACACCATAGACTTCTGCAGTAACAGGTTCTGTTAAATTGACTCAGTATTGCCTTCTACACAGAATCAAATACTTAATAAGTGCATCAGTATCTAAGTTTGATATATAAAACCAAATCTAGAGAATTGGTTTGGTTTTGAAAATTTGATATTTCATCGGACTATGCAGCTTTAATGTGGGATTTTAATAACTCAGGCATCGGAAATGAGAATTGACTGAATTGATGCACATCACATCCCCAGGAGCATGTCTGGGCCGTGGGCCGGTGTAAAGATTTCAAATTCCCCCCTGATTGAAGTTCCAGCGTGCAGGAACTTCAAAACAGCGTTTTCGTTTTCCCTCCCTCGTTTTAACTTTCCCTCCCCCCATTTTTGGGGAATTTTCTTTATTTTTGTTATTTTTTGTTATGTTTCATGACAAATATAATAATACATAGAGAATAGCATAATGGAAATTATTACTAGTACAATAACATATTTCTACCCAAATGACACAAAAAGTCTCCAAGATGGCTAAGACAAAAAATATTATAGGTCTGAATTTTAAAACGTTTTTTAAAGTTTTTTAAACAATTTTAAATTCCCAGAGGGGGGAATTTGAAAATAGGGGGAGGATTCTGAAAACTGTTTTTAATTTCCCTCCCGGGAATCTGAAAACATTTTTAATTTCCCTCCGGTGAAATTGAAAATGTTTTCAGATTCCCGGGGGGAACTTGGGAAAGGGGGAAATTGAAATCGTTACACCGGTGTACTCAACAGGATGGAGAAAATAACAGTACATATATTTAGATAACCTCAGTGTGTATGTCCAAAATGCTGTGTGTCCTGACCTTTGACCCTGGTAAACAGCTCCTGCTTCTGATTGAGTTCGCCAAATGTACACCACATCCTGTGAATGGTGTGCATGTATATATACAGTAAAACCTCTCTAAATCGACCGACCATGGGACCATTTAGGAGGTGACATTTAGTAGGTGGTCGGTTTAGAGAGTTAGAATATCCTGACAATGGTATAGACGAGATCACTGTTCCGACCGCGCTTGCGCTGAAAATGGCATTGGCAGCAAAGCAAGGGCGTACAACCATTGAGTTTGCCGATACACATAGGGAAAAACTTCGATTTTATTCAAAATGAATAGAAATACATAACAATTTGGCATAAACATGTATGCACACATGCAATATAATGATCTGATGAATATAGCTAAGACAAAACTAGCCATAGTTAAACATTTTGAGCTAAGAAACATACAATTCCACACAAACAATCAGTCACTTTAAGGCTGATATCCACATCACCATTATTAATTCTTGTTCTAAATATTAAAATGCCAAATGTGTCAACATACACTTGTTTCAGGGAAATATATAATCAATATCTGATTAACCCTCCTCATTTTCTATTTTTACATATGTCATTAACCATAGGATATAAATAAAAACATGAATAAAATAAGTCAAACTGACTCTGGCTATGGCTCTCACCCTAGTCTGAGTGCCCAGATTTGTCTAACTCTGAATGCACATGGCATAAGATGTGCTGATTATATTGATGTAAATGCAATGCTGGATAGGAGATTAATATCTTAATTGTATTATATATATTTTTTTAGTTGGTATTCTATGTTTCAAACAAGAGCTGAGATGAGCTGAAACTAGCACATTTCATAGCTTCACCCAGTGTATTAGCATGTGCCATGTGCTTCTCGCGGGTTTCTTTTTCTTCTAATTTTCTATGCATCCCACAATGCACCACTCGGCTGGAATGGTGATGTAGTCTATTGTTGGGACCCAAATAAAGCGATCGATATAGGGGAGTGGTCGATCTGTGGAGGGGTCGGTATAAAGAGGTTTTACTGTGTGAATATATATATATATATGAAACAACAACACTTTCTGCAGCATTATAATAGGTTTGTTCTCCATATGGAGGGGGGGTGTACTCAGCGAAAAAGATGGTCAAATGGGTAAAGTGCATGCTTTCAATCCGGTGGGTCATGGGATCACTCACTAGCCGGGTCAAATCAAAGTCTTACATAATTGGTGATTGTCGCTTCCTAGCCTGACACTCAGCATTACTAGGATATGACAAGGACTGGTTAGCTCCGTGTAAGGATAATTTGACTGAGTGAGATATTGTGTCATGGTACCAATTGGGCAGCACTAAAAAGCCAACATGGGTGTGCGCTGTCACAAATTGATACTTAGCCTGGCATGACCTTAGATGTTGCTAGGCGATAGAGCCAGAATATGTTAGACAATGGGGAGACTATTTGAGAGATATTCGCTTACCCCACCCACATCGCCACTGTTCACCACTGCACTAGTGATGCCACCCACTAACCCCGCACCGGGGAGGGAGAGAGAGAGAGAGAGATAGAGAGAGAGAGTGAGAGAGAGCTAGAGAAGGGAGGGGGGAGGAAAGGGAGGAGACATTTCAAACTGCGTAATATATACTGGGAGAATTCCTGGATGTGGGTGCAGGCCCAGGGTCCAGGGTGTTGTTTGTGGCGGAGTGGTTAGAGTGTCTGACTTTTTTCTAGGTCAGACTCCTAATCTGAAGGTCAGTGGTTCGATTCCCTGTGCCCCCCCCCCACCTCTGCCAATTTGGATTTCCACCGCTATGTATAACTTACAGCGTCATCAAAGGCCAGTTGCTCTCATACCATGTCTATGTGGTGTGGGAGGTTAAAAATCCCTTGGTTCGGTAAAAGTGTAGGCTCAGGCTTTCTATCGACAAACTGTCTAATGGTGAAAACAGGCCTATTCAGGCTTATCCATGATAGGCAGTATAAATCTTCAAGAGGGTCCCAGGTAGGCCTATACCAAGCTTGTAAAGTTGTATGCAGTATATCCGCTTCACCCCTTCCTGCGTTAGTCTTCTCCCGCTCTCCACTTCACCATATGTGAAAACGTGGGTCGGTCTTCTTCTTCTTCTTCTTCTACTTCTTTTAAAGCACAGCAACAAAACAATAACGACAAAAATATGGCAATCATCTGGTAATAATGAGCAGGGAACCAGCACCTGGGGAACCCCATCTCCTCCACTTCCTCCTCCTCCTCCCCCTCCACCATCTAAACTTCCTCCTGCTCCACTTCCTCCTCCTCCTCTCTACCCTCCTCCTCCAGTTTCTCTTCCTCCCTCCACTCTCTTCCCTTCCTTCTCCCCTCCCCCTCCTCCCGTCCTCCTCGTCCCCTCCCCTTCGTCCCCTCCCCCCCCCCTCCCCTCCCCTCCTTCTCCTTCTCCGGCCCACTTTCCTCCTGCAGTCCTCTACCTCCTGCTCTTCCTCCTCCACTTCTCCATTGCCTCCTCCTCTTCTCCTCTCCTCCTCCTTCCCCCTCCTCTCCTCTTCCCCCTCCTCCTCCTCCTCCTCGTCCCCTCCCCTCCCCTCCTCCTTCTCCTTCTCCATCTTCCTTTCCTCCTCATCCTCCTCCACTTCTCCAGTTCCTCCGCCTCTTCTCTCGCCTCCTCCTTCCTCCCCTCCTTCCTCCCCTCCTTCCTCCCCCTCCTCCTACTACTACTCCTCTCCGTCCCTACCATATTCCCTTTCTCCTCATGTCTCTTCCTCCTTCTACTCTTCCCATCCTCCCTTCCAATGTTGTTTCCTCTTTATTCCATCTCCCTTTCCACCCTCCCTCTTTCTTCTCCTCGCCTCCTCTTCCCCCTCCCCTCACCGTCTTTCTCCTCCTCTCCTCTTCTTGTTCTTTCTCCTCTTGTTTTTCTTCCTCCTCTTCCTCCTTTTCTTCCTCCTTGCTTCTTCCTCCTTGCCTCCTCCTCCCACTCTTCCTCCTTCTCCTCCCCTCCCCCTCTTCCCCGCCCCCTCCTCCTCCTCCTCCTCCTCCCCCTCTTCCATTACGGACCTCCAGTATCCTAGCAGCAGGTCACGTGTGCGGAGAATGGGTTCCGGTCTACCATTCAGTAAATGTAGGTCAGAGCCAAGACTGCAGACAGGTCTGCCAACGCCGAGGTCAAACTTCCATTATATAGACTCTGTGATACCTTTCTGACACTGCCAGTGCCTAGAGCACAGCATTGTATTAAAGCCAAATGGGCAAGTTGTGTGTTTTGAGGCGGTTTAAAAAAAAACTACATTTCATACTTCCTGTATTGTGTGTCAGCCCGCACCCTCGCTGACCCGAGGAGGAAGACTGCGGTGCTGTAAATATCACTTGGGACCGTGTTACTAATAGGTACCGGCAGCGAAATTTAAATATATGCACAGGGTACAATAGTGTTGTTCCTTCCTGTAGATGTTGAATTTACTAACCCAAATCGAAAAAGAGTTAGGCTAGATATATTATTGTTTTTGAGATATTCAATTTTAAAGAATTAATATATAAAAATGTATTAATTTCCAATTAAAAGTGGAACTTTGACCAAGTATAATAAAAGGTTGAACCATGTCAGGTGTTTTCTGCTAACCAATTTCCATTGTACATATATAAAGGAATTTAAGCTATCAATTGTTAAATCAGTTCATCAAGCAGATTTTTAATAAGACGATGTCAAAAAGTGCAATTCGTAATAAAAAAATCTTGCCCATTTGGCCAAATAGCCATTTTCAAAGCATAGTATTTTCTTGAAAAACTGCAACAATACTGAATAGATGCAAGATAGTTCACATATTCATAACAGTGTAATAGTCTATTTTTTTCCAGACCTCTATCTGCAGAGAATCAAAAGATATTTGCATCCAAAAATGTGAAAAAGTGTAATTGTTGGCATGTAAACAGCATCTGCAAGTGAAATTTGTTCAATTTTCCTATTTTTGAAAGCTCATTGCAGCTAAACAACCTGTTGAATCTTCCTCAAATTTGGCACAGTATTACAATAACCATTCCCTGATACTAATAGATATTATGTATATCAATATTATATAAATAAATATGGAAAATATTGAATTTTGATTGAACATATAAAGATAAATTGTCAGAAAACCAAATATATTAATTTGATAAATCTTTAAATGTTGATTGTAGCTTAACGAATTGGTGTATCATCCTAAGAATTGACAGCGCATATCATCTGGAGGTAATACACATTATCCTTTTAATATTCTATCTAGGAATACAAAATATGCATTTTGATTGCATATACAAAAGAAAAGTGTACAAAATCAAAAATATAAATTTGTTCATCAAGCTTTGAACACTCACTGTGGCTCATCTAATAGTTGGATCTCCTTCAAATTTTGCACACATAGCATATGGAACTAATGCATATTAGCTATACCACAGATTTAAACTAAAAATATGAAAAGCTGTATTTTGATTCCAAATACAGATTAAAAGTGTCTGAAACCAAAAATATTGATTTAAATAAATCTTGAAATATTCACTGTACCTAAAGCAATGGTTGGATCTTCCCCAAATCTGGCACAATATTAGATTATATATTGTGTGATATAACTCAACAGACATCAATGTCAGATACATGTTTCTACAAGGGTGTCATCATTGTGAAACTAGTATGGTCAGCAAAGGCCCAAACAGGTTGGTGTCAATATTCTGCCTGCGCCTCCTTGGACTACATGGCACTATAGTAAGATTGGTATCATTGGGAAGGTAATTAAATTGTCTTTCTATCCATACCAAATCTTATTAGGTTTAAATTATTTTTTAATTCAGTAAATGGACTTTAAACTTTCAAAATTATTTAAATTGCATAATTTGACCTGATTGACCTTTTTGACCTAGGGCAAACCATATATGGTTAGAAAGCTGAGGTCATTGCGCTTCTTCTGATACCATCCCTGACCTTCTAGGACGTACAGCAAGGAAGCGCGAGCCCATTAAAAAATACCCTGTTTTCACAGTCGTTTTCATTTACATCAGTAATGAAGGAATATTCACTAAATACACGCATCATACAAATGGAGTTTACTTAAATAAAAACTTACTATATATTCTATCCAACAACACCATCGGATAGAACATATGGTGATGTTCTAGTTTACGTAATTTCATCTAAATCATATACATACAGAAATAGTTACAAGCATGTGAATATTGATGAAAAAAGCACCATTCCTGGACTTTTAATGGGCGCTGCCGGTACCTATTACTAACATTAGCAGCCCCAGAGGTCCAATCAGGGCTTGGAAAGTCTTGAAAAGTGTTGAACTTCATTTGTCCCATTTCATGGCCTTGAAAAGCCTTGAAAAGACTTGAATTGCACCTATTTTGGGTAATTAGTCTTGAAAAGCCTTGAATCCTATTAAACTGTCACCACTGATCTAAATTAGTCCGAAATCACCATTTGCCATTGTTATCTTTTCCTGAAATCCAAATGAAAAGTCTTGAATTCTTATTTTAAAACAGCCTTGAAATAGCCTTGAATTCCATATCTTCACATATTTGTACGGACCCTGCAGCCAGTATTTTAAACTCCTCCAGGTGGGGAACCACATTCTTCCGTTGTTAAGAACCTGAAACTGAATAGCCTGGTAGTCGAGTGTCCACCTCCTGTGTGGCAGGGGGGACAGGCTCACACCTGTAAAACGTGAGGTGTACGAAAATAAAAATAATTCCCACCTCGGAGTCCTGCTACAGGCCGGTCCTGAGGTTAGGAAGAATTGCAGTAACACATTCTATTAAATTGCCTAAGGAATCCCTCCTATGTGGCAACAAGTGTTTAATAAAAGTGCACAGGTATCTAAGTTAGATGTTGAATCAAATCTAGATCATTGTTTTGATTATCAAAATTTGATGTTTTCATCAGACTGCAACTTTAATACAGTTTATCAGTTAAAGTTGCATAGTCCGATGGTTTTGAATTTCTGTATTTTTTCTGAGATTAATATATTATATCGATCACGAGTATCTACTTTACATTAGTTCAAAGTTACTTTTATTTCAAATGGTAAACTTTTGAGATATTTTGAGTGCAAAGATGTACAATTAGTTTTGGCAAGCTTGTCAAAACTCTGACACCATAGACTTCTGCAGTAACAGGTTCTGTTAAATTGACTCAGTACTGCCTTCTACGCAGAAACAAATGTTTAATAAGTGCATCAGTATCTAAGTTAGATATCAAATCTAGATAATTGGTTTGGTTTTGAAAATTTGATATTTCATCGGACTATGCAGCTTTAAGATTAAGAGTAAATAAGACATCAGTTAGATATGTAGAATCAAATCTAGATAAGGGTGTTTTTTTTTTTAAATTGACTTTTTCATCGGAGTGTGCAGCTTTAACTGATAACTCCACCTGTGCCTAATGTAAAAAAAAAACTTTAAAAAAACCTCGCCCGGGTCATTCCTTCCTCCTGTGTTGAAACCGGAAGTGCCCTGGGCACAGCACTGAGGGTTCTATTACACGTGTAATCGTTAGGGCGTCGCTGAGAAAGTCCCACGAGGAGGCCCAAAGTGTGACACGACTATGGTTAATGTGCCCCCCTTGTTAACGTAATTATGGCAGTTAAGTGGCGTGACAGAATAAATGGTGGGAGGAGGGGGGGGGTGGATTGAGGCACAAACTTGTTGGGTAATAATGGACAATTTGTGCTTTAAGGGGCTGTCACACTATGACGTATAGACTTAGTGTATACCAACGTATGTGATTTGTTACCAACACGTCGGCTTATGTCATCATATGGCACGTATACGTTGGGTGTACAGCGGGTACGTTCCGGGTATATCGTTATACGTCGTCTTACGTCGCCGTGCGATGAGGCTCCGAAAGAATTGTGTGCATGCTCAAAATTTCCAACGTGTGTTGATGTGTGGCTCGTACGTTGAACGTACACTGCGTGTACATTCGGGATATGTCAGCATACATTGGGGGTACTTTAGGGATACTTTGGGATACGTTGCTGTATGTTAGTCATACGTTCAGCCGGTGGGAATGTGCAGTCCGCGTACAGTCCGCGTACTGCCAAAGGATGCATTACATACTCCTAACATACTTTGAACGTATGCCTGCTGTATCTCCAGCGTACTTAACATATACGCCATACTTCTAGGGATGGAGTAACTACGTAATGTTGGTCAGCATACCGTGAGTGTATGCAAGCATTTTGCGAGTGCTTTGCGAACGTTTTGCGAGGCACATGAATGCTCTCATACACTAGCAATAGGTCAGAGATACGTTCTGCATACGTTAGGTACGTTGTGTGTACACCCATTTTTATCCCACACTGCTGAAAAGTTTGACAAACACCGACATACTGGAAAATTTAACGTTGAGCACATGCTGACACCGTATGTCGTAGTGTGACAGCCCCTTTAAGAATCCCGAGTATAGCCTCAAAATAGTTGTGTAAAGGCCCTGTCAAACTACGGCGTATAGCGTATAACCACTACTGCTGTGTGCGGTAAGATAATACTAGTTTACTACCCGATGTTTTGCCTCAAATGTCATACAAATTTAACAGTCAGTTAAAGGTGCATAGTCCGATGGTTTTTACTTTCTGGTATTTTCGGAGATTATTAGGATAGGACAAGGGCTGGTTGGCGCAGTGTCAGGATAATGTGACTGAGTGGGGATATCAGGTCATGATGCTGGCGACCTGATCTCCCAGTGGAGCAGTACTCTAAAGGCGCTATGAGTGTGCACTGTCACAAGTCGGTACCCGTCCTGATATGACCGCAGATGTTGCCAGGACGTGAAGCTCCAACAACCAACCAACCCCTTCTCGTTCATTGCCTTCTTCCTCTTGTAGACCCATCCCCATCCCCATCTTCTCCCTGCTCCCCTTCCTCGCTCTCCTCCCCCTTCTTTCCCTTTCCCCCTCCCCCTCCTCCCCTCCCACATCCCCTCCCATCCCCTCCCCTTCCTCATCCTCCCTTCCCCCCTCTCCTCGTTCATTGCCTTCTTCCCGGGTGTATACCTTTCCCTCCCTTCGCCCTCCTGTCCATCGTTTCCATTCCCTCCTCCTCCTCCTCCCCCTCCTCCTCCTCCCCTTCCTCCGCTTCCCCCTCCTCCCTCCCCCCCCCCCCCTTCCTCCTCCTGCCTCCTCCTCCCCTTCTCGTTCATTGCCTTCTTCCCTCTTGTATAACCCCTTCCCTTCCCTCTGCTACCCATCCCTGCCCTCCCCCTCCTCCTCCTTTTCCTCTCCCCCCTCCCCTTCCTCCTCCCTTCCCCCCTCCCCTGTTTGTGCATTGCCTCCTTCCCTCTTGTATACCCCTCCATGTCTTCCCCTTCCTCCCCACTCCTCCTCCTCTCCACCCCCCCCCCCTCCTCCACCCCGCTCCCCCTCTCCCCCTCCTCCTCCCCATATCCCGTTCCCATCCCCCCTCCTCCTCCGTCCCCCATTACATGTTTTCCTCGCCCACGTTCCTCACCTCAGTGCAGTCCCCTTTTAACGTGCAAGACGTGGAGGGGGAAAAGTACGTCATCTGTTTTCCGATAACACGTCATGTGCAAATAGCAAGCATTGATCTGGTCGTGACAAGATACCGCACAGCCGTCTGACGCGGACTGCATAATTAGTTTTTCTGTTTGTTTTTTAAGTTAGTTTTTTTTTTTTTACGGTTTTTTATATGTTTAATGTTGAAAGTTTACTATCAACAACATCTCCTACTTGTTCCTTAATATCCAATATACCCACTATCGATATATGGATATAATCGATTATATAAATAACTGAATAAGATAATAAAAACTTAATAAGCAGCAGGTTCAGGAATAATCGATTATATAAAGAAAATAAGTAAGGACACAAGTATGAGGATATTTAATTTCGGATAAATTTCCCTTTGACAAATACCACAATGTAGCGTTAAAAGCTTGGTGTCCTTACTCACCATTTCCCCTCACCTTCCTCATAACCTTGTAATTCAGAATACTACGAAGTCAGGCAACTGAAACAATATGTTACACTTCCATGATTCAATCGGTTTTTGATCTGGGGAGGTGCACTCCGCAACCCGGGTTATAATAGACTACATCACCATTCCAGTGGCACGGTGCATTGTGGGATGCGTCGAAGAAAAACAAACCCGCGAGAAGCACATGGCTCATCTCAGCTCTTGTTTGAAACACAGAATACCAACTAAAAATATATATATAATAAATTAAGATATTAATCTTTTATCCAGCATTGCATTTACATCAATATAATCAACACATCTTATGCCATGTGCATTTAGATTTAGACAAATCTGGGCACTCAGACTAATGTTAGGGCCATAGCCAGAGTCAGTTTTACTTATTTTATTCATGTTTATATTTATATCCTATGGTTAATGACATATGTAGAACTAGAAAATGAGTAGGGTTAATCAGATATTGGTTATATATTTCTTTTAAATAAGTTTTTGTTGACACATTTGGCATTTTAATATTTAGAACAAGAATGACTTATGTCTAGTCAATGGTGATGTAAATATCAGCCTGTAAAGTGACTGAAATTGTAGGTTTCTTGGCTCAAAATGCTTAATTATTGAGAGTTGTGTCTTAAACTTATTCATTATATTGTTATATTTCATCCATCCATCCATGGTTGTGCCAAGTTTTTATGTATTTTAATAAATTTTGAGTAAAATTGAAGTTTTGCCCTACGCGTATCGGCAAACTCAATGGCCGTATGTTTTGCTTTGCTGCCAGCGCCGTTGTCGGCGCATGCGCAGTCGGAACGGTGATCTCGTCTATCAGTGAGTGTGAGAGATGGCGGAATGATGTGTGTGTCTGCGTGGTGTGTGCGACTGTGTGTGTTTGTGTATTTATTCTGTCTATAGGTATATGTGTGCTTATATGTTTGTGTGTGTGTGTGTGTGTGTGTGTCTACCTCTGTGCCTCACTCTTTGTCTAGTTATGAGTGTCTGCATGCCTGTCTATGCATGCCTCTTTAGTTGTTTGTTGGAATTTTACGTCCTGGCAACATCTAACGTCATATCAGGATGGGTACTGACTTGTGACAGTGCGCACTCATGGTGACTTTATAGTGCTGTCTCCGTCTCCCGTGCTGGTAGATCGTGGGGTCGTGGGTTCGAACCCTGGTCGAGTCAAACCAATGACTTAAAAACCGATACTTGTCGCTTCCTAGCCAGGCGCTCGGCATTATTAGAACAGGGCAAGGACTGGTGTGCTCAGTGTCAGGATAATGTGACTGAGTGGGATACCAGGTCATGGTGCCAGCAGTCTGGTTTCCTAGTGGAACAGCACTATAAAGTCGCCATGAGTGCGCACTGTCACAAGTCAGTACCCGTCCTGGTATGACCTTAGATGTTGCTAGGACATAAAACAACAACAAACAAACTTTATAGTGCTGTCCAACTGGGAGACCAGGCCACCAGCACCATGACCCGATATCCCACACAGTCACATTTTCCTGATACTGTGCTAACCAGTCCTTGCCCTATCCTAGTAATGATGAGCGCCAGGCTAGGTAGTGACAAGTATCAATTTTGGTAGTTCTTTGTTGTGACTCGGTTAGGTTGAAACTGCCAACCTTCCGCACGGGTAGCCTACGCTCTACCGGTGGCCTAATTGGTAGAGCGCATGCCTCCCATGCAGGGGATCGGGAGTTCAATTTCTGATCGAGTCAAACCAATGACTTATAAAATTGATACTTGTCACTTCCTAGCCTGGCACTCATCATTAATAATAGGATACGGCAAGGACTGGTTCGCTCAATGTCAGGATAATGTGACTGAGTGGGATATCGGGTCATGGTGCCGGCAGCCTGATTTCCAAGTGGGGCAGCACCATAATATGACCTTAGATGTTGTCAGGACGTTAAACCCCAACAACCAACCAACATAGTTTGATTGATTGGTGGTTTCTTTACGCTGTACCAACAAACATGGGTATGCAGGTATTGCAATACCTCAGGGAGTTTGACGCCCCTGCCCTGCAGAGCTGTAAACCACTGCCTTGTGTTACAGGTTCTTGACAGAACTGAAGGCTAAGGGAGCAAACCTTAAACAGAAAACTATGCCACTGTGGCAGCATCAAGGACGGTTGATGTATGGAACTCCCAACATCTCCCGACCAGCCACTGCAGGGACAAATAGATTTGAGCCTGTCTGGACATGTTCTTGCCAGTGTGAGACCTCTATTTGCTCCCCGAGAGAGTGCCGCTGGTAACTTGCAAAAGCCAGCAGCACTTCAACACTTTTGCAGGCAGCTTTCATGAAATGTACTACCATCAAGAGAAATCTGAAGCTGAGAGACATTAAGACCGACTCATGGACATCACTCTCACAGCAGAGAGCTAAGTGGGGAGCGACAGTCAAGTAATGAAAGCAGTCTTTGTCGCATCACGACCGACAGCATGATGATAATAAAATAATAACCAACAAACATAGCGGCTGTGTTCTTCTTTTTGGGTGATTTAGAAATGGTCATCCTGGTCCTGAGTCGTGTGGAACGCGTGTCGCCGTGATGTACCGGCGGGTTGTCACGTGTTCACCCGGCGTCTGACATGTGCAGTTACATACATGTCATTGCCGTGGCGGTTTGCGCCCAACTGGCATAGCATGCCACTTCCAAGATACCAATGTTGGTGTCCACCCAGCCACTAACTAGTCAGGCCCCTGGTGCCCACTTGTACAGTATATAATTTCTAAGATATCAAAGTTGGTGTCCACCCAGCCACTAACAATTCAGGCCCCTGATGCCCACTCGTACAGTATACCACTTCCAAGATATCAAAGTTGGTCTCCACCACCTACTAACTAGCCAGACCCCTGGTACCCCACTTGTACAGTATACCACTTCCAAGATATCAAAGTTGGTGTCTACCCAGCCACTAACTAGTCAGACCCCTGGTACCCACTCATACAGTATGTCACTTCTAAGATATCAAAGATGGTGTCCACCCAGCCACTAACTAGTCAGGCCCCTGGTGCCTACTCGTACAGTATGCCACTTCCACGATATCAAAGTTGGTGTCCACTCATCCAGTAACTGGTCAGACCCCTGGCACCCCACTTGTACAATATGCTACTTCCAAGATATCGAAGTTGGTGTCCACTCAGCCACTAACCATTCAGACCCCTGGTGCCCACTCGTAGAGTATGCCACTTCCAAGATATCAAAGTTGGTGTCCACCCAGCCACTAACAATTCAGGCCCCGGTTGCCCACTTGTACAATATACCACTTCCAAGATATCAAAGTTGTGGTGACCATCACAGTGAATACGAGTATAAAGGCACGGAAGGGAAGATTCCCTACATTGATCACCCATGTGTCATGTACTACTTTATGGGTGACCCCTTTTCACTGTTGGGACAGGTGGCGCCACCAACCCCAACCCCTACCAATGCCGCCAATACTGTCATATATAATCACCTGTCTACTCATAAAAGAACACAGCTCATATAGTAGTGGACATTGTTATGATGTCATCATTGTGAGATTCACGATGGTGGTGGAAGGGGGGAGTCATATGTGTATATAGCCACTCACCAATACTGAAACTAGAGGCTGGAAACTGTTTAAGATCCATCAAATGCTTGAAGGTGAAGAATGGTAACAGGATTTAAATTTCCGTCCCATTGGATTTTATTCCAATAATTGATCAAATATTGGACAATCAATCAATCAATAGTTCCGTCCTCTAGTCGAGGGTTGGATGCAATGGTTCTCCACTTGTCCCGATGGTGTGCTGTTCTGATAGACTGTGAATAATTCAAGCCTGTCCACTGTGAAATATTTGTAAACCATGATGTTCTTGGTCTCCCTCTCCCTCTGCTGCCATTCACCTTCCCTTCCAACAATGTACGGTATATTGAACTCTGACGAATGATGATGATGAATGATCATTCATTGGACAATATCGGCCTGTTTTATATCAATGTTACTAAATAATAAGTATGTCTGTAGATTGTCCAGGCAGTGGTTGGTTGGTAGCGAAAATGTGTGTAAATTATAACCTTAAAGTTGCATAGTCCGATGGTTTTGAGTTTGTGTCATTTTCCGAAATAACTATATTAGGTTGATTATTATAATCTACCTTACTTTAGCTTGAAGTCACTTTTATTTTAAATGGCTAACTTTGGAGATATTTGAAGTGCAAACATGCCAAATTTATTTTGCCATGCATGCCAAAACTGACACCATAGGCTTCTTCAGTAACACATTCTATTAAATTTCCCCACTATTCCCTTTCATGTGGCGAAAAATGTTTAATAAATGCACCAGTATCTAAGTTTAGATATGTAGAATCAAATCTAGATAATTGGTTTGGTTTAGAAAATTTGATGTTTTCATCGGACTATGCAACTTTAAATTCTCCAAAACCACTTTGATCCCTGTTGAAAGAGTCGATGCTGATGCGCCCCGCCCTGCTGTGCTTGCACTTACAGGTCGACATGCCGGTCTTCTTCTACATCGACCCCGAGTTCGCGCATGACCCAAGGCTGCAGGACGTCGACCAGATCACGCTGAGCTACACCTTCTTCGAGGCAAAGGAGGGCCTGAACCTGCCGCTGCCGACCTACCTGCAGACCAAGACGCCACAGCCCGCCGCCTAGGAAGCCTACAAAGCCTAGAAAGCCTAGATGGCCGGGCCTAGAAAGCCTAGAAAGACAGACCTCGCCACGCCAGTTGTCGGCCTTCACCCATGTTGTATTTGAACACACACTCTCACACACACACACACACACACACACACACACACACACACACACACGCACACACACACACACACACACACACACACACATACATATCTGGAATGGGGGGGGGGGAGTTAAAAAAATATGTATTGCAAGTTGAATAGTCCAGGGTGCGTACGTGGCCTGGAAAGTCTTGCCAAGTCTTGAAAAATCTTGATAAGCCTTGAACTTCATTTGCCACATTTCAAGGCCTTGAAAAGCCTTGAATTTAACCTATTTTGGGTAATTAGTCTTGGAAAGCCTTGAATTCTATTAAACTGTCCCCACTGATCTAAATTAGTCTGACATCCAAATGAAAATAGTCTTGAATTTTTATAGTGACCTTATAGTGCTGCCTCACTGGGATATCATATCATGCAACCAGCATCATAGCATGGTATCACACTCAGTCACATTAATCTGATACTGAACCACCAGTCTACCCCGAATAGACGATGCTTACTCTATATTCTGTTGGGGTCGTTAAATAAACAAACAAACAAACAAAACCAGCCAGTCTTTGCCATATCCTGGTAATACTTAATATTTAGGAAAGGCAATGATATATATCCATTTTCTAAAGTCATTGGTTTGGTTTCGATTCCCACCTGGCTAGATTCCCTTTTTTCTTCTTTTTTTATTTTTTTTTTTTGTGTTTTAGGTGTTTTTGTTGTTGGTGAGTATTCAACTGGAAATATCATTAAAATGCAATTTAAATCTTGTGGCATTACTACGTGACGTCATCGTTGCTATGGGGGTTCCGTTGAGTATGTGGTGTTTCGTAAGAGTATTATGTGTGCACAGAAACTTGGCAGTTATTCCATCTACTTACATATTGTGATGGAAGATGCAGATTTTGCGAATACATTTCTATATCCTGCTATTTGTCTCTCAAAATGATCGGATTTTAACCAGACCTTTTTTTGTCATGTATAATTGGGAAGATATTTTCGGGTTAAACTAAGAGGTTGGCTTGTCTATGGCATTGTCTAATCCATGGCAACACTCAATGGAGAAAACATGTATGGCTGAATTTAACTACTTTTTAGATCTCACCTGGTGTAATGGTGTATGCTGTGCAAACAAGAATTATCATAATTAAGGTATTCATATTTTCAGCTGTTTTTATTCGTGTTTTGGTTATTCCATCGTTCCTGGTTGTTTGTTAATAGGGATGTAGTTTGTGACATTTGTCTCCCTGACAAGCGTTGTAAATACAAGGAATGACCCAACGAGAGTTAATAATAAAAAAAAAATGTTAAAGAATATAAAAAAGCTTTGTGGTTTTGTGCTTATTATTTATGTGACCTTCATTGGAATGCGACAGGTTTGTTTTAATTGGAAGTAGGTGAGGTTTAAATTATTCGTTTTTGGGTGTGAATCTAGATTTAGAAGTTTTTGAAAATGATATGCTTTCGTCGAACTATCAATAACTGCACCATATATAGCGTCTGTTTCATTCAATATCGTTTCGCTATGACATCACCAAATCGATAGAGCGCATGCCTCCTGTGCGGTAGATCGGGAGTTTCATTCCCGGTCGAGTCATAAGATTGACATAAAATTGATACTTGTCGCTTCGTAACCAGGCGCTCGGCATTAATTGGATAAGGCAATGACTGGTTAGCTCAGTGGCAGGATAATGTGACAGTGGGATATTGGGTAATGGTGCCGGTGGACTGATTTCCTAGTGGGGCAGCACTATAAAGTCACATTGAGTGCACACTGTCACAGGTCGGTACCAGTCCTGGTATGACCCGTCCTGATATGACCTTAGATGTTGCCAGGACGTAAAACCCCACCAACCAACCTGATCTGACCTTAGATGATGCCAGGACGTAAAACTCCAACAACCAACCTGATATGACCTTAGATGGTGCCAGGACGTACAAATCCAACAACCAACCAATCAACCTGATATAACCAGACGGGGTGGCCGAGTGGGTTGGAGCGTCCGTCTCCCGTGCTGGTAGATCGTGGGGTCGTGGGTTCGAGTCCCGGTCGAGTCAAACCAATGACTTTAAAATTGATACTTGTCACTTCCTAGCCAGGTGCTCGGCATTATTAGGATAGGGCAAGGACTGGTGTGCTCAGTGTCAGGATAATGTGACTGAGTGGGATATCAGGTCATGGTGCCGGCGGCCTGGTTTCCCAGTGGGACAGCACTATAAAGTCACCATGAGTGCGCACTGTCACAAGTCGGTACCCGTCCTGATATGACCTTAGATGTTGCTAGGACGTAAAACAACAACAAACAAACAAACAAACCTGATATGACGTTAGATGATGCCAGGAAATAAAACTCCAACAACCAACCAACCTGATTGACCTTTGATGATGCCAGGATGTAAAACTCCAACTTAGATGATGCCAGGATGTATAACTCCAACAACTAACCAAGCAATGACCTCAGATGATGCCAGGACGTAAAACTCCAACAACCAACCACCCGTCCCACTCCATACACACACGCACACATTCGGTTCAAGGTTGGTTGTCTGCACCGTCGACCAATAGACTACATCGACATTCCAGTGGCGTGGTGCATTGTGGGATGTGTCAAAGCAAAACAAACCCGCGAGAAGCACACATCACATGCTAATAATACACTGGGTGCAGCTATGAAATGTGCTAGTTTCAGCTCATCTCAGCTCTTGTTTGAAACATAGAACACCAACTAAAAAAATATATGTAATAAATTAATATATTAATCTTTTATCCAGCATTGCATTTACATCAATATAATCAGCACATCTTATGCCATGTGCATTTAGATTTAGACAAATCTGGGCACTCAGACTAGTGGTAGAGCCCTAGCCAGAGTCAGTTTTACTTATTTTATTCATGTTTTATATATATCCTATGGTTAATGACATATGTAGAAATAGAAAATGAGTAGGGTTAATCAGATTGGTTATATATTTCTTTGAAACAAGTTTTTGTTGACACATCTGACATTTTAATATTTAGAACAAGAATTATTTATGTCTAATCAATAACATCAGCCTGTAAATTGACTGAAATTGTATGTTTCTTAGCTCAAAATGCTTAATTATGGAGAGTTCTGTCTTAAACATATTCATTAATTATTATATTGCATCCATCCATCCATGTTTATGCCACATTGTTATGTATTTTTTTATTAATTTTGAATAAAATCGAAGTTTTTCCCTACGCATATCGGCAAACTCAATGGCTGTACGCCTTTGCTTTGCTGCCAGCTCCGTTTTCAGCGCATGAGCAGTCGGAACGGTGATCTAGTCTATTAATCTTATGTGGATGACCCTGCCCCCACTTGCCCCTGTCATTTATATAAACCCTGAACATTACCCCCGGTATTACCCCTGGCCGATGGTAATGTGGGCGTCATGCTTCTCATATTGTACGGGTCACTTTGATGTTGGGGACACTGATGGCAGGCTGCATCAGTTGTGTATGACCGGTCCCTCCAGCGGGGGAAGTTTACCAACCAATCCTCAATCAGTGTGTTGTGTACGACCGGTACCTCCAGCAGGGACAGTTTACCAATCAATCCTCAATCAGTGTGTTGTGTATGACCGGTCCCTACAGCTGGGCAGTTTACCAACCAATTCTCAATCAGTGTGTTGTGTACGACCGGTCCCTCCAGCGGGGGCAGTTTACCAATCAATCCTCAATCAGTGTGTTGTGTACGACCGGTCCCTCCAGTGGGGGCGGTTTACCAACCAATTCTCAATCAGTGTGTTGTGTACGACCAGTACCTCCAGCGGGGGTAGTTTACCAACCAATCCTCAATCAGTATGTTGTGTACAACAGGTCCCTCCAGCGGGGGCGGTTTACCAACCAATCCTCAATCACTATGTTGTGTACGACCGGTCCCTGCAGCGGGGGGCGGTTTACCAACCAATCCTCAATCAGTGTGTTGTGTACGTCCGGCCCCTCCAGCGGGGGCAGTTTACCAATCAATCCTCAATCAGTGTGTTGTGTATGACCGGTCCCTCCAGTGGGGGCAGTTTACCAACCAATTCTCAATCAGTGTGTTGTGTACGACCAGTACCTCCAGCGGGGGTAGTTTACCAACCAATCCTCAATCAGTATGTTGTGTACAACCGGTCCCTCCAGCAGGGGCGGTTTACCAACCAATCCTCAATCAGTATGTTGTGTACGACCGGTCCCTGCAGCAGGGGGCGGTTTACCAACCAATCCTCAATCAGTGTGTTGTGTACAACCGGTCCCTCCAGCGGGGGCAGTTTACCAACCAATCCTCAATCAGTATGTTGTGTACGACCGGCCCCTGCAGTGGGGGTGGTTTACCAACCAATCCTCAATCAGTGTGTTGTGTACGACCGGTCCCTCCAGCAAGGGCAGTTTACCAACCAATCCTCAATCAGTGAGTCGTGTACGACCGGTCCCTGCAGCAGGGGGCAGTTTACCAACCAATCCTCAATCAGTATGTTGTGTACGACCGGCCCCTGCAGTGGGGGTGGTTTACCAACCAATCCTCAATCAGTGTGTTGTGTACGACCGGTCCCTCCAGCGGGGGCAGTTTACCAACCAATCCTCAATCATTGTGTTGTGTACGACCGGTCCCTGCAGCAGGGGGCAGTTTACCAACCAATCCTCAATCAGTGTGTTGTGTACGACCGGTCCGTACAGCGAGGGCGGTTTACCAACCAACCGTCGATCAGCATTCTCATTCCTAAAAAAATACATAAATGAATAACATAAATAAATGAAGGCAGTGGCTACCCATACGTGACCGTATGTGTAGAGTTGAAGTCTAGGCATACGTGCGCATGCGTGGTCGTTCCTCACGTATATTTAGCAGTTGCTAAGTGTATGTGACCGTACTGGTAGAATCGAAGTCTAGGTGTACATGCACATTGCTTAAATATATATAATAAATTAAGATTTTAATTTGGTGGAAATAGCCCTAACCCTAACCCTACAGATGCGCGCAGAGCACACGCACGTACGCCTAGACTTCAACTCTACCCGTACGGTCACATATGGGTAGACACTAAGATAAATGAAAGCTATCAAAAAGCATTTGTGTTTCTATAGACTTGAGCCATACATTGCGATTGAGTGCAGTTTGTTGGTTAGAAAGTATTAGCAAAACTGAACATTATTTTAATGCAGTATATATATCAAACCTCTCGAGCCAACTACCTCCACACATCGACCACTCCCCGATATTGATTGCTTTATTTGGGTCCCAACAATACCATTGTAACCATATTCTAACTCCCTAAACAGACCACTTCCCGAAATGGATTACATAAAGTCGGTCCCAAGCTCGGTCGATTTAGAGAGGTTTTACTATTTATATATATATATATATATATATATATATATATATATATATACATATATATATATATATATATATATATATATATATATATATATATATGGCTAAATACATGAACTATCATATATATAACAAACTTGCTAAATTTCATATCTGGTCAATTGGACATTTCTGGAAATAACGACCTACCAGTAGCCGAAACGAGTTCATTTTTGCGCATGCTCAATCAGTATTCAGTGTCAGAGTGACAGATTGAAGAAACCATTCGGACACCAACACACACACAGACAATCACCAGGGGCGTAGCTAGGCCTACATGTGTATGGCAAAACGTCCACATCGCTTTGTCCAAAAAAAAAAAAATTTTTAAATAATAACGAGAGAGAGAGAGAGAGAGAGAGAGAGAGGAGGCATGTAGTAGTCCGGAGTGTCGAAAACTCAAGTCTAAAATGTGTCAAATCCGCCAGCTTAAGCTTAAGCGGCCCCCTAAACCCCCTAAACCCCCTGCCGAAATTAGGAGTACACACCGTTAAAGGTCTAGCTACACCCCTGATCACTGTGATTAAATATTTTTAAATTTTTAAAAAAGGTATTAAATCAAGTTAATGTCAGTGCAATGGATATATACGACCGGAAGTAGATTGTCGGTGGGCGTGAAGCGCGTGATTATATCAGGACTCGGTAATAACTGGCGTGGTAACGGGTCCGTACGTTGGCCTTTTATTGCACACTTGTATAATATGTACATGTATAATTTGTATAATATTTTAATACAGGGCGACCGGTAGCCAGGCGTACCGTTGTCGTGGTTTAGATTCTCCGTCAGTTTACATTCTCCGCTCGGGGTTCTGCACATGCGCGTATTCGATTAACACGACCCGGGTGACTCGGGTCACCCGAGTTGCTAGAAATGCAAATAGAACACCGTGAGTGGAGTTGACAAAAACACATGCCGTTTTGGATTAAGCCACCATTTTCCCCCACCCTGAGCGTGGAGAAGCGTATTCGATTATTCAACCCGAGTCTGTAGGATGTGCTCATGTCCCAAAAAGTCGGTCGGGTCACCCAAGTTGAATAATCGAATACGCCCAATCTGGCGGAAATGCCATTCGATTTTGACACATGTGCAGAACCCTTGCGTAGAATGTAAACTGACGGAGAATCGAAACCGCGACACCGTACAAGCTTCATAGGCAGCTGTTTCAGTATGCAATATTCCACACATGTACTGATCAAACGGGATAATAATAATAATAAAATATTTATATAGCGCCCGATCCAGCATGCCATTCTCAGGTGCTTTACATAACAAACAAATATACAGGAAAATAAATTTCACCTAGTTAAAAGCAGATTTAAACAAATGTGTCTTAAGACCTTTTTTAAAAGCACCAACAGATTTACAATCAGTGATATATCCTGGCAGAGCATTCCACAGTCTCGGGGCAGCAATAGTAAAAGCATGATCCCCAAAGCCTTTGAGTCTGCTCCGAGGAACTGCTAACTGGCTGGAGACTGTGAAGCGCAGTGTTCGAACATTTATTCTCTCCTGGAGCATACCTCTCATATATTCTGGAGCCTGATCATGCAAGGCATAATATACTAGAAGCAGCACTTTGAAATCAATTCTCATCTCCACAGAGAGCCAGTGTAATGATTTCAGCACAGGAGTGATGTGATAAAATTTCTTTGTACCTTTGGGATGGCAGATGAGTTGAGCATCCGTCTCCCGTTTTGGTAGATTGTAGGATTCGAACCCAACGTGTTCAAACTCTGGTCGAGTCAAAATCAATGACATAAAATGTTATACTTGTTGCTTCCTGTCCAGGCGCTCTGCATTATTAGGATAGGGCAAGGACTGATTGGCTCAGTGTCAGGATAGTGTGACTGAGTGACATGTCAGGTTATGGTGCTGGTGGCCTGGTCTCCCAGTGGGGCAGCACTATAAAGTCGCCATGAGTGCGCACTGTCAGAAATCAGTGCCCATCCTGATATGACCTTAGATGTTGCCAAGACGTAAAACTCCAATAACTAACCAATCAAATCCTTGCCCTTGTTGGGTTATATGAGGGGTGGAATGTGCTTTTTATTCATGCATTACCAAGTACCAAGCAGTGAGTATTTGGTTTTATGACATTGGCAAGAACCAACATCCACATGGATGCCCCAACACTGCTCTTCTCGTCTCCATTACTACCTGACATCAACTCCTCACACACACACACACACACACTCACACACACTCCCATGTACTTACACATAACTCCATCCTTGATTGCCCAGTTGACCTGACCTCGAGTCATTACCAATAGTTATTACTCTAATAATGTGATGTGGCATGTACGTTGGTATGATGGGTGTGCGTGGTTTGGGTGTGGGTGTGTCTGTTGTGGGTGCGTGTATAGTGGTCACGAGTAACGGTAGTATACGATGTATATGTGTGTGTGTATATGTGTTTAAAAGGAAAGTTTGATTTATTTAACGATGCCTCTCGAGCACATTGGTTTTCATCATCGGCTATTGGACGTCAACCATATTTCTTTGGAGGTAACACGGTGCCGCCACATAGGCTACTCGTTCTAATAAGCAGCAAGGGGTCTTTTATATGCACTTTCCCACAGACAGGACAGCACCTACCACAGCCTTTGATGAACTAGTTGTGGACTGCTGGTTGAAAAGGAAAATAGCCCAAACTGCTAATGTGTCCACTGACCAGGATGGATCGGATGACCAACACCTTCACAGGTGGACACTACTGCCTGAGCTACGTCCCGCTCCCTGTCTATGTGTGGGTGTGGCAGAATTGTGTGTGGGGGGGGGGGGACGCATATGTGGGGGTGGGGGGTGGGCTTATTGGGAATATATGTTGGGGGTAGAGTGCGTGTGTATTGGTTCGTTTGTTGGGGTTTTGCGTCTCTACAGGATCTGAGGTCATCAGCTAGGACGGGTACCGACTTGTGACAGCCCCACTCATGACGATTTTATTGTGCTTCCCCATTGGGAGACCAGACCTCTGGCACCCTGGCCCGATATCCCACTCGGTCACATTATCCTGCTTCTGAGCTAACCAGTCCTTCCCCTATCCTAACAATGCCGAGCGCCAAGCTAGGTAGCGACAAGTTTCAATTTTGTAAGTCATTGATTTCACTAAGCCGAAATTCGACTCCCCAACCTTCCGCATGGTGTCTGTATTGGTGCTTTGGTACATATGTGATGTGGTGGCGGTGTGTGTGTGTGTGTGTGTGTGTGCTGAGTGTGTGCATAGCTGGGTAAATGTATGGGGCATGTCGTGTGTTAGCGTGAATGCCGGTGTGTGGGGAATGTGCTTTGTCTTTGTGCACATGTGGTGGGATCAGTTGAATGTATTGCCAATATATGTGTGTGTGTGTGTGGGTGGGTGTGGGTGTGTGTGTGTGTGTGTGTGAGTGAGTGGGAGTGGAGTGGGTGCTAACGTTGCATCCCGCCTCTTCTCACCTTTCTCCCCGGTCCGCCCCGGTGCTCACACCGCCCCACCTGCGCCCCGCCCCCGTGCTCACTCACACCGCCCCATCTGCGGCCCGCCCCCGTGCTCACACCGCCCCATCTGCGGCCCGCCCCCGTGCTCACACCGCCCCATCTGCGGCCCGCCCCCGTGCTCACACCGCTCCATCTGCGGCCCGCCCCCGTGCTCACTCACACCGCCCCATCTGCCGGCCTCCCCGTCCTAGGTCGGCCCACTTCCCTCTCCACAACCAAGATTCCGGAGCCACCTGCTGCTGCCGGTACTGTGCTGAGTGCATGCACACTCAGCCCCCACACACCCACACCCACACCCACATCCACATCCACACCCACACCCGCACCCACACCCACACCCACATCCACACCCACACCCACACCCACACCCACCCCACACCCACACCCACACCCACACCCACCCGGCATCCCTCATAGTCATACACATGCATGCGCTTCCATCTCCGCTTTGCACCCCGTTAAACGCAGCCCTCCCTGAATACCCAAAGCCGCAAATAGTATAAGCGCCCCCCCCCCCTCTGCCCGCCCCTCCCAGGGGCATCCAGGCCACATCTGTCAGTAGCTAGAAGAGCCCTCACCTGACCCCTCACCTCCCCCCACCCCCACCATTCCACACCCACCTACGCCCACACACACCCACACCATTCCACGCCCACCCACCCACGCCCACCCACACCACACCCTACAACACCCACACTCCGCCACACCCCCACAACATCCCCACCACAACACCCCCACCACACCACACCTCAACCACACCCCACCACGCCACACACCCACACCATATCACGCGACCACCCCGCCCCACCACACCACACCAACACCCCCACAACACAACACCCCCACAACAAAACACCCCCACACCTCCACCAAACCACCCACCCACAAAGCACCCACACCCCACACAACCACACCACACCACACCCGCCACCACATCACGCGCCCGCCCCACCACGCCCCACAACACCACACACGCACACCACACACACCACCCTCATCACAACAACCCCATAACCCCACGGCACACTACCACCACACCACACCACCACATCCCACCACACCCTCACCACACTACCCGACAGCCACCATCAATGTCTGAGCTGCTCGCGGCGCCCAGACAAAATGCCGCCGCATTTCTTCCATTGCAGCAGAGTGCGAGAAAGCCGCTGCTAGTTAATCGAGGCCCGTGAGCTGCTCTCGGCCGGCGCTGCTGCTCCTGCTGTCGCCGCCTCTGCTGCTGCTGCTGCTGCCGCTGCTGGGGTCGCCGGAAACACGGTCACGGCCAACCGAGTCACATACCTGCTGCACACGGGAGGACGGGACCCAGCAGCGAGCAGCTCCAGTGTCCCCTCACTCTCCAAGCACCGCCGTCTTCACAGGAGGGATGAGTGGGTAGGAGAGGGCGTGGGGCGGGGGGGGGGGGGGCGGGGGCGCTGTTCGATGTAGGGAGAGTGAGGATATCGCATAAGACAGGCACAAGGTGTATGTTGGAAAATGGCTTAGTAATCATGTTACTACTCGTAGTGCCCCTGCTGTTATTTCTACTCTTGCTCCTCTTACTACTCTTACTCATATAGTACTCTTGCTGCTATTACTACTTTTGCTCCTCTTACTACTCTTACTCTTAGTCTTAGTAATCTTGCTGCTATTACTACTCTTGCTACTATTGCTACTCTTACTATTCTTGCTGCTATTATTACTACTCTTACTAATTTTTAATTTTTGTTAACAAGTTTGGACTATTCTTAGTACTACTCTTACTAATATTACTACTCTTAATACTCTTGCTGCTATTAATACTCTTACTATTATTGCCACTTTTAGTACTCTTAATGTCTTACTACTCTTGCTGCTATTACTATTCATGCTACTATTACCACTCTTACTCCTACTCATAGTACTATTGATGCTATTATTACTCTTACTAATATTGCTACTCTTAATACTCTTGCTGCTATTAATACTCTTACTATTATTACCACTTTTAGTACTCTTAATGTCTTACTACTGTTGCTGCTATTACTATTCGTGCTACTATTACCACTCTTACTCCTACTCATAGTACTATTGATGATATTATTACTCTTACTAATATTACTTCTCGACCTACCATTCCTATTCTTACTAGTCTTAGTACTCGTTACTATTACTATTACTACTCTTACTACTACTAATTATAATAATACTTAATAGCAACAACACCAACCACAACGATTAAGATGACAACGATAACGACGATGACTATGTTGCTGCTGCTGCTGATGATGATGATGATGAAGATGATGACGATCTAATACTAATACTGTTATGTCTATTGAAACATAATTGATTGTATGCTTTTACATGTAAAAGCGATGGTCTGAATAAAAACCAAACAGTTCTCGCCGGGAATATGGCCTATGCTGCCGACACTGCATAAAGCAACCACCAATCAATCAATCAATCTATAATTATTTATTATAATTTTTATTATTATATTCACATTATATGAGGTGAGAAAGGAAAAATGCTTCCCCATTCGTTCTCAGCGATTTCCGCTCTTCTCGACACATTGCATTGATTGTTAACCTATTTAAATTGTTGTTAAACCCTTATTACTACTGCATGGGCACTCTGAAATTGAACCATGCATTTAAATAAATGGATTATTGACCAAACAAAACCCGATCGTTCACAAGCAGATTAGAAATATTTTCAAGCCGCCTTACCTGAGACGAGGTCCCGCTTTAATGGGAAAATTTGGCGTAGATTGACACCGAGCTGCAAGCATTGTTGACAAATCTCTGAGTTTATTGTGAGATCAGTATATATATGTACAGCAACCTAGGTCAAAAAGGGGCCAGCCATCCCACCCACCTAGCCACCCCTCCCCTCCCTCCCTCCTCACCCTCCTTGCTCACCCTCCTGCTCCGCTAGACGCGCCGCCTGCCGTCGGCTATTCTCAACCATTAACCCAGTTCTAGAGCTGCTCGCGCTGACACACTTCCCCTTGGGGCTTTCTACTCGAGCTGCCCTCAGCATCTGGCCGCCGCTGACGGGGGTCTAGGGTGGGGGCGGGGCTGGGTTGGTCGGGGGCCGGGGTGGGCGGGGGCAGGGTACGGCATATGCCGGGGGACGAGGCCGGGATGGGCGGGGCCGGGATGGGCGGGGCCGGGAACCGAGGTCGGGGATGGGGCCGGAGCCGGAGGGTGGGTGGGTGGGGCCGGGGCGAGACAGGTCGGCGCAGGGCACCAGTACCACGGAGCCTGGCCGTCTGGCAGTGAGTGGGTCGCTTGGAGGGAGCAGGTTGACCTCAAACGATGGCGACAGCAGGCCCTTCATACCTAGTGCTTGTTCTTTGTTGTGCTTTTTGTTTATGGAAAAAAAGACGAAATAACGCTGCCACCGTCTCAATCACAATTGCTTCTAGTCATAATCACACACACACATACACACATACCCATGCAGGACACTCCGCGGGGGGAAGTAAGTCTATATGCACTGCTTTGCCGAGGGTCTGTAATCGGATTATCATATGTAATTAGTGAGCATCGCTGATGCATATTTACTTATTTAAGCCGTGTTCACACCAGCGTGTTAAGTCGCCTCAACTAGTTCGCCTCCTATAGTTCGGCTCACATTTGCCGTGTGGACGCGACCCTAAGGTGGATTAAGGCTGATTCGCCTCAACTAGTTCACCGCATGTAAACCGCGTCGCGAAGTAGTCTAGATGAAGCGAACTAGCTTAAGTCGGCCCACCTTGCTTGTGTGGACGGTAGCGGTTTACTTGAAGCGGATTAAGCACGTCACACTATATAATATAATTTGGACTATGAACCTGCTAGAGGTGCACAGATATTTTGTTCATCATTTATTTTTAGGGTTTCACTGCCCAGCAGAAGTTTTGACCATTCCAAACCAATACGATTCAGTACATACATATCTAGGTCGAACCCACTCTCTTGTGTTGACGTCGACTAACCGAAACTGGCGCTGGTTAGTATGGACTTGCTCATGCGCAAATATCGATTTCCGCCTTAAACTGCTCCGTGTGTGGACACGACACTAGTTCGCCTCCTCTAGTTTGCCTTATCTAGTTCGGCCTAAAGTTGTGGGTGTGAACACGGCTATAGTCTATGCACTTTGCTTCCTATATAATATGTATACATGTTATACACATGCATCATGTACATATATATATGGATAGTGATAAACCCTTTATCGCGTGTAATAAGCTCTGTAGTGGTCCTCCCCCCCCCCCTCATTGGCAGTGGGTGGGGTGGGGGGTGGGGTGTGGGTACCAGCGTATGAGTGCCCCCTCTCGCCTATATATATACATACACATATATGCAATTAATACATATATAAACATATCATATTTACATATATGGTCTATATAAGTGATTATGTGAATATAAATAAAGAATAGTCCCTAATGTTTCGCTGCTCCTCCTGGGCACCTGTTCGGTTCCCAACACCCCTTATTCTCAGCAGGCCCCTCCTGTAACCGGGCACTCTCTGCTCCCCTTTCCTGGGAACCGACACCAACGGTCTCCCTGCCTCACGTCAAATTTGTCTTTCATCGGTAGGGCATATATTTTCCCTGCCAGAGAAAATAAACTCAACCCAAACCAAGTCTAGTCTTTCCTTCTCATTTTCCTGTTCTATTATATATATATATATATATATATATATATATATATATATACATATACACATCTATATATACATATATATATATACATCAGATACATATACACATGATACACATATACATATACGTATTAAATGGATGGGATGCTGGGTGGGTAGGAGCACCCGCTTCTAGTATTGGAATGTCGCTGGGGTCAATCCCCAGCTGAGTCAAACCTAAAGCTTACAAAATTGATACTTGTTGTTATCTATTGCTGGCCTTGCTTTACTAGGATAGCACAATGGCGGATTAGCGTAGTATTAGGACAATGTCATCAAATGGGATATTGGGTCATGGCGATAATTAGTAACATTGCATCCCAGTAGAGGCAGCACTATAAATCCGCCATGAATTCGCACTTGTCACAACTCCGTACCCGACTTGATGTGAGGACGTCAAATGTTTTTGTAGGCCATGGAATTCGAACTCTGGCCGAGTCAAACCAATGACTTAAGAGTTTATACGTGTCGCTACCTAGTCTGGCATTTGGCATCGCCAGGATAGGGCAAGGAGCAGTGGAATGAGGAAGCCCGATTGTCCGTGATTGGAAATCCCCCGGTTTAATCAACTAATGTACAAAACTCTTCCTTTAAAAAACAAAAACAAAAAATTGTTTAAGTATTAAAAAAATAACTAACAAATTAAAACGGCAAGTCACCAGAGCCATCCCATTGGCTATGAATGTCACATGTGGTGACACGGTCGAGATTTAGCCGCGGTGAATGTGACTGGATGCAGGGCCTTTGTGGCGGAATTTAAGAAGACGGGTGGCCAAATGAGTTGAGCATCCGTCTCCCGTTTTGGTAGATCATGGGATTCAAACCCATGGGTTCGAACCATGGTCGAGTCAAACCTAAAAATTTATACTTGTCGCTTCCTAGCCAGGCACTTGGCATTATTGGGATAGGGCAAGGACTGGTTGGCTCAGTGTCAGGATAAAGTGACTGAGTGGGATATCAGGTGCTGGCAAGTGTTGTCTCCCAGTGGGACAGCACTATACAGTCACCATGAGTGCACACTATCACAAGTCGGAACCCGTCCTGATATGACCTTAGATGTTGCCAGGACGTAAAATTCCAACAACCAACCAACCACGTGATGGGGTGCGGGTGAGAGTGTGGTGTAGGTGGTGGTGGTGTGTGGTGAGGGTGTGAGAGTGTGTGGGTGGTGGTGGTGTGGGGGTGGACAACAAACCAATAGAGCCCAACGCACTCATCAAGCCCGCCTATTGACACCGTTTAGTGACGTCATGAGAGCACATCATTTATTCCTGTTACACACCAGCGCAATACCCAACTAGCTGTTCTCCTCCTCTCAGCGCTGAGCGCGTTCCAGTCCTGTTCAGGCGGTCACGTGACAGATGCTAGCGTTATACTAGACTCGCCGCTAGGGCGGTTGGTTGTTGCAGCGACAGGTCGCCTGTTGGAAACGAGGCAGCATTCCAAACTGGTCGGCAATCCCTGCACACTTACCTCTGTTCATGTTCCCCGGGTGTAGTGGTTGGTAGGTTGGTTATTGGAGTTTATGGCGACTTTATCGTATGTCCCACTGGAAGACGAGACCGCCAGCACCGTTACCTGGTGTCCCACTCAGTCACATTATCCTGGCACTGAGCCAATAAGTCCTTCCACTCTCCTAATAATGCCGAGTGCCTGGCTGGAAAGCGACAAGTATAAATTTTTAAGTCATTGTTGACTGGACCAGGGTTTGAACCCATCGGTTCGAGTCCCATGATCTACCAAAATGGGAGATGGACGCTCAACTCATTTGGCCATCCCGTCTGGTCCCCCGGGTGTGTGAGACCAGATATGCCTGAACGTTGCACCACTCCCCTACCACACTCCACTGCCAATGGCATGAGAGCGTTAGCGTAAGAGATTCATCGCCTATTTATATCGGACCACCGTTCCACCAACAGTGTGTAAAAATATACGGATTTTCGTTTAAGAATTATATATTGGCAGAAGGCATTATTATTCTTGGGCGACGGAGTGGGGACAATGTTATGTAAACTAAGAGCAATAGTATCCCACTCCCATTGTAAATGATAATGAGTGATCTACGGCGGGTAGAGTGAAGAAATGTGTTATATAAGAAACAGTTAAGGTTGATGAAATGTTCCTCTATGTATTCATAAAGAATGCAATTGGAGAAAAAGGACATTTTTGGTAAATATATATATGTAACTGTTGCAACTACCTGTTCACCCTTGACCACTGGGCGGGCCCACCACAGCCTCATTTGCATATGCACCCAGGGCACCACCTGCAGCTGAGTTGAGTGACAGCCACCACCACTGGGGGGTGGCTCCCACCCAGCTGTGGGGCTGCCTGATTGGCTGACTGTGGGACTGCTCAGTCACCCACATCTACCTTGGCCCTCTGACCACACTAGCCTCATGCTGAGATTAAGTAATTATTCAAGATTCTGCTTCAGACACACTGAAGAGAAATCACTCTACTCCTGGATCTTGAGTGAGACACACCTACTCTAGAGCAGGACCCCAGACACTCTGTCTGATGCTAGCAAAATTCATATATTCCAATTGAGTGTGTACAAAGCCATAGGACTCCTGTCCCATGGGTTGTAGGCACTGCTTTCTATACAGGCTAAAGTAGTAATGAGATACTGTGTGGACAGAAGGTAAGGAGTGTGGATGATAGGTTACCAGTAGGTGGACTGGAGTTGATGCCAATAAAGCACAACTTCTCCACTGTTTATCTGTGGGACTTGTCTTCATTCTTCCTTAGTATTGGTTAATGGGTTGATAGTCGGTATTTGAATAACAGCATCACACGTGATATGAAGGGGAAGAGTTTTATGGTATTAATATTATCTGGTGTTCATGCGGCTGAGCATCCAGTAATATTATAAGTGGTCAGGTGATCAACCCTCCCAATTAGGACAGGGTATTTAAGCGCTTACTACAGATGCCTTAGGTATCAGTCTCTGACCAGCGCCAGACCTCCCTGGGGAATACAAGTCTGCACCGGCACTCTAGTGTGTTTGTCTTTCTTTTTTCCCAGGGAGCGGGACGTAGCTCAGGTGGTAGAGTGTCCACCTGTGAAGGTTTGAATCATCCGATCGATCCTGCTCAGTGGACAAATTTGTAGTTTGGACTATTTTCCATTCCAACCAGTGGTCCACAACTGATTCATGTCTGTCCTGTCTGTGGGAAAGTGCATATAAAAGACCCCTTACTGCTTATTGGAAATAGCAGCCTGTGTGGCGGCAATGGGTTTCCTCGAAAATAAATATGTCAGAATCACCATATGTTTAACGTCCAATATGCGATGATGATCTCTAGAGGCATGGTTAAATAAAACAAACTTTTTCTTCCAGTTCTGAGATTCAAGTCGGGAAAACCACCTTCATTGCATGGGAATTCAGGCAGTGTGTTGTGCAATGGCCGTGCATGCACGTCACGTGACAACGCACGCCCTTCTAACCGTGGCAGTATTTAAGTGGGTCGTTGATATGGTAATGTTGAAGCATGCGCCCTGCATTCAGTGGGGAAACAAAGCGCGTTGATGTGTTGGGCCCTCCCGATCACCGCCTTCAACCAGCAATTGTCTGCTAGATAAAAGCCAGCAAGCACATTCCCATGACAGGGCAGAGGCACACGTTGGGCATATACATAGCAAAGTTGGACATATACATACCGTATACATAGCGTATGGCCAATGTATGACCAAAGTATGGCTAATGTGCTGCCAGGTGAAAAAAGCTCGAATTACGCTCACGGTATGTTCACAGAATGGCGGTGAACATTATATACGTTATTCAATCACCAGAACTATGCCTCATATGCTACATACGTCAAGACATGCTGCAGAAACGCTAAACGTATGTTAGATGTACGTTAGATGTACATTAGACATATGTTAGACTACATTAGACTACATTAGACATACATTAGATTATGTTAGACTACATTAGATGTACGTTCAACTATGTTAGACGTACATTAGATGTATGTTCGATGTATGTTAGACATACGTTAGACGTATGTTAGACATATGTTAGACTACACTAGCCATATGTTAGCCATATGTTAGATGTATGTTAGATGTATGTTAGAATACATTAGACATAAGTTAGACTATGTTAGACGTACATTAGACATATGTTAGAAGTACATTAGACTACATTAGACTATGTTAGATGTACGTTAGATGTACATTAGACATATGTTAGACATATGTTAGACGTACGTTATACATATGTTGGACTATGTTATCCATATGTTGTCAGTACGCAGACTGTACTTTCCCACTGCCTTTAACGTAGGTCAATGTAGTGGAATGTAGTGAACAACGTTTGTCTAAATTACGTCTAACGTACATCGATGTACACCTAACGTATACATAATGTGCGGCCAACATATAATCCAGACATTGTCGAATGTTGTCGTACGTCGAAAGTTTTGTGCATGCACAAAACTTTGCAGCCCCTCTGACACGCGAAGCCGTATCTCAACGAATGTCGATGTACATTAATGTATACCAACGGGCGCCTCACGCACGCATAACGCGTAACGACATAGCGGCCAAAATTAGTATAGAGAGGACCGATATGGGTCCATATTACGTAATCGTCCCGCGTCAGAGGACCGACGCGGTACAATGACCTTAGATGACCCATTGCATGTTTGCACCGCGGGACAATGGGCATCAGTGACCTTAGATGACCCATTGCATGTTTGCATCCGCGGGACAATGAGTAGTGGCCATCAGCGACCTTAGATAACCCATTGCATGTTTGCAGGATTTTAGGTTGAACTCATTTGACCTTTTTGACTGGAATGATGACGTCACTGTTCAGGTTGAACTCATAAAAAAGCTGCAAATGAAATTCTTCCTCCATTTTATATCAAACATCCTCACAGCATTTCTGTGGAAACTATTTTGATTGCTGTTGAAAGCGGAGAGCTGACGGGAATGAGTGATAGTATTTAGAAAGGAAGAGAGTGAAAGCCCCCATTTTAACAAGTATATAGATATATATAAAGCATTCGCATAAAATTCTTCAGCAGAAGTGCGATTCTTCATTAAACATCTTTTGTTAATGGATTTACAGGAAACCTTCTCCTCTGTTTTCGATCCCTCACACTCATTAATCAATAGATAGGTTTTGGAATTCATCTAAGGTCACTGATGCCCATTGTCCCACGGTGCAAACATGCAATGAGTCATTTAAGGTCATTGTACCGCGTCGGTCCTCTGACGCGGGACGATTACGTAATATGGACCCATATCGGTCCTCTCTATACTACTCATATGTTGGCGCGATGCGTCATAATGTGACAGGTGCGGGCATTTTTTTCGGGCACGGTTGGGGATGATCACAATTATTTCTATTTTGCCTTATAAGTTATATGAAGACCATATAATCAGAGGGAAAGATGGATAAAAGGGCTTAATCATAATGAGCAGTTATTGACAGATATGGAATTTGATGCTGGGATGAATAGGGCACTGTTATTGTTAACCAAGGAAGGTGGAGCCGAGGTCGATGAACATTCTAGAGGCTTAACAGTTAAAGGACCGGTCGCGGTGACCGAGTCGGTAGAGCGCAGGATTCCCGTGCAGAAGGTCCGCAGTTCGAATCCCTGTCCAGTCAAATCAATGACTTACCAAATTGACACTTGTGGCTACCCTATCCTCGCGCTTGACATAACTAGGATAGGGCAAGAGCTGGGTTGCTCAGTATCAGGATAATGTGACAGAGTGGAAAATCGAGTCCTGTTGCCAGTGACCTGGTCTCCCAGTGGAGCAGCACTATAAAGTAGCCACTGTCATAAATCGATACCCAGCTTGGCTTACCCATTCTTAGCTTGGCGTTCAGCATTAATAGGATAGGGAAATAACTAGCTAGCTCAGTGTCATGATAATGTGACTGAGTGGGATATCGGGTCATGGTGCTGGCAGCCTGATTTCCGAATGGGGCAGCACTATAAAGTCACTATGAGTGGGCACTATCACAAGTCGGTACCCGTTCTGATATGACCTTAGATGTTGCCAGGACGTAAAATTCTAACAACCAACCAATCCAATACCAACCGCCACTGCCGTCATAGGGCGGGTGGCGCCCGAAATGGTACTAAATTGCCTTCTGGACCGTTGGCTGCATGAGTGAGACCGCGCCGGTGGATGGCGGTCAGCGCAGGTCATTTGTCCTTGTCTGAGGCGGTCACGTGCCCACTGACGAGCTACTCATCACGTGACCTAGACCTGTCTGAGGCGGTCACGTGTCGACTGACGAGCTGCTCATCACGTGACCCAGATAGCGCTGATGACTGGCAGATAAACCTAGGCGCTCGATCAGCGATAAGCGTGGTGCGGGTGGGATGGGAGGGACGGGGCAAGGCCGGGCGGGGTACGGCGGGTCGAGGTGGGGTGGGGCGGGTCGGGGCGGGTCGGGGAAGATTGGGGCGGAGCGGACCGGGGCGGGGCGGGGCGGGGCGGGGCGGGGAGGGGCGGGACGGGGTAGGGCGGGGCGGGGTGGGCGGGGCGGGGCGGGGTGCGGCGGAAGTTGACGGGTAGCGGTCTGGGATTCTTTCAAGTTAACTATTTTGTTTTGTAATTCATTCATTGTATAATGTCTTTTGTCAGCAGCAGATCTCGTCTTCTGGCCATAGAATATAACTGTCTCATACATAAATGAAGCTTTCACAGTTTCAGTTAGGCGTATAATGATAGACTGCATGCAATTGCAGTTGGCTAATAAAAAGCAAGTACTTGTTGGCGCCTTGCATCCTAGCAACATCTATGATCATATCAGGGCGGCTATCGACTTGTGACAGCGCCCAATCATGCGAATTTATAGAGCTGCACCACAGGGAGTCCAGCCATCCCTGCCCATTCCTATTATTATTAATGCCGAGTACCAAGCCAGGTAATGACAAATAGTATAAGTCATTGGGCTGACGCGACCGGGGTTTGAACCTACGATGACCACAAGTGCAAAATTTAAAGTTGCCTCGTCCGATGGTTTTCAGTTTCTATCATTTTATATATAATATATATATTTTAGATATATATATATTCGGTTGATCATTATATAATCTACCTCACTTTAGCTTGAAGAGGGAGCGGGACGTAGTTCAGGCAGTAGACTGTCCACCTGTGATTAGTAGTGAAGGTGTGGGTCATCCGATCAAACCTGCTCAGTGGACACAATTGCAGTTTGGGCTATTTTCCGTTCCAATCAGTGGTCTACAACTGGTTTATCAAAGGATGTGGTATGTGCTGTCCTGTCTGAGGGAAAGTGCATATAAAAGATAAAAGACCCTTTGCTGCTTATTGTAAAGAGTAGCCTATGTGGCGGCAGTGGGTTTCCTCCAAAGAAATATGTCAGAATGACCATATGTTTGACATCCAATAGTCGATGATAAGAATTAATGTGCTCTAGACGCGTCATTAAATAAAAATAAAACAAACTTTCTCTTTTTAGTGTGCTTTAGAGGTGTCGTTAAATTAAATAAACTTTCCTTTTTTTAAACTTGAAGTAATTTTGATTGAAAATGGCTAACTTTGGAAATATTTGAAGCGTAAACCTACCCCATTAATTTTAGTGTATTTGTCAAAATTCTGACCGCATGGGCTTCAGCAATAAGAGGTGCTATTAAGTTGACTCAGTGTGCCATTCTATATATAGCAACAAATACATAAATGCACCACTATCTAAATTGGATAATAATTAATATATGTGTGTTCAAATCTAGATAAGTATACTTTTCCTTTAGACAATTTAATGATATTATCGGACTATGCATCTGTAACTTGTAAGCATGAATTATGTTATACTCTCCAAGCAAGATCTAGGTGGGTACGCCTAGCCCCTCCCCCCATCACCCCTGTCCACACACGCTCACAGGGAATCCCTGTGGCCTGCGCGGACTGTAAGCACGCCCCCCCCCCCCCCCCCCCCCCCCACACACACACACATGAGGCCTCCTGCTGCTGATTCATAAAGTCCCCGGCGGGTAGAGTGAAGAATGCCTTTGGATGTCGGTAACCAGCGGAGTGCAATGTGTCCCGAGCAGCTCACATAGAGGTTGGTGGTGGAGGGGGTATGGGGCGGAGGCGGGGGTGGGGGGTGTTAATCGAGCATTGAGCCGATGGGTTCGGGTATCGATGGGGACTTGAATCGGTGAGGTGGGTGGCGGGCGGGAAGAACACGTGGGACCACATGGGACCGCTTTCAGTGGTGCCCATACAGTGCTGAGGATTTGCAGCCTTCAGCGAACCAATGTGACTGAAAACTCCCCAAAAACAAAACAAACAGATTGTCAGGTATGGCGATCAAGGACTGGGGGATTTGTGCGGATGGCCGTCTTTGTTGGTGGGCAGTCAGTGGGGCTCGGGTAGCGGTGGGTGGTGTGTGGAATGGTGAGTGTGATTGTGTGTGGAATGGTGATTGTGATTGTGTGATGGATGCTGAGTCAGTGGGTGGTGGATAAAGGATGGTGGGTGTGGTGGGGGATGGTGTGGTTGTGTGGTGTGGTGGGGGTGTGGTGTGGAGTAGGGTGGTGGGGTGGTAGTGGGGTGGTGGCGTGATGTGATGGTAGTGTGGGACGTTGTGTAATGGTGGTGTGGTGGTGTGAGAGTGTGGTGGTGTGCTGGTGTGAGAGTGTGGTGGTGTGGTGGTGTGGTGGTGTGGCAGTTTGGTGATGTGGTGGTGGGGTGTTGTGTAGTGAATGCATGGTGTGTGGTGAGTGTTGTGTAGTGAGTGTTGTGTGGTGAGTGGTGAGTAGTGAGAGATGAGTGGTGAGTGTTGTGTAGTGAGTGGTATGTGGTGAGTGGTGAGTGTTGTGTAGTGCGTGGTGAGTGTTGTGTAGTGAGTGGGGTGTGGTGAGTGATATGTGGGTAGTGGCAAGTGTTGTGTGGTGAGTGGCGTGAGGTGAGTGTTGTGTGGTGAGTGGTGTGTGGTGAGTGGTGTGTGGTCAGTGGTAATTGGTGTGTAGTGAGTGTTGTGTGGTGAGTGTTGTGTGGTGTGGTGAGTGGTGTGTGGTGAGTGTTGTGTAGTGAGTGGTATGTGGTATGTGGTGAGTGGTGAGAGGTGTGTGTTGCTTGGTGAGTGGTCAGTGGTGAGTATTGTTTGGTGAGTGGTGAGTGGTGAGTTGTGTGTAGTGTGTAGTGAGTGGTGGGTGGTGTGTAGTGTTTAGTGAGTGGTGTGTGGTCAGTGGGGTGTGGTGTGTGGTCATTGATATGTGATGAGTGATGTAGGGTAAGTGGTGGGTGGTGAGTGGTGGTGTGTGGTGAGTTGTGTAGTGAGTGTTGTGTAGTGAGTGGTGTGTTGTGAGTGGTGTGTGGTGTGTGGTGAGCGGTGTGTGTTGTGTGGTGAGTAGTAAGTGGTGAGTGGTGAGTAGAGAGTGGTGTGTAATGAGTGGTGTGTGGTGTGTGGTATGTGGTGTGTTGTTAGTGTTGTGTGGTGAGTAGTGAGTAGTGAGTTGTGAGTGATGTGTAGTAAGTGGTGAGTCGTGTGTAGTGAGTGGTGAGTGATGAGTGGTGTGTGAAATGTTTATTGTGTAGTGATCACTAGTATATGGTAGGTGTATTGGGTGGTCAGTTAGTCCGTAAAAGGTTCATAATTAATAGACACTCACATCACTGGACACGGCGTTCCACACACACATGGACAACCAATGTATGTGTGTGCATGCAATAGCTGACGTTTGAAGAAGTGGGGACTGCACAAACTACAATTAAATGTGTTATTTGGTGATTTTGATGAGCAGTTTGTTTTTAGCGTGTAAGCGTGGCCTTTGTTCCATGTGACAGACTCATATTGCACTGGTTGATCGATGGGCAATGATGCCTGATGGAAAGGGTGAGCGAGGCAGTGTGGTTACGGGTCACGTGGGTAGGGTTGACATTGGCGATTGTGTGTGTGTGGGGGGGGGGGGGTGGAGCGGGGGGTGTTATTAAGTTTGGTTGGTTGCTGGAGTTTTACTTCCTGCCAACATCTAAGGTCATATCAGGATGGGTATCGATTTGTGACAGTGCACTCATGGCGACTTTATAGTGCTGCCCCACTGGGAGACCAGGCCAACAGCGCCATGACATAATATCCCACTCAGTCACATTTTCCTGACACCAAGCAAACCAGTCCTTGCCCTATCCTAATAATACCAAGTGCCACGCTAGGAAGCGACAAGTATAAATTGTGTAAGTCATTGGTTTGATTTAACCGGAAATCGAACTCCCGATCTTTCGCACAGGAGTCCTGCACTCTACCGATTCGGCCACCGCGACCGGTGGGTAGACATTGGTGATTGTGTGTGAGGGGGGTGGGGTATTATTAAGTCAGAGAGCCGATATCAGTCCAAGAACCACAACGCAGCCCGGTGTCGCAGTTTCCGCCGTCCGCCAGTTTCGGCGGTATGCCAACACTCAAATGCATTGTCAATGGCCGTGAGCAATCTTCATACAGAAAAGGTGAAATATCTCTAAAACCACACCACCTAGAAACAAATCGCTTGGTACACATATAGAAAACATCTTTACCACAAAGATTATATTAAATTTATGAGGTTAGGGTTCTTGATTACTATTAATTTTGACTAAAACTAATGTTTTGCACTGCGCGTACCATCAAACTCAAGGCATTGTCAATGGTCGTGAGCAATCTTTATACAGAAAATACAGAAAAAGTGAAATATCTCTAAAACCACACCACCTAGAAACAAATTGCTTGGTACACATATAGAAAACATCTTTACCAAAAACATGATATTAAATTTATAAGGTTACTGACGATGCTGTTTGATTTTGACGATGCTGTTCGATTTTGACGCATGCGCAGAAGCGATGCATACCGCGGAAACTGGCGGATGGCGGAAACTGCAACACTGGCAATAACATGCCAGCATATCGCATTAAGAGCCTGCCATTATCATAAGCATTCACGGTGTTAATCTTTATTTATAATGTTATGATGCTCATTCTGTCAGAGCATGCTTGCCAAAATTAATGTTGCATGTTTGCAATTCTAATATCTCAAAAGTTAGCCATTTAAAATAAACTTGACGTCAAACTACTAGTACTAAAGTAACGTCGAATTTAACAATTAATTTAATATATTTATCTCAGAAAAATAATTAGTATATATCTATAGATGGCATAATCAAGTTAATGACTTGGCTCAAATAACCTGAACATAGGATACTTATCATCTTTAACTTCTCGTCTCCCTTTCAAAGCCCCCCACCCACTCCGAATGTTCCCACTGTTTTAATCACGTTTACCAGGTCCTTCTGTGACAAAAGAATTGAGATGTATGTACCTGTGTTGTAGCATACACTCAGCTACCGTCATCTAGTCCGCAACAATGAAATCTAAACATCTAAGTAGCTACATAGTCCAATGAAAGCATCAAATCTGTGAACACAAATACTTCAAATTATCACCAAGGTGAACCATTTAAAATTGTTTAAAGTTACTTCAAGTTAGAGCAGGGTAGCTTCTACCCAGCCACCAATAAAACGTCATAGTGACGTCAGAATAACGTTAGAGAATGTCAGAATAAAGTTATTAAAAAAGTCATATAAACATCATTTTGTATGGAGTAAAAAACGTTATATAACATTATTTTATAATGTTCTACAGACGTCTTTTAATGTCATTATGACATGTTCATATAACATTGCATGTTAAATGATAATGGATAGCCATGTTGCCCTGAGTACCAGGTATACAATGCTAAACAATGTTTTTAATGGGTACTGTGATATATGCGTAATAGACGTATAGGTGTGTGGCTAATATATGTTAATGAGATGCAGAGTTTGAGACAAAGGAATTTGCTAATGAGATGACGTCATGGAAAGTTTAGCCGGCGGGTCAAGCGAGCCCTGGGCCGTGAATAAACCATTCAGTATCCAGAAGTCAAAGTGTTCAGACGTCGTACTTTCACAGGTACTTACTGTACTCCTTGATGCAGTGGCCCTTCCTTATGTGTAAACTGATTCACTTACTTTTCTTGAATGTCACTTTAATGCAGGTTAGTTTCCCATTAAATGGTCATAAGATGGTTAGCTCAGATCATCCTGTCCTCATCGGCAAATTTGTAATGAAGATCGCACCAATATCAACTAGATTAAGTTGGATTAGGTCTGGGTATACTTTATATCTCACATGTCTTTGCCCTTTGTTACAAGATGGCTGCCCTCTGTCTCAGTCACAATGGACCCCAAAACATTACAATACATGTTATGACATCAGTATAACGTTACTATGATGCTGTAATGTACCATAATAAAATAATAACGTTAGCCTGATGTTAGTTAACGTTATGCATTAGCTGGGTAGTGATCAACATAATGTATTTATATTTTAAAGGCGTGACAAAAATTCAAAACCGTCGGGCTTGCAACTTTATTTAATAGGGATAATTTAAAGTGGTTGGTAATGATAGGAATTCATCAGTTTATCTTCCCTCTAATATATATATATATATATAGAGAGAGAGAGAGAGAGAGGTTGTTGGAGCTTTACCTCCTGGTAACATCTGAGGTCATAACAGAATGGAGAGAGCGCGAGGGAGAATTAAGAGGGATCAATGGATAATCTTAGCAGATCATGCTATAATTTATTCTATTCGGAAAATATGAATGGTTAGTAATTAATTTGATTAAAACCCAATGTCTAATGCCCATTATATTCTTAACTTAAATACGGATTGGCAAGGAGTGAATTCTAAATTAAAATTGTGTGGTTTCATGCAACCCATAGTAGTTTAAAAACACGATTCTACAGATAATGTAGTTTTAAACCGAAGCCAACAGCAGGATGCATCCGTGACACAGTTAACAACTAAACAAAACAGGGTGCCATCGTTTTGTTTTATCAGCGGTTTGTTCAACAAACATGGCGAAATGCACACAATAGTAACGAAGTCACAGCCTTATAATAATAATCATTCTAATCTAAATATGAAATTAAAAACATACAATTCCCATGAACAAAGTCTAATAAATCACCCAGATAAACGTCTCGACTTTCTCCGTTAGTTTTTGTTTAGAAGTGTCGGCAATTCCTTGGTAAGACGGCCAACAGGAAGCGCTAGAGGAGGCTTGGAAGTAAATCCGATAAGTTTGTTGGGTCACGTGTCCTCAGCGTCACGTGTCCTCAGACTGAGTCATGTGACTCAGGTCGATGTCTCCGCAGACGACAATTAGACGCAAAGTGACATCGATTTCTGTGGGCTTTCCTTCTCTCCCGCCAAAATAAATGGAGTAGCTGATTTTTTTTTACAGCTTCCCAAAAATTGAGAGACACCGGAGGTTTCAGCAATAACAGGTTGTATTAAAGTTGCATAGTCCGATGAAATATGAAATTTTCAAAACCAAAACAATTATCTAGATTTGATTTTTACATATCTAACTTAGATACTGATGCACTTATTGAACATTTGATTATGCATAGAAGGGAATACTGAGTCAATTTAATAGAACATTTTGCTGTAGAGGTCTATGGTGTCAGAGTTTTGGCAAGCTTGCCAAAACTAATTTTACATGTTTGCACTTCAAATATCTCAAAAGTTTACCATTTAAAATAAAAGTATCTTTAAACTAATGTAAAGTAGATACTAGTGATCGATCTAATATATTTATCTCAGAAAAATTATAGAAACTCAAAACGATCGGACTATACAACTTTAATTTACTTCTATGCAGCAACAAATGGTTACCGCATGTATCTAAGTTAGAATCAAACCTAGATAAGTTTTTTTAATAATTTGTTTTAATTGATTTGATTGACACTGGACGCGGTGGCCGAATCGGGAAGAACGCAGGCTTCCCGTGCAGAAAGGTCGGTCAAGTCAAACCAGTTATACCCCTGTCACACTATGACGTTTCTCTCCAATGCGCGCCGACATGTGTCACTTTTTGGCGAAACGTCGGGAAACATTAGGAGGATGTTATGAGGACATCGGTACACTATCCTGGACGTTGACAGTCGCCGGAGGACGTCGGCGAGTGTAGCAGGTCGCTAGATGTTTTTAGCATGTAAAAAAAAAACAACGACCCACAACGCGCGTCAACGCGCAGGTTCCAATATTATGGCGACGTCAGAAGGACGTCGACAGCGCTGGAATAACGTTATGCGAATGCTAGGCAGTCGCTGCGCGCGCGTGAGGGTCGTCTCCACACGTTGCGCCAAATGGTTGCTTTGTTTTACATCCCACCAACATCTAAGGTCATATGAGCACGTCGCACCAAACTTTTTTTTTTTTTTCCCTCACTCGTCGACTAACGTTGGCCGCGCGTGAATAACGCGCTGTGCTGACGCCGATCTTTTTCCCCAAACCGCCAAAAAGTTGGACGTGTCTCGACGCGTAGAAGATATTTTGTGCGCTGACGGCGCGGCGGCGAGAAGCGTCGTAGTGTGACAGGGCCATTACATGTACTTCCCAATGTGATACTGGTCACTTCCTAGCCTGGTGTTCAATATTACTAGGATAGGGAAATGACGGGTTAGCTCAGTGTTAGGATAATGTGACTAGTTGGTTGATTGGTTGTTGGAGTTATACGTCCTGTCAACATCTAAGGTCATATCAGGACATGTAATGTGACTGAGTGGGAAATTAGACCCTGGTCCCCATGGCTTGGTCTCCCAGTGGGGCATCACTATAAATCACCATGAGTGTGCACTGCTACAAGTTGGTACCTGTCCTGATATGACCTTGTATGTTGCTAGGACGTAAATATCAAAACAAACAAAAAAAGCTGACGACAGCTTTAATGTATGGGCATGCACACCATTCAAATTTATGCATAACGTGGTTGTAAACTTAACCAATTAGTAATAAATCTATGTTATCTTTTCATTTGAATGGGAGCAAACTTCTTTGTTCTTTTTTGTTGAGTATTTATGTCCTAGCAACATCACGAATTTCTGGGCTTTTGTCTGAATTTCTGTACTTTTGATTAAATACAACAAGTAAATGTCATGTTATTCATATGATAAAATATCAGCATATAAACCACTGGAAATCTATCAAATACTAAAATAGCCCATTTTAAAGCCATTTAAAAAAAGATTTTCTGTGGGGAGCATACCCCCCGCCCCCCCTCCCACCGGATACCCATAGCAAGTTTGCAGCTGCAACCACACGGGTTCCATGCCTGCAACGCAAAACCTCAAGGATTCTCAGTACCTGCAGGTTGGCGACGCTGATGTATATATATGCGTGTGTGGTCGTGCGTGTGTGTGTGTGTGTGTGTGGTCGTGCGTGTGTGTGTGTGAGTGTGTGTGAGTGTGTGTGTGTGGTGGTGCGTGTGTGTGGTGGTGCGTGTGTGTGTGTGAGTGTGTGAGTGTTGAGTGTGTGTGTGTGTGGTCGTGCGTGTGTGTGTGTGTGTGTGTGTGTGCGTGTGTGTGTGAGTGTGAGTGTGTGTGTGTGTGAGTGTGTGTGTGAGTGTGTGTGAGTGTGAGTGTGTGTGAGTGTGTGAGTGTGTGTGTGTGCGTGTGACGTGTGAGTGTGAGTGAGTGTGTGTGTGAGTGTGTGTGAGTGTGTGTGCGTGTGTGTGAGTGAGTGTGTGTGTGTGTGAGTGTGTGTGTGGTCGTGCGTGCGTGCGTGTGTGTGTGTGTAAGTGTGTGACATAGCCTTGAAAGTGACAGCAGCGTCCTAATTATTTGTGATTCGGCCAAGACAAGGTGTCGCGATGTTTGTCGTCACTCGGGGAGACGTTGGTTGTTGGGAGTTTTATGTCCTGTCAACATCTAAGGTCATATCGGGACAGGTACCGACTTGTGACAGTGTGCACTCGTGGCAACTTTATAGCACTGCCCCACTGTGAGACCAGGCCACCAGCACCATGACCTGATATCTCACTCATTCACATTTTCCTGACACTGACCCAACCAGTCCTTGCCATATCCAAATAATGCCAAGCGCCTGGCTAGGAAGCGACAAGTATACATTTTTATGTCATTAGTTTGACTCGACCAACGTTTGACTCGAACTAATCCCGCGATCTACCAAAATGGGAGACGGACACTCAACTCAATAGGCCATCCTGTCTGGTCTCTCATTGAGAGGTATGAATCACTTCTCGCGAGAACATAATAACGATCGTATAGCGCCCCTTGTCGCTCGTCCAAAACGCCACAGCCGTCACATGACCCCCACCCCACCACGGGACACCCACACCATCACGTGACTTACTAATGTCTTCCCGCTGGCTGTGGCACCACCTGGCGACGCGGCCTTAGCAACATGCCAGCTGGAATATGGTAACTATGGGTGCGATATGAATGGACGCAGGCACGGCCGCATGTGTGTACGTATGGTATGCTGGTGACAGCAGGTGTGACTTCTAAAATGTGTGCGTGAGTTTACTACTGAAATAAAATCGCAATCACTCATTGAATTTCATCAACTAAAGATATACATAGTTTTTTTTTTTTAAAAGACCTCCACAATGATTTGATGTTTTCTATTAGAACTTTTTTTTCTTTTTTTTTTTCTTGAAGATTTATACTGCCTATCATGGATAAGTCTGAATAGGCTTGTTTTCACCATTAGACAGTTTGTCGATAGAAACCCCGAGCCTACACTTTTACCGACCCAAGGGATTTTAAACCTCCAACACCACATAGACATGGTATGAGAGCAACTGGCCTTTGATGACGCTGTAAGTTATACACAGCGGTGGAAATCCAAATTGGCAGAAGTAGGGGCATGGGGAATCGAACCACCGACATTCAGATTAGGAGTCTGACCTAGAAAAAAGTCAGACACTCTAACCACTCCGCCACAGAGAACATCATAGAGTTCTTCCAATACCAAAAATTCTGTTTCCTCCCCAACATTCTGAGTTTGTAGTGTGGGTAAGTGTGTGTGTGTGTGTGTGTGTGTGTGTGTGAAGAGGGGGAGGGGAGTGCGTAGGATGTGACCTATGGCGACATGACATGTCAACTACATGACAATTTATTACACATCTGGAGACTTGAGTGGTGGGGGTGGGGGTGGGGGTGGGGTCAAGGCTGGGTCGACATGCGAGTTGCTATTAACTAAGCTGGGCGTCCTTTGACGGCTCTCCGAGGTTACGCCCCGGTCTCACCTCTATGTGTGCAGGTACAGGAGCGACGCGTCAAGATCACCTCCTGCTCGCTCTTTCTGCTTCATTGATGGTTGGTTGGTTGTTGGAATTTTATGTCCTGACAACATCTAAGGTAATATCAGGACGGGTACCGACTTGTGACAGTGTGCACATATGGTGACTTTATATATAGTGCTGCCCCACTGGGAAATCAGTCCGCCAGCATCATGACCCGATATCCCACTCAGTCACATTATCCTGACACTGAATTAACCAGTCCCTGCCCTATCCTATTATATTAATGTCAAGTACCAAGCTAGGAAGCAACAAGTATCAATTTGATAAGTCATTGGTTTGACTCGACCGGGAATCGAACTCTCGATCTCCCGCACGCGAGGCCCCCGCTCTACCGATTCGGCCACCGCGCCAGGTCTCCGCTGCGATGTGAATGAACCTTGGGTCATATATGCTAAATTTAGGTTGACAAGGATGTATCAGTACCTGATCGGCGAACCCCTGAAATTTTTTTTTTCTTCAAAATACAAATAATTGTTGCCTCATCTAACAGTACACCTGCTATGTAAGGGCACTATTGACCAACTTCATATGACGTCAGCACGTGTATTTAGGTCAGTGCGCGTGCTGCTTGGCTGCAGGACAACATCCGGTCACACTGCAAACTCAATGGCTATTAGCAATCTTCATAGAGAAAAAGTTAAATATCTCTAAAACCACACCACCTAGAAACAAACCACTTGGTACACATATAGAAAACATATTCAACGAATAGATTATATTGAATTTATAAGATTAGGGTTCTGGATTTCTATTAATTTTGAATAAAACTGACGTTTTGCACTGCGCATACGGCAAACTCAATGCATTGTCAATGGGGGTGAGCAATCTTCATACGGAAAAAGTGAAATATCTCTAAAACCAGACCACCTAGAAACAAACTGCTTGGAACACATATAGAAAACATATTCAACGAATAGATTATATTAAATTTATATGGTTAGGGTTCTGGATTTCTATTAATTTTGAATAAAATAAACGTTTTGCACTGCGCCTACTGGCAAACTCAGTGGCAGTGTGCATTCGTTCTGCAGCCAAGCTGCGCGCGCGTACACGATGTTTTCAAACATTGAAATAGGTCTATTGGTCTGCAGTTGTCATTTGAACATGGGTACTACCATAATTGTTTATGAACACTCATATGTATACATACATTTGGCATGATTTCACTTCAAATATCTCCAAAGTTAGCCGCTTCAAATAAGTTACTTCAAACTAAAGTAAGGTACATTATAAACGACCCAATACCTAATGTGTATGTTAAAATTAATTTTACATTTTCAGTTCAACTCTCTTCAAAGTTTAAATAAGTTATTTCAGAGGTAAATTATAATGATCAATCCAATATATATTCACCTAAAAAAAAACCTCAAAACCTTTAAACTATGCAACTACCGTTAAAGAGGCACGCACATGAATTGTTGTGGTTTTACATCCCAGCAACATCTATGGTCATATCAAGACGGGTACCGATTCATGAGTCAGACTAGGAGATCAGGCAGCAGGCACAGTGACCCGATATCCTGAGCTAACCAGTCCTTGCCATATCCTAGTAATGTCGAGGGCCGGCTCGGTAGTGACAAGTATCAATTTTGTAAGTCAATGGTTTGGCTCGACTGGGAATCGAACTCCCGAGCTTTTGAACGGGAAGCCGGCGCTCTACCAATTATGCCACCGCCTACAGTCACGTACAGAGAATCTGGTTGGGCGGCATTGACAATAGTGATGCCTTATCAGTACCTTGCCCAGCATTTGGTAGTCACATGCAAGCAAATTAATTAATTAAAATATCCACAAAGAGAACTTGGAAGAGGATTTAGTTTTGTTCACATGATATGTTTATTACCATATGAATCGTCTCCTTCCGAGATACAAAATACTTCCGTTACAGATCATGAACATGGTAAAATATGAATATAACAATACATATTAGATCGTCGCAAAGAGGAGAAAAAGAATCCACAAAAACAACCCCAAAGATCAATTACCAATTCAGACAGAAGAATAATGCATAACCACTTTGGCAATATGTGCCACGCCGAGTTCTGGTAAATAGTTTAAATTCTGTTTCCTTTAATCCAGGCCTCTAGAAAACTTACATGTTTCTAGCGATTGTTGAAAGCTAACAGACATTGGCAGGTGGGAGTTGGGGTGGGTGGGTGGTGCATCTATGACATATACTGTCAATGCGCGTGCGTCAGTTAGTAGTGACAGCTGGCTGTCACACTGTTGTGACACTGTGACAGCTAGCAGTAACGGCAAACTGCTATCTTAGTATATGGGCATGGGAAGTGTGTGTGGGGGGGGGGGGGGGGGGGGGGGGGGGGGTGGGAGGAGTACCACAGCGAAGCCACTAGGTCTGTCTTTGTGGTGTGTGTGTGGGGGGGGGGGGGGCTTTCCAGTTGGGCTTATTTAGTCTATGTTGGAGTTTTACGTCCTGGCAACATGTAAGGTCATATCAGGACGGGTTTAGTCTATGTCCTCACCCATAATCCTGTTGGGGAGTCTAGCACTGAAACTACGCAATCAAAGCGCCATCATACCTATTCCATACACATGGCAGTACCAGATCTAGCAGCAATATAAATACTCATAAAACTTAAAGGCCTTTTGGTTAGAGACAAATATATACACATTAAGATGATATAAAAATATTTTTAAAAAACATAACAGAACTGGCGATAGCGCATTCATGTTTTCTTTATTTGAACAGCACAAAACCTACGTTTAGATGCACCAGACAAATATAACGACTTATTAAAGAGGCTCAAGCTACAAGACGGTAACATCACCACCAATACTGAAACAGTCTTACTAGACACCAGACTCAGGGATTCCCCCACAATGCTCCAGTAACAAGACCGAATAGCCACACAGGAAGTGACGTCATCAAAAGTAACGGCTCAACCATCCGTCTCTCTTGACACCAGACTCTGTGATCACCCGACTATGCCCCAGTAACGAGACCGGCCGGCCACACAGGAAGTGACGTCATCAAAAGTGACAGGTTCAGCCTTCAGTCTCCAGCTAGACACCAGACTCACCCCACAATCCCCCAGTAACAAGACCGGCTGGCCACACAGGAAGTGACGTCATACAAAGTGACAGGTTCAGCCTTCCATCTCCAGCTAGACACCAGACTCTGAGATCACCCCACAATGCTTCAGTAACAAGGTCAAGCAGCCACACAGGAAGTGACGTCATCAAAACTAAGGGGGTTCATCGTTCAGCCTTCCTGCCGCCTGTTTTCTGTGGAAGTAGGCAATATAAAATAAGACAAGATTCCCTTGGCTTTGAATATGCTGCGTGGAATTGGGTGTAAAAAATAACATGACGGTCCTGTTGGTGATAGATGTGGATCGGAGACGCCATGTTGGGGCACAAACTACGGGTAAATACAGTATAACCCGGTTAAACCAAGCTTGGTTAAACCAAACGATCAGCTAATCCAAACTTTTTTCGGCGGCCCAGCAAAATACTACCATTTATCACATAAAGAAGTTGGTGAAACCAAAGTCGGTTATTACAAATTATCGGTTAATCCAAACAAAATTGTTGGACCCCAGGCCACTCCGGTATGGTTAAACCAAACTTTCATGTGGTTATAAGATCATCTGAGACCCCACCGACTTTTTTATATGATAAATTGTAGTATTTTGCCGGGCCGCCAAAGAAAGTTTGGATTAACCGATCATTTGATTTAACAGGGTTATATTGTATATGCATAAACAATAATCAAAGGGTCCACATAGATTGTATATTACATTTGCAATACACACTGACTCAGTCAAAGTCAAAGCTTGGTTAAACCAATGATCGGTTAATCCAAACAAATTTCTGGGGTATCTTCAAGTTTGGTTTAACGGGGTTATACTGTATAACGGTTCTGGTCTGGTCTTCCTGCTCCTGATTACTGAAGCCTCCCAGGGTGGTGTGGATAGATTACTTGTTGGGGTTTAACATCTTGGTAACATCTAAGGTCATATCAGGACATGGTGTGGATAGATGCCTCATTCTCTGAAGGCACCAGATATTTGTTTTCCACGTTACGCTGGTGATTATTAATTCGGTCTTTTTTTGGAGGGTAGAACGTCAAATAATTATTGTTGCCTCTGTGTGTTAAGTAGGTGAGCAATACCATATATATTTAACATATCGCACCAAATGTATCAAAAGTATACTTTTATGATTTGGTGCTAAAGTGAAAGTATGAAAGTTTACACATTGACACCATGTGTTAAAAAAAACACCTGTAATCAATCAAATCTTGTTTTAATTTGCTGTGTATGTTAAACTGATGTTCTGGATGTGTGCTTGATTTCCACATCACACGAGTGATATTGCTCAATTTGTTTAAGATCAAAATCAAAAGGTGACATAGCTTTTTTTCTCAACTCTGGCATATGTACATGTAAACCTTCATATGAAGATGGATTCTGCTATTACCACATTCTCACGGGTTAATGCTCATGTGTGGTTTTTAACGACCACCCTCCACTTGGCCAATATTTCATAAACGCCCACCCCTTAAACGCCCATGTGTGGGTAAACGTCCACTCCCCACTCAGTGATTTGCCAATTTAAACACCCATGGCACTCATGAGAATACGGTATTTGAAAGGTCCTTAGTTTTCGTTTCCTTGTCACACTTTAGAGCCCAGTTTCAGAGAATGACCCAGATACACAATTGGCTGACGAATTACACCATCCTCTCTACCGAGTCAGTTTGTATCACATCGTCAATACGCTGCGAGTATTAGTTCTGACGTCATAGGTTATTGGCGTCATGAGTCTACATCCCTCCATAATGAGTCTACATCTTATATTAACCATGGTGGTCGCCAGTGTAAAATTGTCAGGCTTTCTTCATCTTCTGCTTGACCAAGGATAATTTGAGACATTTGTTTGGCATAACCCTTTCTCAGATATCAAATAAATCAATGAATGAACAAATCAAAGACAAATATACCTACTATGATTTCATTTCATTTTTATTATTAGTCACCCACTTGTGATAAAAATCTGTTTATATTAATCCCAATATTCGGCCATGGTATAGATTAGAAGTCATAATGACAACATTGCCAAGAGCATTGCTTCATCTAAATGTTTCAAAGGCAGGCCTAAGCATGAAGCTCCTTGTACAGTACACTCAGGGCCGGCTGAAGGTACCGGCAACTTGGCACGTGGCCCGGGGCGCCATGTACTAGGGGTGCCACATCAGTGTTAATTACATTTGATATTTGTAAGGGCGCTGAAGTTCAGCTTTACCCGGGCGCCATGTACTAGGGGTGCCACATCAGTGTTAATTACATTTGATATTTGTAAGGGCGCTGAAGTTCAGCTTTACCCAGGCGCCATGTACTAGGGGTGCCACATCAGTGTTAATTACATTTGATATTTGTAAGGGCGCTGAAGTTCAGCTTTATCCCAGTGGCGCCATGTACTTAGGGGTGCCACATCAGTGTTTAATTACATGTTGATCATTTGTAAGGGCGCTGAAGTTCAGCTTTACCCCGGGCGCCATGTACTAGGGGTGCCACATCAGTGTTAATTACATTTGATACTTGTAAGGGCGCTGAAGTTCAGCTTTACCCAGGCGCCATGTACTAGGGGTGCCACATCAGTGTTAATTACATTTGATACTTGTAAGGGCGCTGAAGTTCAGCTTTACCCGGGCGCCATGTACTAGGGGTGCCACATCAGTGTTAATTACATTTGATATTTGTAAGGGCGCTGAAGTTCAGCTTTACCCGGGCGCCATGTACTAGGGGTGCCACATCAGTGTTAATTACATTTGATACTTGTAAGGGCGCTGAAGTTCAGCTTTACCCGGGCGCCATGTACTAGGGGTGCCACATCAGTGTTAATTACATTTGATACTTGTAAGGGCGCTGAAGTTCAGCTTTACCGGGGCGCCATGTACTAGGGGTGCCACATCAGTGTTAATTACATTTGATACTTGTAATTACATTTGATACTTGTAAGGGCGCTGAAGTTCAGCTTTACCGGGGCGCCTGCATCCCTAGAGCCGGTCTTGTACATTAAAGACATACCGGCTTAAATCACACGTACCATCAAAGTATGTACACAGCTCTCTTCTACACAGTTGTCCCCGGCATTGGGTTGGGTATGCTCAATATCTATAGATTCTTTCATTCTAGCAAATATATTTCCAAATTTCACTTTTAGGGAAAAGCTCTCCGGCTATCATAACATAAGTATTATCGTGTGAATCTAGCATTTGAACAGGGGGCGCTCTAGAAAAAAACTCAAAAAACCCTGCAAGCCCGTAGCTACATACACTACCAGCCCCCGATCTCTTTAAGAACAAAAAAATGTTTAATTTAATTATTTTGTAAGCGAACCGTTGAATCCATTAATCAGTTGCGGCAATGCTAGTTGCTATTGCTGTAAGCTCGGCTTCCCTTAACTGTGATTAAAACCATCTAGTTGGTTGTCGGGGTTTTACGCCCTGGCAACATCTAAGGTTATATCAGGATGGTTAAACCAATCTAGAGAAAACTGGGAGAAAACTTAGGAGGCAGTTGGTGAGACGGAAATGAAGGCTACACCAGACAATTCGTCGTGGCAATCCGTCGCCTGCGACCGATTGCCTAGTGTAGCCCTGTGAAGCGACGAGTTGCATGAGTGACAGCAGCAATAGCTGTCAAGGCTTTTTGAGCAACTAGTCACCTACTAGTGTAGCCATGCCTATTTTTCACATAGGCTTCAAGTACACTGAAGTGGATATTACATTTAGTTAACACTGGTCCCTTCTGGGGAAATGTACAACAGTTATCTGGACAGACCATGACATTTTTATATTTTTAAATTAAAAAAAAAAAAAATGTCCGAGGTTCATCATCTTACACTATCTACTCTGCTGGGGTTCTAGCATCAATCTTCACCCACACATACACGCACAAAAGTCACAGAAAGCCACAGCAAAAGTCTGTAGCAGACTGGGCAAGTGTCAACATTGTACAAGTAAGTCATACAGAGAATATAGTGCCCAATCCCCCCCCCCCCCGAACCCCACGTTGAGAAACAAAATTTGCTTTTTAAAATTGATTAAATAATGCAAATATTTTGAACCACATACTTCTTAGATGACATTCTTTCAAATCGACACTTTGACAATTTAATACAAATACCGTGTATACACTGGCAAGCCTCTCCGTTGAATTCATTGCATGAAGAGTTTAAACAAAATATATATATTTTTTTTAAAAGAAGAAAGATTATGTGTGACGTCACATGACATCAATCAAGATGCAAGCGTCATTAAGACGTAGAGCGCTGACGTATCCACGCAGCACCAGCCCTTATAACACCCTACACATGATGTAATAACTGTCTACAGTTGGCATTACTCCTCTCGGACAGAAAACCCCATAAATTACACCAACAACAAAAAGAAAGGTTATTAATACCAAGTGTGGGGCAACGGTCATTTAAATGCGCTTCCATGAGTGAGAACTGTACAAAAAGTGAAGAGTATGCATATAATATATATATAATACATATAGTACGTCATGTAACGTCGCATTTCAACACGCTCACCATTCCGCTCAAGTCAGTAAAGTATGTCACGTCATGTTTACGTCCACCATTAAAAAAAAAACCAAAACCATGTCATGAGCACATGCATCAAACCCCCATGACAAACTTATCGTTGTTGCACAGCGCCTTGCCGAAAGAAGTATAGACCAGCACCTTCCAGCCCTGCTGCACACGGGCTGCGGGAACCAGCCTCAACGAGGCCCTGTATTACAGAGCGCTTTACACATACGTCAAGTCCTGCACCCTGCTTACAACAGAGGGTCTACATGGCCTACACCACCACCATGATGATGATGATGATGACGATGATGATGACATGGCTATGGTGTGTAATCCAGGTGGTGTCCGCGTAATGGTGTTCTCACAAGGTTACATACACCTTTACTTGGGGGGGGGGGGGTCCTCGCCGCTTGCACATGCGTCCTCGCTGCCTGCGCAGACATCCTCGCATACGCAGGCGTCCTCATATATGCAGGTGTCCTCGCAAATGCAGGCATCCTCACATATACAGGTGTCCTCGCATACGCAGGTGTCTTTGCATGTAAGGTGTCCTTGCATACGCAGGCATCCTCGCATATGCAGGCATCCCCGCATATGCAGGCATTCTCGCATACGCAGGCGTCCTCATATATGCAGGTGTCCTCGCAAATGCAGGCATCCTCACATATGCAGGTGTCCTCGCATACGCAGGCGTCCTTGCATACGCAGGCATCCTCGCATATGCAGGCATCCCCGCATATGCAGGCATTCTCGCATACGCAGGCATCCTCGCATACGCAGGCGTCCTCGCATACACAGGCGTCCTTATCAGCTACAATCCACCAGTCATACAATTGACGCACTAATAACCAACAAATCCAAGCTATGCCTTTAAAAAAAGTGGTCATAGCATCATCATCATCATCATCATCATCAATCATCAATCAAGCACCATCATCCATCATTACATTGTGGTGTGCCTATAACACAGTGTGTGCTTCCCAGCACCGGATAAAGCGTTGGGGGCAGGGTGTTTCCGTGCTGTATCACTGGAATGTGGGGGGTGCAGGTGGAGCGCGGCTCAGTACTCCCATTCGGTGATCTTGCTGCCTCCAAAGCGCATGGTGCCGTTCGCCTCGCCCATCAGGTAGCGGTTCGATTCGTCGCGGATGCGCACGCGGCTCTGGGATGACAGCTCAAGCACGTAGCGGGTCGGCTCGCTGCTGTCGGCTGCCACTGTTCCATCCTGCCCCACCGACAGGTACCGGCCATTCGGACCTGCAGAGGCGTGGCAAGGAAAGGAGGATTTAAACAGAAATAAACACTAGGTTACCATAGAAACAGAGCTTGGCATCAGCTACAGCAGAAACTGAATCAAGTAATGCAGCAGCCCCCGCACACCCCCCCCCCCCCCCACACAAAAAACGAAATCAATTAATATTGGGGAGTTTTACGTCCTGGGAACATCTAAGGTCATATCAGAATGGGTACCGATTTGTGACAATGCACACTCATGGTGACTTCACAGTGCTGCTCCACTGGGAAATCAAGCCACCAGCACCCTGACTCGACATCCCACTCAGTCACATTATCCTGACACTGAGCTAACCAGTCCTTGCCCAATCCTAATAATGCTGAGCGCCAAGCTAGGAAGTGATAAGTATCAATTTTGTAAGTCATTGGTTTTGCTCAACCGGGAATTAAACTCGCCTGCACTCTACTGATTCGGCTACCACGTCTGATAACAACTAAGGAGACGACACACTTACCCTTCAGGTGGTAGAAGCCGTCGTCCTTGTCGGACAGCTCGAGGAACAGCATGTCGTAGTTGGACTTGTTACACTCGACCTTGGTGCTCGTCGCCACCTTCATGCCGACGAAGCCGAACTCAGTGCGCAGGATAATGATGGGGCGGTTGATGATGGAGAAGATGAACATCTCCTTCTCGCCAGGCTCCACCACAGTCGCCAGCAGCGACCCGTTCATCTTGGCCGTCACATACTTTCCGTTCGACGCCTTGATGGTGGCGGCCCCAGACTTCTGCCAGTCGATGTAGAACAGGCCTGTCTGCCCCTTGTTCCTGTGTGTGGGGGTGGGGGTGGGATCAGAGTAATAATGTATGCTACCATCAAGTATCCATATCCACATATATATATATATACATATACATCACATAATATTGTACGAAATAAGCAATTAGTATTCCTATGCAATCCAGTAATTCTTTTGTATCTCAAAATTACAATTAATCTTCTTTTAAAAGCAACACTTTAATAATTACTACCCTCTAAGATTAGAAAAATACAGTACAAATTCCATCCCCTCCTTTAAAAAATATTAGGTCCAGAATGGCAATTTATATATTTGATTATATATATAAATATATACAGCAAAACCTCTCTAACGGCCGACCATGGGACCAACTTTAAATGGTTTATTTAGCGAGGTGGTCGGTTATGGGAGTTTTTCATTTCGCTATAATAGTATTGTATGGGCGATTGTCTGGGATCCAAATAAAGCGATCGACATAGGGAGGTGGTCGATCTGTGGAGGTGGGCGATCTGTGGAGGTGGTCGTTTAGAGAGGTTTTACTGTAGACATATACATATATATACTCAGTTCTTAAAGATGCTCTCCTAAATTACGCACAAAAATAATTGTAGCTTACACCAACGAAAAACTGTAGTAGTCACTACTATTGGTAACCCATAGACTACCTATCATATTTCATCTCTTTAGCTGAAATATGGATTAGACGGACTTTAAAAAAAAACATTTTTAATGGCAAATGGCAAATGGATTTCTATTCGGGTCAAGGGGTAAACTCCATTAATATCAGACATTCGCACATAAAGAGTATCGATATGTTGGGACACTGCACACATTCGGTTCTTAATGCAATATGCCATCAGGCAGCGTCAGCTACCTGAAACCATCCGGGGAGATCACACATATGTTAATCACGCTTGTTTTCTGTTGCATGATGGCGGGAAAAGAGTAGGCCCGCTACCTGAAACCATCAGGGGAGACCACACATATGTTAATCACGCTTGTTTTCGGTTGCATGATGGTGGGAAAAGAGTAGGCCCACTACCTGAAACCATCAGGGGAGATCACACATATGTTAATCACGCTTGTTTTCTGCATGCGGAAAGAGTAGGCCGCTACTGAACCATCGGGGAGACCACCTTGTTATCACTGTTTCTGTTGCATGATGGCGGGAAAAGAGTAGGCCCGCTACCTGAAACCATCAGGGGAGACCACACATATGTTAATCACGCTTGTTTTCTGTTGCATGATGGCGGGGAAAAGAGTAGGCCCGCTACCTGAAACCATCAGGGGAGACCACACATATGTTAATCACGCTTGTTTTCTGTTGCATGATGGCGGGAAAAGAGTAGGCCCACTACCTGAAACCATCAGGGGAGACCACACATATGTTAATCACGCTTGTTTTCGGTTGCATGATGGTGGGAAAAGAGTAGGCCCACTACCTGAAACCATCAGGGGAGACCACACATATGTTAATCACGCTTGTTTTCTGTTGCATGATGGCGGGAAAAGAGTAGGCCCGCTACCTGAAACCATCAGGGGAGATCACACATATGTTAATCACGCTTGTTTTCTGTTGCATGATGGCGGGAAAAAGAGTAGGCCCGCTACCTGAAACCATCGGGGGAGACCACACATATGTTAATCACGCTTGTTTTCTGTTGCATGATGGCGGGAAAAGAGAAGGCCCACTACCTGAAACCATCAGGGGGAGACCACACATATGTTAATCACGCTTGTTTTCGTGCATGTGGCGGGAGGACTGAATGGAGTAAACTGGGGATGAAAAGAGTAGGCCCGCTATCTGAAACCATCGGGGGAGACCACACATATGTTAATCACGCTTGTTTTCTGTTGCATAATGGCGGGAAAAGAGAAGGCCAGTCCACAGAAGAAAATAGATGAGGTGGGGTGGGTTTGGGGGGTGGGCGGAGGGGGTTAAAAGAATTATGTCGGGAAGTGTGTTGATAAGTACATGTAAATATAATAGATTTAGGAAATTTCATCCAAAAATTAACATGCCCACAAAATGCTAAAGTATACATCTTTACTAACTGAATCTGAACTGGAAACAAAACCTTTATCTTTACACTTCAGGAAAAGGTCAATGATACTGTAATCCTAAACACTTGAAATACTTACTAACGTTTCATACTGTCAAATTAAAGATGGAACCTCAACGGTAAATAAACAAATTAATTAATGTGATAAAATTAACTTGATGGCTGCAAATTAATTTAATTTGTTTGTTGTTGTTTTGCATCCTAGCACCATCTAAGGTCATATCAGGACGGGTACCGACTTGTGACAGTGCGCACTCATGGCAACTTTATAGTGGTCCCACTGGGAAACCAGGCCACTGGCACCATGAGCTGGTATCCCACTCAGTCACATTATCCTGACACTGAGCACACCAGCCCTTGCCCTGTCCTAATAATGCCGAGTGCCTGGCTAGGAAGCGACAAGTATCAATTTTTAAGTCATTGGTTTGACTCGACCAGGGTTCGAACCCTCGACCCCACGATCTACCAGCATGGGAGACGGACGCTCTAACTCATTCGGCCATCCCGTCTGGTCCTCAAATTAATTCAAAGTTGTATAGTCCGATAGCTTTGAGTTTGACATTTTTGATATTATAGTAGGGTATAATAGGCTGATTGTTATAGTTCTTTTTATATAAGTAGATTAGGTTGATTGCTATAATCGATATAATTATTTTTAAGTAACTTATTTTAAATGGCTAAATTTGGAGCTATTTGAAGTGGAAACTTTAACACCATAGGCTTCAGCAGTATAGGTTCTACTAAATTGACTAGACACTGGTGCAGTTATTTAGATAGAATCAAAATCTTGGTTAAGAAAATTTGATAGTTTCATGGGACAATGCAACATTAATGTTATACAATCTTTCCTCAGCTGTAATGCATCTTATAAAAATGTCCTTCTTCCATAACTTATAACTAACTACCATGCAGGCGTTCTGGTAAAACCGCTTTGAATGGCGTTGTGCATGGATTATGCAGCAAAACAGCCTTATCGTGGGTTATTTGCTGCAAGTCTTCGATATTCTTACATACTTATCAGCGTTCGAAATATCAGCATTCGAAATAAGAGCTTGTCTGCCTGTCCGAGCCATGTGAGAGTAGGCACGGACAAGCAAAATATGGCTTCAGCTTTTCTGCTGGACAAGTGAAGATTTTGGGCTGAAAAACATGCGATTTTCTTTGGTCCGTCATCTTTAAAATGTACCAAACTGATTTCTAAACTACTATATATTAAGCAATATGGGACACAACTTTGTCCATTGTAACGATCAACATTATGCATTTGCTCAGGATAAACTGATTTGTTTTTTACATGGTGTTTCATAATCCCAATAGAATACATATTGATTTGAAGCAAATGTCTTTGTGTTTTCAGTGTAACCGTTTCTGTGCTGTTTTGTGTCAATCGTTACAATGGACAAACAAAAAGAGTTATCCCCTTTTGAGACAGGCTCATATAGTAGTTTAGAAATCAGTTTGGTACATTCTCGTCCCTGCTGCTATATATACCAGCAGGGATGAGACTATTATAGCAACTAAGGCACTCAATGCTGCCTGTTTAGTGACCAAAACCTTCAGTTCCTCGGTTTGAAGTAATTTACCATGCCAGTGTAAAGTCATTAAAATGTAATTTACATAATTTATTACATTTATTTTGCTGTTTACATTTTTTTATTTGTGTACTTTTAGTTAACCTCCATGAGATAATAAAGCTAAGTAGTAAAGTACTGTGGACAAGTGAAACTTCAGACGGACGAGTGAAACAACAACGAAAATAAAAATTACACCAGACTTGTCCTATGGATAAGTAAAAGGTTTTGCTTATTTATAATTATATCAGTGCTTATGACAATTCCATTGTAGAAGTGAACACTAATTACCCTGAAATATCTTACATACACCACTAGAGCAAGCAAGGCAGGTGAAAAGCCGTTCTCTGTTCAGGATTCGAACCCGCTCCAGTTGTCATCGTTATGCTGCCCATTGGAGTACCACATAGGCCTCTTATGTTACTTATCACATGCAGCATTGTGAGTGTGCGCATGAGCACGCCCGACTAGTGCATGACACTGCTTCCGTCATATCCCCTCCCCAACCTTATCCCCCTTTTACACCAGTATACTGCACCCTAGAGTGGTAAGCGTCCACCAGAATATGGCGTTATTCCATGTTTCGTTGGTCCCTCAGAAAGGCCTGAAGCTGTGACCCAGCACGCCGATCACAGGTACAGATTACCCGGTGGAATGTGGGGGTAGATAGCGAATACACACGGTTTAAAAAAATAATTAAAATTATTTAAAAAATCTAATGTAAAATATTCAAGAGGAAGGTGGTTATCGGCTTAAAGCCCCTGTCACACCTCGCCAGATTGAGCAACGGACAGAATTGTCTAGTTCGGTGGTGTTCGGCATGATAAGTATCAAAATGTGTCAAAATGTTGCAATATCGGGTCAAAGGCCACCGGATGAACGGACATGAAACACACATGAACAGATAGCCAACGGACGAAACAAACTCAAACCAGACAAGAACTGTAGACGTCAATCCGGCGGCATCCGCTCCAAGTTTTGTGCATGTTCAAAACTTGTAATGGATCGGGCCGGATATCAACGGATATGCAATGGACACAAACTGGACTTTGCTGGATATCAACAGACTTTGTTCGGTTTCTTTCCATTTCCTCAATCCGGCGAGATGTGACAGGGGCTTAAAGTGTGTTTAAAGTGTAGGGACTATAGATTAAGGATAGCACTGGGAGGGGTGCCAACCCCAGCTTGCTGTGTGTAAGCTGAAGCTGCGACTCGGCGTGCTGGGTCTCAGCTTCAGTCCTTACTGAGGGACCAGCGGAACTCGGGATATCTATATTCCACCACATTAACTGACACTTCTTAAAACATGCATACATGACAGTCTTATACCTACTTACAAAGCCCTCCCTTGGTGCTGAGAATACCGCGCAGGTATCAACAAATCTTCACATACATGTTGTGTGATAGATTAAATACATGTAGTATTGCTAACATACTTAATACACAGTCAACAATAACTAGTTGACTTGCATTGCCCCCAATTATTAACAAGGTAACGTGGAAACCAAATAAGTGGTACACACCTTCTGAGAACGACCCTGATATGAGGTGTTAGGTTCAGACATTGTGGCTAATGTTTGTTGTGTGTAAGTTTTTTTTGGTAGTTGTCACACAAGTATTTGTTTAAAAAAAGGTGTAGTTGTCACATAAGTACAGTATAACCCCGTTAAACCAAGCACGGTTAAACCAAACGATCGGTTAATCCAAACTTGTTTCGGCAGCCCGGCAAAATACTATCATTTATCATATAAAAAGGTGGTTTAAACCAAAGTCGGTTAATCCAAATTATCGGTTAATCCAAACAAAATTGTCGGACCCCAAGCCACTTCCGGCACGGTTAAACCAAACTTTCACGTGGTTATAAGGACAGAGTCGTCTTTTTTTATATGATAAATGGTTGTATTTTGCCAGGCCGCCAAAAAAGTTTGGATTAACCAATTGTTTGGTTTAACCGAGCTTGGTTTAATGGGGTTATACTGTATAAATACATTAAAAAAACAATAATAAAAGTGTCTACATACAATGTATATTACATGTGCAATACACACTTACTCAAAGTCAAAGTCGAAGCCAAAGGTCGGTTAAACCAATGATCGGTTAATCCAAACAAATTTCTAGGGTCCCTTCAAGTTTGGTTTAACGGGGTTATACTGTATTAGTTAAGGACACCACACTCACGGGCACTCAGGGGCAGTTAGCGCAGTGTCGGATAGACCATGGGCGTGTAGCAAAAGCCACTTATATATCACGGCAAATGTAGCTTACTATAGAGCATGCTATGACTCTACATACACCCTGTTGCGGCTGTCTACGCTTCAAATCCAAAGGTAAAATCAAATAAAAAGAACATACAATAAGGAATAAAGTCACCAACGCAACCTGCTATCATCAACCAAGTCTAGAAACTGGAAGGTACAGTTGTTTTGGGAGTTTTATGTCCTGGCAACATGTAAGGTCATATCAGGACGGGTACAGACTTGTGACAGTGCACACTCATGGCGACTTTATAGTGCTTCCCCATTTGGGAAATCAGGCCACTGGCACCATGACCCAATATCCCAATCAGTCACATTATCCTGATACTGAGCCAACCAGTCCGTACCATATCCTATTAATGCCGAGCGCCAGGCTAGGTAGCGACAAATCAATGTTATAAGTCATTACTTGGACTCGACTGGGATTTGAACTCCCGACCTTCCACACGGGAGGCATGCACTCTACCGATTCAGCCGCCGCATCCGGTCCCGAACAGGACCTCATGGGATTAATCCCCGGCCGAGTCAAAGCAAAGACTTTATTTATACTTTTCGCTATCCTGCCTGGTAAAGGGCATTAGTAAGATAGTGCAAAGGAATAACCGGGACCGCTGCTGACATGAATAATAATAACGTCAACTAGGTGGCTTTCTAAAAATCCAATTACAAAGATTACTGGATATGAATCTTAAATTATGTGTAAGGACGGCAATTAAGGTCATGAAAGGCTCTTGCCGCAATTGGCTGACACATTAAATAGTGCTACATCTTCCCGTAATCTGCGCCTTTAGATGCGTAAAACTGCCAGCTCCGAACAGGTCTACGAAACAAGATGGCCGAATGGGTAGGGCACCTGCTTCCCATGTGGAAGGTCATGGGATCAACCCCGACATAACTGATTGTCTGCTTTTACATGTAAAAGCGATGGTTTGAACAAAAAACAAACATTTCTCGCCGTGAATATGGCCTATGCTGCCGACACGGCGTAAAGCAACCACCAATCAATCAATCAATCAACCCCGACCATGTCAACCCGAAGACTTACAAAATCGTTACATGTCGCTACTTTACCTCAGTGTTCAGCATTACTAGGATGGGGCAAAGACTGGCCATGATAATGTTACTGAGTGAGGGATCCGAGTCACAGTGACAGTAGCTATGACAAATTAATTGTTACATACAGGCCGACTTGCTGAACACCATAGGCTTCAGCAGTGGCAGGTTCTATTGAATTCACTTAGTATTACTTCTACGTAACAAGATATATTTTGAGACAGGCAATTCCGTAACGAAACAAACAAATCTGTATCTGTGTACTTAGTGCTCGATTCCGTAATCAATACGGAAGAACACAGAGGATGCACATGTAGTGTAACTTGAACTTCATGTCATATCATAAATATATCAGGCATGTGATTGGGTGCTGGTAAAAAATCCTGAAATTTTTTTATGGTTATCGTGGGGACACACGACATCCCACTGAGTCGCGAGAGGGATGCAAATAGTGTATTTCAGGTGTTTCGGCGGCTAGAAAAAACCCCCGGAATTTAACAAAAAACACAGAATTCCGGTTAAAACCGGAATTTAACAAAAACACGGAATTCCGGTTAAAACCGGAATTTAACAAAAACACGGAATTCCTGTTAAAACCGGAATTTAACAAAAACACGGAATTCCTGTTAAAACTGGAATTTAACAAAAACACGGAATTCCGGTTAAAACCGGAGAAATCACATGCCTGATATATTTATGCTAAATGCATCCGATGACGTAACATGTAATACAAAAACAAAGAAACTATTTAATATTGTTGAACTGTTATTAACTTAACATTGTCAAATTATGTAACCATATTTGCAAGGAAACCAAATACCGTAAAACAATCAGGAGCTTCATCGATTTCCCTAAAACAAAGTCAAACTAACTTCAGAAGCTATTGCTGGTAATAAATTAATTCACAACGTGGACATTTATATTACAATTAATAATTATGGGTTTTGAGGCTTATTGGAACGGACTTTATAATTGAAATGCTAATTATATGATGAGATATATTATACAAAGTCCTATATCCTGACATGGAATTTTGATGGCAATGAAGTCAGATGTGATACAGAAACACGTGAAAAGATTATTAAATTATTTAAGGGGAAGCATCCCCCATCGTTGAGAATTCTCTTCACAGTACTAGAAGCTCTCAGCAATTATGTGTTTAACAATTAAACTGATTAAATTAAATGTTAAATAGTGTTGATAGCACATTCTTTTCGGTGATATCCGTTGCAGTGTTCGACTGGCCAGTCTGATATCACTCTTTACTTTTGTGTGATGACTGGAAATTTAAACTTTATGATCAAATTGGCTATATTTTGAAAGCAAAGGTCATTTAATAAACTCTTTATCGTCCTAAAAAGAGGTGCTTCGAGTCCCGTGTGTCTCTGGTGTGTGAACCAATCTCAGACACGTCAGACAATACATTCCTCAAACCCTCAGGCCTCCAACCCTTATCAAACAATAACTGTTTAATATGGCACAGATTATAGGTTCGGACCACCACCACCACCACCACAAATACCTATAATAATAATAATAGTAATAATAATAATAATGATGATAATGTACATTTAATAGAGCGTCCTCACTAGAAGGAGCCATTCTAAATCTAATCTGTTGTAGAGTAAAACCTAGATAAAACATCCACCCCGTACTTGTAGTACACGGGTGAATATCAGCCCTATATAAAAACGGTCGTGAAAGCGGGGAAATGAAATCACAGCCTAATTTCACAATCTAAGAAGCAACATTTATTCTTTGTATATGTCTTCATATTTCCCCGCTACCTTTGAGTTGAATAATATAATAAAACATTTAGTTTAATAAGATTTAAAAGTGAAATCGACGGCGTTCTACAGCCACCATCTTGTCTTTTTGCATTCTCTCCCATTTCTCCAACTCTGTGCCGATATAAGTAACCATTTGACACTGGTACCAGGCATTCTACTTCCTGTTCCATACTAAAGCTATTTTCGCCTATATTTAGACTATGTTGTCGTTCACCCCTGTGCTGTAAGTACGGGGTGAATCTTTTATCTAAGTAAAACAATGATATAACATTAACAACTTAATTACAACAGTTGGAGGAGAGAGAAGTTTCATTTTCCATTTTTTTTAAAGCTACCGTAACAAGAGTCTTGAGGACAAGAGATACTACTTTTCTTACATCCTCTAGCAACATATTCCATAAAGTTGGAACCTGCAACACAGAAGGCACAATCGCCACATGATTTAAGTCCAGACTCAACGACGTGTAATAATATCTGACTCAATGATCCCAGAGTTTGGGACGACTGTTTGATGGCAAGATATACTACTTTTCCTACATACTCTAGCAACATATTCCATAAAGTTGGAACCTGCCACACAGAAGGCACAATCGCCACATGATTTAAGTCCAGACTCGACGACGTAAAATAATACCTGACTCAATCATCCCAGACGTTGGGACGACTGTTTGAGGGCAAGAGATGCTACTTTTCCTACATCTTCTGGCAACCTATTCCATAAAGTTGGAACCTGCCACACAGAAAGCACAATCGCCACATGATTTAAGTCCAGACTCAACGACGTGTAATAATATCTGACTCAATGATCTGAGAGTTTGGGACGACTGTTTGAGGGACAGAAGATTGCACCGTGCTGGGTGTGACGAGGTGTACTTACGCCGATCTCGCCTGGATGCCCTGTGCCTGCTCCAGGGACCAGTACTTGTCATCACACGTCCTCAGCCTCCACGCAGCTTCCTCCTTGTCGTACTCCACCTGGAAGACCTCCTTGTCGGTCACTTCATCCTGGTTAGCAGACAGGTCCACACCTGGAGAATGGACGGAGCAAAGGGTTGGTCGTTTGTTGGCAGTTTTACGGTTCTAGTAACTAGCAACACCGAATTTCATATCAGGACAGGCACTAGATAAAAGATTCACCCGGTACTTGTAGTACACGGGTGAAGATCAGCTTTATATAAATACGGGCGAAAATAGCGTTAGTATGGAACATCACCTAGAAACTGTGGCTCCAGTATCAAATGGATACTTATATAGGCGCAGAGTTGGTGAAATGGGAGAGAATGCAAAAAAAAAAGATGGCGGCCGCAGAACGCCATCGATTTCACATTTAAATCTTATTAAACTAGATATTATATTATATTTTTCAACTCAAAGGTAGCGGGCTCTCAATAATACATATGTAAAGAATAAATGTTGCTTCTTAGATTGTGAAATTAGGCTCTCAATTCTTTGACCCGCATTTTCGCCACCTTTTACATAGGGTTGGTTTGCACCCCTACTGCAGCAGTACGGGGTGAATCTTGTACCTAGACAGGCACCGGCTTGTGACAATATGCATTCATGGTGACTTTATACTGCTGCCACATTAGGAGGCAGGGCATCCGCCCATGAGAACTATAATGATGCCTACAAATAAGTCTTTTGGTTTTTTATATTATTGCAGAGGTATCTGGCCAATAGGCTATACTTCATTTGGTACTCGTGTCATTTGGCTGAGCAGAAATGGCATGTGTATCAAAGTAACACGTGTACAGTAAACGTCAATAATATCACAACGCACACACAATTAACACCCTCTGCCTAAAGCGACCACACACTGACTTAGCTGGCCCAGGTGCTGACCAATCACATCCCTGATTCATGGCGTTGCCATCCCCTCGGGTCAAGGTGGAGGCCACCCAGGGACACGCCGGTCAGAGGCCACCAGGGGGCGGGGAGGGGAGAGCAGGGAGAGGGGGGGTGAAGGGGGAGGAGGGAGAGGGAGTGAAGGGGAGAGGGGGGAGGAGAGAGGAGGGGGGGAGGGAGAGAGGGGGGAGAGAGGGGGAAGAGATGGGGGAGGAGAGAGGAGGGAAGGGGGAGGAGGGAGGAGGAAGGAGGGAGAGGAGGGGAGAGAGGGAGGAGGGAGAGGGAGTGAAGGGGAGAGGGGGGAGGGGGGAGAGAGAAGGGGGGAGGGGGGAGAGGAGAGGGGGAGGGGGGGGAAGAGTGGGAGGGAAGGGGAGAGGTGGGGAGATGGGGGAGGGAAGGGAGATGGGGGAGAGTGGGGAGATCGGGAGAGAGCGGGGAGAGGAGGGAGAGGGGGAGGGAGAGGGGGAGGGGGGAGGAAGGGGAGAAGGGGAGGGGAGAAGGGGAGGGGAGGAGGGGAGGAGGGGAGAAAAGGAGGGGAGAAACGGAGGGGAGAAGGGGAGGGGAGAGGAATAAAGGGGGAGGAAGAGGGGGAGAGGAAGAGGGGGAGAGGAAGAGGGGGGAGAGAAGGGGGGCGGAGAGGAGGAAGAGGGGGGTAGAGGGAAGAGGGGGCGAGAGGAGGGGAGGAGGGGGAGAGGAGGAGGGCGGAAGGAGGGGGAGGGGAGAAGGGGAGAGGGGAAGGGAGAGGTAAGTGAACAGATGCTAGGTATATGGGGTGGGCAAGGGTGTCATTTCTACACACAACCACCGCCTTTTCACACCTCACCACTAAATTCAAGAACCCATATACACGACGGGGCGCACATTCAGGAGGCATAACTCTAAAGGTGGATCATAACGACAAGCAGAGCCTCAAGTCTACCCTTGGCGGATCTTATTTCACCTTGAGCAGCACATGGCGTGTATCTCACCCCCACCCACCCACACTCTGGCACCCTGCGAACACCACCGCGTTGCCGCCAGCGAAACCCTTTCACATCCAGCTATTCATGCTCGGCTGGCAGAGGTTCGAGATGACCCAGCCTGGCAACACATTCAAACCATTACAGTTTACAGTTACAGCAGGCATTCAGTCAACACCAACATCTGGGGCCATATGCAGGAGTCAGTGTTAGCGGGGTTTGGTGTTAGAGCCTGTTAGTGTTACCGTTTAGCTATCAGCGAAGTCGGGACCTGTGTCAAGTCGTATGCAGGAGCGCGTAACACTTTCATTATAGCTAAACGTGAAGTTATTTATAGATTTGGGAAATCCCTCTGCGTTTGTAGCCATATATTAGGCTCAAATCTATTGAATGCGATCATATTTAACAGAATGACATACGCAATAAGTGAAATTTGATCAATTTAACCCTAAAGTCGAAGCGTTATTAAGGCTACCGCCACATTGGCGGCGATATTAATAGTTATATTTTCGAATCAACGAACGTACAGTAAACAAACCGCCGCCGCCGATTTGTTTACTTTACGTTCGTCGATTCGAAAATATAACTATTAATATCGCCGCCAATGCGGCGGTAGCCTTAATAACGCTTCGACTTTAGGGTTAAATTGATCAAATTTCACTTATTGCGTATGTCATTCTGTTAAATATGACAGCATTGAATAGATTTGGGCATCATCGATACCTAACACCAATCTTAAACCACCTCTCGATCACGTTTAGCGTAACCCCGTTTAAGCTTATGGTGATAGGCCTAACACTGACCCTTGTATGCCACTTGTTCGCCGCTAAACGGTGATACCCGCCAAACACCGTTTTGGCTCGCTATCACCGACTCCTGCATATGGCCCCAGTACCTCGCAGTTACCACACAGCTGGGCCAGGTGCCCCCCCCCCCCCCCCCCCCCCCCCCCCCCACCCCCACCCCGATCTCCCAAAAAGCACCATGCACCCCTTCCTTCCATGCAATATTTCATTAACAGTAATACCAGTATAGCTGATATATCATAGCACTTAAATTACACACACACACACACACACACACACACACACACACACACACACACACACACACACACACACACACACACGTTCCTACAAAAACAAATATTCATGTGTTGTGTAATAAGCACAAATATGTAGAAAGCTGACCGTTCATTTGGAGGTATTCTTTCTCTTAAAAGTACTCAGGGCTGACCAAAGAGAGGCAACCACTGCTTCAGACGAGGGCAGGGATCAGCTTAGTTGGTTGGTTGGTTGGTTGTTGGAATTTTACATCCTGGCAACACCTAAGGTCATATCAGGATGTGTACCAACTTGTGACAGTGCACACTCATGGCGACCCACTGGGAAATCAGGTCACCAGCACCATGACCCGATATTCCACTCAGTCACATTATCCTTCCACTGATCAGTCCTTACCCTATCCTATTAATGCAGAGTACCAAGCTAGGAAGCGACAAGTATCAATTTTGTAAGCCATTAGTTTGACTCGACCGGGAATCAAACGCTCGATCTTCCGCATGGGAGGGCTGCGCTCTACCGATTCGGCCACCGCGTCCGGTAGGGAGCAGCTCAGAGTGATGATAATCGGGCACACACTGAGCTGCTGTGTGGGATGAAGGCAGTCACGGCACAGGGCTGAAGACACACTCACGGGCATGCATTCTAACACCATTCATTGCACCCTACGTGTTGGACACTGACAAGCTAGGTCAGCTATAGGAAGGGTTGGGGGGTGGGGGGGATTGAGGGTGTAACTGTAAGTGGATCTGGTACCACGTGCTGTTTCTCGTCATATATATGCTCTTGCATTGCTCCCTGGGTGTTAAGTGGGGTGAGTGAGTGTGTGCGCGTTTGTGTTTGTTTGTTTATTGTTGTTTTATGTCCTAGCAACATCTAAAGTCATATTATGACGGGTACCAACTTATGACAGTGCACACTCATGGCGACTTTATAGTGCTGCCCCACTATAGTGCTGATATGCCACTCAGACACATTATCCTGACACTGAACCAACCAGTCCCTGCCCTATCCTAATAATGCCGAGTGCCAGGCTAGGAAGCAACAAGTATCAATTTTTAAGTCATTGGTTTGACTCGACCAGCGTTCGAACCCATGACCCCACGATCTACCAACACGGGAGATGGATGGTCTAACTCATTCGGCCATCCCGTCTCTGCGTGAGAGAGTTAGTGAGTGAATGTGTGCGCGTGTGTGTGTGTGAGTGTGTCTGAGTGAGTGGTACTGCAATGTGCAAGCTGTTAGTATCACACATAAATGCTAATCACACACCGACGCTAATTTCAACTGAAATTAGACAAGATGAGATGGCCAAATTTGGGTAAGTTGCAGGATTCGAACCATAGCCGAGCCAAACCAATGACATACAAAATTGATACATGTCGCTACCTAGCCTGGCGTTCTGCATTACTAGAACAGGGCAAGGAACAGTGGAATGAGGAAGACCCGCAATTAAAATTGTCCCCTGTTTAATCAACAAATGTACACACAAGCTTCTTTTTTTTAAATTAGCAGGGATGTGAAGTTTATTTTGTCTACTTCCATTAGGTGTTATATAATCAATTACACGCGGTCTGTACAGATAAACACCTTGTTACACGGGGCATACATACCAACTCAGAAGCATGATGAATGAACTTACACAGTTACAGTCTAAAAATCCCACCGCCACCACCACTAGACGTGCGCTCTCTCCCCTGCAAGGTGAGTCATGTGACTGCCCAAGCTCTTCTCGTGGTGAGCATGCTCAAATCCAACTATCTATTCTTGGCACTTCAATTACCCCCCCCCCCCCCACCATCTCCAACATCCAACCCCCAACCCCTCCAATGGTTTTATATTTAAGAGGGGGAAAGGGGAGACTTTGCTATTTTAAACTTTCAACCATTATACCATCTGTCATTGCTAATGGCCCTGTCACACTACGACGTAATGACGTCAGTGTAGGGAGAACGTGAAGAACGTTGAACTTCTGGGCATAGCATGCAAATTTGGGCACAAGTTGAACGTGGATGCAGCGTAGTGGACGAGAGCGTAACGTCGGCAAAGCGTAATGATACCGTCATTCAACGAGAGAGGTCAACGTCATTACGCTCACGGAACGTTATGAGATGTTGAACGTACGTTGAATGCACGTTCTCCTGACGTTCCCATTACGCCACGTGGGCATTTGCACTCGGTTTAATGTGGGTCAACGTAGTGGAATGCAGTGAGCAGCGTTGGAAAAACATCCGTTTAACGTAATTGACGTTCACTGAACGTGAACAGAACGTACGGCGAACGTAAACCATTACGTTCGAGCTATGTCAAAATTTTTGAACATGTCCAAAACCTTGATGTAACTCGACGTAACACGACATAATATGACGTAGCTCGACGTCATTCTAACGTCATCATGATGTAACCCAACGTAATGACGAAAAATGACCACGTTAGGCTCATGTTGGCTCGTTACGTCGTAGTGTGACAGGGGTATTACAGAAAGCTGCTGGGTCGCTGTCCACACCCCACCCCTCCCCAAGTGCCTCCCCCCCCCCCCGCCCCCCGTACACACACACTGCATGTCGGGTGACTCAAGTGGCTGCGTTCTAGGTGTGTCTAAACACCAATTCAATCGACCCGGCTCTGGCTAAACACATTCCTTCAAATTATTCACCCCCCCCCCCCCATCCCCAGACACACACACACACCAAGTCCACAAGTAGTCTATTCAGCACCTGCCACCCCCACCCCACCCCAGCCTGACTCACAAAGTCGTTAGATCCACGATTAGCACAACCGGTTATGAGCGCTGCCAGGGCCTGCGTGTTGGCAGGCACAACAACCAGCGACATGTACAGTGAAACCCCGTTATAACGCCGTCAACGAAGTCATTAAAGTCACCGCGGAAAACACAGGTTGGTTGGCGATCGAATCGATCGAGGTGCAGTTGGTTGTATTCAATCAATCAATCAATCAATAGTTCCGTCCTCTCGTTGAGGGTTGGATGCAATGGTTCTCCACTTGTCCTGATGGTGTGCTGTTCTGATAGACTGTGAATAATTCAAGCCTGTCCAGTGTGAAATATTTGTAAACCATGATGTTCTTGGTCTCCTCTCCCTCTGCTGCCATTCACCTTCCCTTCCAACAATGTACGGTATATTGAACTCTGACGAATGATGTGGCCAAAATAAATAAGTTTCTTTGTCTGTATAGTGGCAAACAAGCGTTTCTTATTTTTAATTTTTCTGAGAACTTCTTTGTTGGTGATGATCTTTGTCCATGATATCTTCATCATCCTTCGATAAGTCCACATCTCAAATGCTGCTAAACGTTTGTACATTTTCTTAGAGATTGTCCATGTCTCAGCCCCATACCCTTGAATAAAAGCTGCATAGTTCGATGGAGCATCCAATTTTCAAAACAAAAACAATTATCTAGATTTAATTCTACATATCTAACTTAGATAATAGTGCACTTATTTGTTGCCACATATACAGGAATACTGAGTCAATTTAATATAGCCTGTTACTGCTGAAGCCTATGGTGTCAGAGTTTTGGCATGCTTGCCAAAACTATTTTGTCATGTTTGCTCTTCAAATATCTCCAAAGTTAGCCATTTAAAATAAAAGTTACTTCAAACTAAAGTAGGGTAGATTATAACAATCAATTTAATATATTTATCTCAGAAAAAATGCAGAAAGTTAAAGTCATTGGACTATGCAACTTTAAGATTGGTTGGTTGTTGGGAGTGTTACGTCCTTTCAACATCTAAGGTCATATCAGGACGGGACACTCATGATGGCTTTATAGTGCTGCCCCACTGGGAGACCAGGCCACCGGCACTATGACATGATATTCCAGAGTCACATTATCTTGATACTGTGCTAAACAGTCCTTGTCCTATCCTATTAATGCCTAGCACCAGGCTAGGTAGCGACAAGTATACATGTTGTGAGTCATTGGTTTGACTCGACCGGAATCGAACTCCTGACCACCCACATATATGTGTCTAGGTGTGTCTTGTGTGTGTGTGTAGGTGTCTTGTGTATGTGTCTTGTGTGTGTGTATGTGTCTTGTGTGTGTGTATGTGTCGTGTGTGTGTATGTGTCTTGTGTGTATATAGGTGGCTTGTGTGTGTATGTGTCTTGTGTGTGTATGTGTCTTGTGTGTGTATGTGTCTTGTGTGTGTATGTGTCTTGTGTGTGTATGTGTTGTGTGTGTATGTGTCTTGGGTGTGTATGTGTCTTGTGTGTGTATCTGTCTTGTGTGTGTAGGTGTCTTGTGTGTGTAGGTGTCTTGTGTGTGTCTGTAGGTGTCTTGTATTGTGTGTGTGTGTATAGGTGTCTTGTATTGTGTGTGTGTGTAGGGGTGGGTGTTGGCGGAGGTACTATTCCGGATGTAGACTACAGGGGGCGTTGGCAGAGAGTGCGGGTATTTGGCACTGGAGTAACTAATAGTAGTAACACTAACAGTGCGCAAGACTTGTGCTTGAAAGTCTGCACTCAGGTACCAGCGATTAAGATTAATAAAAATAATAAGAACCCCAGGGCGTAATCGATTAATCGACTCGGGTCACCCGAGCCAATTTTTGGCGCATGCACACATCCTACAGACTCGGGTTGAATAAACGAATATGCTCGGGGTGGACAAAATGGTGGCTTAATCTGAAACTATTTTTTTTTCAACAACCGATAGAAGTACAACAAAATAGGATTTAAAGTATTTTATGATTGTAGAAGCTGAAAATCTATGTTATTAAAAAAAAAGTATTAAAACAACACTTAGGAGTTGTACCGGTAGCTGTTATACTACAGGTACAAGCGCAGATGTGACGTCATCGCTCCTAGCAAACCCCAGCCAAGAGGTGGGTTACTGGGGTCGGATCATTTTGTACACTGCACGTGTATTTATCGACTCCACTCGCGGTGTTCGATTTGAAATTCTGACGACTCGGGTGACCCAAGTTAATCGATTACGGCCCCACAGAGTGCTGGGTGTGGGGCCAGCCATGCCGCTGACCCACTCACTCTGAACGTGCCCCACTATAATTGATAAAGTTGCATAGTACGATGGTTTAGTTGATCTCATTTTCTGAGATAAGTAGACATTAAGGACGCTCATTTCAATCCAATATATTTTAGTTTGAAGTAACTTTATTTTAAATGGATAACTGACATTTGGAGTATAACCATGAACAAATTAATTTTGGCAAGCACATCAAAACCCCATAGGCTTCAGCAGTAACATGTTTTATTATATTGACTTAGTATGTCCTTCTATGCAGCAGCAAATGCTTGATAAGTGCATGCACCAGTGTCTAAGTTGAATATGTAGTATCAAATCTAGGGTAGTACTTTGGTTTTAAAAAGTCGATTGGTTGTTTGTTGGAGTTTTACGTCCTGGCAACATCTAAGGACATATCAGGACGGGTACCGACTTGTAACAGTGCGCACTCAAGGTGACTTTATAGTGCTGCCCCAATGAAAAATCAGGCCGCTGGCACCATGACCTGATAAACCACTCAGTCACACTATCCTGACAGTGAGCTAACCAGTCCTTGCCATATCATATTAATGCCAAGCACCAGGCTAAGAAGCAACAAGTATCAATTTGATAAGTCGTTGGTTTGACTCGACCAGGAACCAAACTTCCGATCTCCCGCACGCCAGGCCCGCGCTCTGCCGACTGGGCCACATCGCCCAGTTTTAAAAAGTCGACGCTTCTATCGGATTATGCAGCTCTTAACAGGACGACTGCTCGCGCCCTGTGTCGTGGCCGATCAGCCGGTGTGTACTGAGCTGGTGACGCCCGGACACGTGCTTTTGTTGTTTGTTTGTTGTTTTACGTCCGAGCAACATCTAAGGTCATATCAGGACAGGTACTGACTTGTGACAGTATGCACTCATGGCAATTTTATAGTGCTGCCCCACTGGGAAATCAGGCCGCCGGCACCATGACCCGATATCCCACTCAGTCAAATTTATCCTGACACCAAGCTAACCAACCCTTGCCATATCCTAATCATACCGAGCACGAGGCTAGGAAGCGACAAGTATCAATTTTTAAGTCATTGGTTTGACTCGACCGGGAACCAAACTCGCGAACTCTCACACGTGAGGCCTTAGATAAAAGATTCACCCTGGTATTTTTGCTACACGGGTGAACGACAACGTACTGTAAATACGGGTGAAAATAGCTTTAGTATACAACAGGAAGTAGAATGCCTGCCTTTAAATCTTATTAAACTAGATATTTTATTATATTTTTCAACTCAAAGGTGGCGGGGAAATATGAAGACATCTACAAAGAATAAATGTTGCTTCTTAGATTGTGAAATTAGGCTCTCATTTCATTTCCCCGCTTTTTTGGTCGTTTTTATATAGGGCTGGTATTCACCCGTGTACTGCGAGTACCGGGTGAATCCTTTATCTAGCAAGGCCTGTGTTCTACCGATTCGGCCACCGCGCCCGGTCCGGACACGTGCAGACTGATTGTCTAGTTCAGTCAGGCTAGTCGTGGGAGGGAAGTGGGTGGTGGTGTTGTTGGTGGTGTTGGTGGTGGTGTTGGTGTTGGTGGTGGTGCTAATGGTGGTGCTTATGGTGGTGCTAATCGGAGCCGACGCGCACATTATTACGACTAGGATGTGTGCGTGTGCGTGTGCGTGTGCGTGTGCGTGTGTGTGTGTGTGGGGGGGGGGAGGGGCTATTTATTCTGGGGTCCCAATAACTAAGTGTAAGCTGCCGTTGAAGCTTGTATCAAGGATCCGCTTCAACAAAGGTAAGATAAGACGTCAGGGACCAATTAATTTGTCTTCATTTTTTTTGTTAATCTGCAACTGGTTGAACAATGAGACCACCAAAGAGAAGTCACAACTCGGTCATGAATCACTAAACTAGCCGGTTGTATAATCCGATGGTTTTAAGTTTCTGCTATATCTAAATATAATAATAATAATAATTTTGTTTAAATACAGAGGGAGGGGAGCGATGCCATGGGCCTGCCAACTAAATTACATTTTTATTATTGTCGTGGAGGTGATGAAAATGGTAAACTTTGATCCTAGAGCAGGAATCTAACCCACATCTCTTGCATTCCGGACCAGTGTGCTAGCCCTTATGCCGTCTAGGCTCCCTGATGTCATCACCCTATACACGCCAACCTGTCTATGTGGCTTCTTGCCTAAGGCCAGTGCATACCACATTATTATTATTATTATTATTATTATTATTATTATTAATATTATCATCAACATCATCATCATTATCATGATGATCATCATCAATTTCTGAACAAAAGCAATACCACATGATATGCCTATATTTGGGAGGTGAAAGAACCCCCACCAGAGGAACACGACGCCACTTGCAGTAGGTTGAGACTTGGGACGGCTATTAAAGTTGCATAGTCCGATGGCTTTAGAATTTTTGGAATTTTCTGAGATAAATATATAAGATTGATCATCATAATCTATCTTACTTTTTCGTTTGAAGTAACTTTTATTTTACATGGCTAACTTTTGAGATATTTGAAGTGCAAACTAGTCAAATTAGTTTTGGCAAGCACGCCAAAACTCTGACACCATAGGCTTCTGCAGTAACACTAACAGGTTCTATTAAATTGCCTCAGTAATCCCCTCTATGTGGCGACAAATGTTTAATAAGTGCATCAATGGCTAAGTTAGATATGTAGAATCAAATTGAGAAAATTGCATTGGTTTTGAAAATTTCATGTTTTCATCGGACTATGCAACTTTAAATAGCTCAGCGTTCAGTGCCCGACGCATATGTCACTGTCGGGTGAATAAAGTTATTAAAGTTGCATAGTCCGATGGTGTTGAGTTTTTGTAATTTTTCTGAGATAAATAGATTAACCTGATCATTATAATCGACCTTACTTTAAGGCCCTGTCACACTACAACGTTTCTCACCAACGCGCTTCGACGCGTGCCGACGGGTTGGGTTTTTGTTTAACACGTCGGTACACGTCCGGTACGTTACCGGCGCGTTGCCGGCGCGTCGGTACATAGCAACGTGTGAATGGACACGTCGGCGTGCGTCGGGTCGCGTCGAGGTTTTGTGCATGCACAAAACTTTGGACGCGCGGCGACGCGCGCCAACGGGTTGGAGGGCGCGTTACGGACGCGTTCGCAACACGTCGAAACCCGTTGCCGGCGCGCCGGCGGAACGCTGGCATCGCGTTGAGCAATGTCGCTTAACGTTGGCATTTTTTTCACCAAATTACGACCGTTCCGTCGGCGCGACCGCAACGTCCCATCGACGTGTTGTGGGCGCGCCATTGGCGTTGCTCCAGCGTTTCTCGGCGCGTTGGACGTGTTGCCGGCGCGCCTGGATGCGTTGGCCGCGCGGTGTGGACGCGCTGCGGGCGCATCCTAACGTGTTGCTGGCGGGTATGTACGCGTTGACATGGTAAGAACCCGACACCAACGCGCCGACAGCGCGCCGACGGAGCGCCGATGGCACGCTGGGAACCCGCTGGCGGGACGTTGACATGCTCTTCCGCCGCGCGCCGAAGCCCGTTGGCCGCGCGCTCATAGCACGCTACTAACACGCTGCGCCACGTCAAACTTTCTCCCAAAGCGCCGAAAAGTTTGACGTTTCTCGACGGGTTGCAAATATTTTGCGCGTTGCCGGCGCGCCGGGGGAAACGTCGTAGTGTGACAGGGCCATTAGCTTCAAGTCCTGTTTATTTTTAATTGTTATGTTTTGAAATATTTGAAGTGCAAACATATCAAAATAGTTTTGGCAAGCTTGCCAAAACTCTGACACCATAGGCTTTAGCAGTAACAGGTTCTATTAAATTGCCTCCGTATTCCCTGCTATGTGGCAACAAATGCTTAATACGTGCATCAGTATCTAAGTTAGATATGTAGAACAATTCCAGATAATTGTTTTGGTTTTGAAAATTTGATGCTTCATCGGACTATGCAGCTTTAACTCACCCACCAGAAGTCGCCTCACCATCGACTAGACCAGACACTGTCACTAGTAATAATATCAGTGCTGATAGTTTGTACACGCAAATCTATTTCAAGCACCCCATCTCCAATCAATACATGTGTAATCTGTACAGCCTATAGTATAGGTGTGGCTTCTAACATGCTACTGTCTATTACAGTTGCACAGTCCGATGGTTTTGAGTTTCTGAGATAAATATATTACTAACATATATTTATCTCAGAAACTTAAGTCATGTAGATTATAACGATCAACCTAATAGGTTGATCGTTATAATCTACATGACTTAAGTTTGAAGCAACTTATTTTAAATGGCTAACCTTTTGAGATATTTGATGTTTGTTTGTTGTTTTACGTCCAAGCAACATCTAAGGTCATATCAGGACGGGTACCGACTTGTGACAGTGCGCACTCATGGCGACTTTATAGTGCTGTCCCACTGGGAAACCAGGCCGCCGGCACCATGACCTGGTATCCCACTCAGTCACATTATCCTGACACTGAGCACACCAGTCCCTTGCCATGTCCTAATAATGCAGAGCACCTGGCTAGGAAGTGACAAGTATACATTTTTAAGTCATTGGTTTGACTCGACCAGGGTTCGAATCAAACCAATGATGTAACAATTTATACTTGTCGCTTCCTAGCCAGGCGAAGTGCGATCATGTGAAATTAATTTAGGCAAACACACCAGAACTGACACCACAGGCTTCTGCATTAACAGGCCCTATTAAATTGCCTCAGTATTCCCCTTTATGCTTCTATGTGGCAACAAATGCTTAATAAGTGCACCAGTATCTATGTTAGATATGTAGAATCAAATGTAGATAATTGTTTTGAAAATTTGGTTTGGTCGAACTATACAACTTTAACATAAATTCTAAATCCATTTTAAAATCCTGTCGCCAAAACCAAACAGGCGATACAACTTGAAGTATATATATTTATCGACTAATTTGACACACACACACACACACAAAAACGAACATTGTGATTTTGGCCCCAATTAAATCCCCCCATCTAATTGGAATCGTGTCGTGAAAATGCGCACTAACTGTTTAACCCAGAAGCTGCTGGTGGTGGTGGTGGTGGTGGTTGGTGGTGGTGCACTCAGGATAACCCCTCGGCCACCCCCATCCCCTAACTACCCTCACACGACACGTGCGGGCGTCGTTGCATGCTGTGAGCATGACGTGGTGGGCACGTCCTAGCTAGTAACCCCCCCCCCCCCCCCCTCATACCTCATCCCCCACCCCGACGAATGACTCATCTCTAGACAGACAGATTGCATAGAGGCAACATTCCTCGCAGCAAACCACCACCACGGCACGCCACGAAACTACACTACACTGGTCCCCGTGAAACACACACACACATACTGGTAAGGCAATGAATGCGCCTCACCCTTGTGTCTGGACATCACCCATCCCCATCACCCGTCCCCCATATCCTAAACTCTCCCCATGTCATCCAGTGTAAACACGGCTAAATGCCCCCCCCCCCCCCCGCTCGTCAGGCGACCAAATTCCAGCACATTGATAGGCATTAGGGTTGTTTCTGTTACTCGAAGCTTCACACCATGAAGTGGTGGTGGGGATGGGGATGGTGGTGATATAGATATAGATATAGATATAGATACAGTGTTTGAGCTGTATGCTCAGACACAACCATCAGGTACTGCTGGAAAATGAAGGGAACTGAAATTTCCCTTGAGTGGCGGCCACTCCTCACCACCATCATCATCGTCATCGTCATCGTCATCATCATCATCATCATCATCATCATCATCATCATCATGCTGTGGGTCGCGATGCGACAAAGACTGCTTTCATTACTTGACTGCCGCTCTCCATTTAGCTCTTTGCTGTTTTGGGTTTTTTTTTCTTGAAGATTTATATTGCCTGTCTTTGTTTTCACCATTAGACAGTTTGGCGATAGAAAGCCCGAGCCTACACTTTGGAAATCCAAATTGTCAGAGGTGGGGGCACGGGGAATCGAACCACCGACCCTCAGATTAGGAGTCTGAGCAGAAAAAAAGTCAGACACTCTAACCACTCCGCCACAAAGAACACCTGTGAGAGTGATGTCCATGAGTCGGTCTTAATGTCTCTCAGCTTCAGGTTTCTACCATCACTAAACCAATAAATCGTAACCGATAGGTTCACATGAGCCCTGGGCACAGAACCCAAAATGTGTTTCCCATATAAATCAACCTTTAGGATTTCAAATGCTAAGACTAATTATTATCCACAAAAAACAGTTGACCCACCCATATATATATATATAAGTACATAATAGATCATTGTCAGGATAATGTGACTGAGTGGGATATCGGATCATGGTGCCGTCAGCCTGATTTCCCAATGGGGCAGCACTATAAAGTCGCCATGAGTGCGCACTGTCACAAGTCGGTGACCTTAGATGTTGCCAGGACGTAAAACTCCAACAACCAACCAGGCTGTTTGTATACAGTCCCTTCCCACAGCCAGTTAATGCCATAATGCAATGGTATGAAGCCAATCCACACATAGGCAGACGAGCACCAGCCAGGGGTGCTGTGCCGCAACATGCAATGCCTGTAGTCTTGGATGTGATTATGTAGCACTCCACGTTCAAATCAACTTAAATTAATCTAGGCTTGTTTGAAGCATGAGGACCCTCCCCTCCCCTCCAACAGACACATACAAGTCTCAGCAACACCTGCAGTCATTATCAGGGTACCGACTTGTTACAGGGCGCACTGATGGCGACTTTATAGTGCTGCCCCACTGGCCACTTGATATCATATCACACTTAGTCATAATTACTAACTTAGCCAGGCATTGAACCAACCAGTTCTTGCCCTTTTGCAGTAACGCCAGACAGGCGATTGAATATTGGAAAAGCACCATTTTTGGAGGATGAGGAGGATGACGAAGCTTTTAGTTTTAGCTTAGCACCGGGACTCGGCCCCATGAACACAGGGGATGTCTGTGTCTAAGAGTGTAAGGCTTGGAGGAGTGGAGTGAGAAATAAGTGCACTCCACCCAGAGATTGCAACATTGTTACACCAGTAGCTACGTGATTCACACAAACGCCATGTTGATCTACCACACACACATACAACATACAGTCCATGGCATGACTAGAGCTCCCTTATGTAAATAACAAGGTGGTTTTAATTCAATTATGTAAGGAGAGGAAAGATTAGTGGTGGCACCGTTAGCCAGTTCCAATTTAACCTCTTTACCTATGTTACTAACCTAATTTTCATGTCTCTATCCACATTCTTTTTGGTATTTAAAAAGACCACCTAGTTTTCCCATTATAGTTTTGTTTTTTGTTGTTTTACGTCCTAGCAAGATCTAAGGTTATATCAGGACAGGTACCTACTTGTGACAGTGCGCACTCATGGCGACTTTATAGTGCTGCCCCACTGAAAGACCAGGCCACCAGCACCATGACCTGATATCCCACTCAGTCACATTATCCTGACACTGAGCCAACCAGTCCTTTCCATATGCTAATAATGCCGAGCGCCAGGCTAGGAAGCAACAAGTATACATTTTTAAGTCATTGGTTTAACACGACCAGGGTTCGAACCCACGACATACCAACACGGGAGATGGACACTCTAACTCATTCGGCCATCCCGCCTCGTCTTTCCCATTATACGAGAATCGATATATATGACCATGAACATAATGCTGTTCTGCTTATTTGATTAAATCCCAAGATGGAATATAATCAGCAAAGCACTAAGTATAAACTGGTCAAATCTGCTATGCTAACACAGGCCTAAAGCAATAACACTATTAACATGGATCTACACAGATGACTTCAGCATGGACTTTGACACACATAATGTCTCCGATCGACCTCTCATAGGCCTTATTTAAAAAATTTAAATTAAAAAAAAAAATTCCAGTTGTATAACATCTTTTTTCAGCACCGAGGCGCTGGTCTTCCAGCCTTAACAATTATAGTACATATGAACTATTTATGGATGAGATGATGAGATGGTATGAACAATATAGACAATAGTAAAGAATATAAATAACAAAATAAACAAAAACAGACACAGGATGGCTGAATCAGGAAGCGTACTGGCTGGTTTCTCAGGCAGGTCATGGGTTTGAACTCCAACCACATTAAACCAATGACATACAAAATGCATACTTGTCACTAGCTTGTTTGATGCTTTGGCATTAATAGGACAGGGCAAGGACTGGTTTGCTCAGTGTCAGGATAACGTGACTTAGTGGAATATTGTGTTGTGATGCCAGCAGTCCATTCTCCCAGCGGGGCAGCACTATAAAGTTGTACAAGGGTCACAAGTCAGTATTCCCCTTGACCTGACTTTTTACTTGGATTTAAAACCCCAACAAGTAAAGACAAAAAGAATGACTAACCATAACTGTTAGCACTGTGAAAGAAAACGCTTGTTCATTTAAAATCTAAAACCTGCATTTCCCAGAACCCTGGACCACTTTTTTGTTGTTGGTACATTAGTTGTTTAAGCAGGGGAAATTTCAGTCGCAGACGTCTGGTCTTCCTCATTCCACTGCTCCTTGCCCTATCCTAGTAATGCCGAGCGTCTGGCTAGGAAGCGACAAGTATCAATTTTTAAGTCATTGGTTTGACTCGACCAGGATTCGAACCCACGACCTACCAGCAGGGGAGACGGACGCTCTAACTCATTCGGCTATCCTGTCGCGATAGCTTTTGTACAAGGACCGCCGAAACGAGCTTCCATCAAAGAACACCAACGCAACCGCGAGAGCAGCGACTATTTATAACAGCACATCGAGGCAGCGGCATTTATTTGTGCAAGGGACTTTTTTTTTTTTTTACATTTAAGTGTGTGTGTGTGCGCATCAGAGACATGAGGATTTGTCTCAAGCGAATTGAGACACCGGTATTGCAGCTTGCATCTTACAGTACCAACTCCGTGAGAGAAGACTGGGCGCCGTGGCCGAATCGGTAGAGCGCGGGCCTCGCGTTCGGAAGGTCGGGAGTTCGGTTCCCGGTCGAGTCAAACCAATGACTTATAAAATTGATACTTGTCGCTTCCTAGCCTGGCGCTCGGCATTAATAGGATAGGGCACGGGCTGGTTAGCTCAGTGTCAGGATAGTGTTCTAATCCCACGATCTACCAAAACGGGAGATGGACGCTTAACTCATTCGGCCATACAGTCTGGTCAGTGTTAAGCCAATGAGAAGGTGTCCACTTGCTGATTGATATCTACCTGACCCAATGCCGGCCGTCCACTTACCCAATGCAAACTGTCACCAAGAGCTCGAAATCAGTTAAATATTAAAATTTTTCCTGGATTACAATTAATCCCACAATCTAAATACCAGAATCATACAGAGTATCGGATTTCTCCCTGATAAAATACACATGACAACATGTGTGTAAATTGCATTCTGGGTGCACATGACAACATGTGTGTAAATTGCATTCTGGGTGCACATGACAACACATGTGTAAATTACCTTCTGGGCACACATATGTGTAAATTGCATTCTGGGTACACACATGCAGCTGTTTATAGAGGGTTCACAACAGCTACTTTGACTAGGATCTGCTGCAAGACCTTCATACTACAGTATAACCCCGTTAAACCAAACTTGAAGGGATCCTAGAAATTTGTTTGGATTAACCGATCATTGGTTTAACCGAGCTTTGACTTTGACTTGGCTTTGGCAAAAACGGGGGTGCATTATGAATGTACAATGTATGTGGACACTACGATTATTGTTTTTTTTATGTGTACATACAGTTTAACCCCTTTAAACCAACCTCGGCTAAATCAAACGATCGGTTAATCCAAACTTGTTTCGGCCACATGGCAAAATAATACCATTTATCATACGTAGCTTGTTTTAATGGGGTTGTACTGTATATAATCCTAGTGCTGGAGGAAAGTGGGCGGGGTAAGGGCGTGGCTATCATGTGCATACACAGCAGTCAGGTTCCTCCAGGCGCCTATATGTGCGGTATATAGATGCGTGCTTTTCATTGCAACTTGCAACATTCAAAATTCGCACTAGTGTTCCACAACGATTTTTAGGGGGGGCAGACAACACGTGAGTTGGAGTTTTATGTCCTGGCAACATCTAAGGTCATATCAGGATGGGAACTGACTTGGGACAGTGCACACTGATGGCAACTTTATAGTGATGCCCCACTAGGAGACCAGCACCATGACCTGAGATCCCACTCAGTCACATTATCCAGACACTGAGCCAACCAATCCTTCCCCTATCCTATATTGCAGACCGTCTGGCTAGGAAGCGACAAGTACAAATTTTTAAGTCATTAGTTTGACTCGACCAAGGTTAGAATCCCATGATCTACCAACACGGGATACGGACGCTCAACTTATTCGGCCATCCCGTCTGGTAGGCGGATATAGAGGGGGTGTAATGATATCACAAGACAACTTTCAGTGGCCATATTGAATGACATACAGAAGGCTTGCAACTGCCTACAGTGTGCTTATTTACTGATTTGTTGGTTTATTTGTCACTGTTTTGAGCAGTTTGGCCTCAGAAGTTGCTGTAAGTAAACACATTGGATGTAAACTGCCCGGGACCTACCATAACACAAGAAAACTATGTTGTACTGCATTTGCATGCATTCACAACATGGCTAGGAGGGTGCTCGTAATCCAAGATGGCAGCCCGCTCACCACTGCTTGCTAAGTAATGACGTCACGTGCACTCCCTCTATAGGGAATGGTTGAGAGGTCTGCAACCGTCGGCTGTTAGTGTTAGTGAGACAGTAACAAGTACAGCTGACCACTACTAGAGTACGTCAGTAATTAGCAGAGTTCTGTGGTAATGGGACGCCCTGAACTAACTACCCTCATTACGTAGCACTCCAGTGCTGATGCACGACCTGCTTTAGGTTATATATACATATAAGCAGGGATGCCAGTTGGAGTTGATCAAATTAGTGGAAAACACGAAAACATATGTCAAGTTTAGTTCGGGCAGCACCCGCTAGGTGGTGCCACCGTACTTCGGCCGCCGCTGACTGGGAAATCTCTATTGGAATTTAGTGGAATTATGGAAAATTGTCTAACTTTTTTTTTTAACGTCCCAAATTATCTAAAACGCATAGAAAAATCTAATTTGAAAAAAGAGAGGAAAAAAAAAGGGTAGTAATGGATATATGCATGGAAATTGTAAAATTCAAAAAATCTAAGTCATCCCAAATTGTCTAAAACATTAATAAAAAATTGTAAAATGAAAAAAGGAGAAATTTGGAAATTATTGGAATTCCATTAATTATTGGAAGACTGGCATCCCTGTATACGGCATGCAAACATGTGAACTCTCGACAGTATATATGTCCACAATCATGAGCGTTGAGCTTTGGATGTGAAAATTGCATCTCTGATGTTTTTGAGCTACAGCAATATTTTGAGGTAAATATATTAGGGTGATAGTATATTATTAGGTTGATTTGGCATAGCTTCACATAAAATCTCTAAAGTTAGCACGTTATTACCTAGATAAAAGATTCACCCGGTACTTGTATAGTACACGGGTGAAGGACAACGTAGTCTAAATACGGGTGAAAATAGCTTTAGTATGGGACATGAACTAGAAACTGTGGTTCCAGGATCAAATGGCTACAATATCGACACAGTTGGTGAAATGGGAGAGAATGCAAAAAGACAAGATGGTGGCCACAGAACGCAGTCGATTTTACTTTTAAATCTTATTAAACCAGATTTTTCAACTCAAAGGTAGTGGGTAAATATGAAGACATCTACAAAGAATAAATGTTGCTTCTTAGATCATAAAATTAGGCTCTCATTTCATTAACCCGCTTTTTCAACCGTTTTTATATAGGGTTGCTATTCACCTGTGTACTACGAGTACCGGGTGAATCCTTTATCTAGTTATTACCATGAAAGTTACTCCAAACCAAAATGAGGTAGATTATAAAAATAGTATCAACCCAATATAAAATATCGACCTTCAAGAAACAGCAGAAACTCAAAACCATCGGATAGTGCAACTTTAATAATACGAAGCCTGGAATCACAGTACATTGCATTATATATAGACAGAGCATCAGCATGAGACAATTACTTAATTAGTTAGAGGTTATCATTAACCACCATAAACAATGCAGTTAGCAACAGGTGAATGACAGGGATGTGGTCATGGCTGTAATTATCATGTCGACTCTCTACAATGAAAGCATGTAGTTTGACAGGTAGGCCATTGTTAGCAGCACCAATTACTGCTGAAAGCTGCCAACAACGCTAATACAGTTCCATTATCACTCCCTATCCAGTGGGACGCTGCATTGGGAGGCGCCTGGGTCATTCTCAGAAACTGTGCATCACATTTATGACATGGAAACCAAAAGTGAAAACATCCCCAAAAATAGCGGAAAACAAATTCAAAATAATAGCAGAATCAATGTTCATATGTAGGTTTACATGTTCTTCATACGTCAGTTGAACATTTTGATTTTACACAAATTAAGAAAAATGTCAGAATTAACCCTAAAAAAACACCCATAGCATACATCCGTAACAATTAACATCTTAACACACATGATTTTATTGATTACAGTTAAGCAAAAACGATTGTCTTGCCTTTTTGGGGGGGGGGGGAATAGCTAGATGCATGCTGTTGAATAGATACAAGATTCACCCTGTACTGCTGCAGTAGGGGTGCAAACCAACCCTATGTAAAAGCTGTCGAAAAAACGGGCCAATAAATTGAGAGCCTAATTTCACAATCTAAGAAGCAACATTTATTCTTTACATATATCTTATTGATAGCCCGCTACCTTTGAGTTGAAAAATATAATATAATATCTAGTTTAATAAGATTTAAAAGTGAAATCGACGGCGTTCTGCGGCCGCCATCTTGTCTTTTTGCATTCTCTCCCATTTCACCAAATCTGTGCCGATATAAGTAGCCATTTGATACTGGAGCCACAGTTTCTAGTTCAGGTTCCATACTAAAGCTATTTTCGGCCGTATTTACAGTACGTTGTCCTTCACCCATGTACTACAAGTACCGGGTGAATCTTTTATCTAGCTGTTGAAGTGCAACTTAGCACTTTAACTAATACCACAAAATCATATTTATATTTTGGATACATTTCAAGGGATGGATTAAATACATGTAGCATTGCTAACATACTTAATACACAGTCAACAATAACTATTTGACTTGCTTACCCCCCCCCCCCCTCGAAAAAAAAAGGCTTATTCATTAACAATGTAACGTAGGAACCAAATATGTGGTACACAGTTTCTGAGAACGACCAAAAAGGTCCAAGACATCCAGAGCACATCACTTTCTTTAAATTAAGCAGAATGGAACCCGTTTATTCAACTTCATTGATCTAGGCACTGCCCCCCCCCCCCTTTTAACAACCAAGCGTGGTTTATTTTGGAGTGGGTTATATCCTAGCACCATCTGAGATCATACCAGAAATGGCTCCGACTTGGTTTCATAGTGCTGCCACGCTGGGGTACCATGATACCAACTGCACAACCATTCCAATCGGCGATATTACAATAACTCTGGGCCACTCAGTCCTTGCCATATCCTAGTAACACCTGGGAAGGTGGGAGGAGCAAGATTCAATTTTGTACGTCTTTGGTTATATATACTCAGATCTAACCCATGACCTTTACTTTAGCAATGGCAGTTGAACGTATGGCATACATGGGTAAATACACATAGATCTATACATATTAGTAGAGCATATAATTATATAGACACACTCACACGAATCGATGTTATTGCTAGCAACCTATTTAATACTGTCTAATCACTATACAATATATTAACCTCCGAAACTAGGATTTAACTTATATAAGTGGACCGACAAAGCTACTTCAGACAAAAAAGTAAATCATGTGGCCCAAACTGGGCAAGCTTCCTGAGCGTCACACACTGGATTTTTCAGAATTTAACGCAAGTTTAAAAAAACCAACGCTATACATATATCACAGCAACTTTTTATATTCTGCCATCCTTGGCAGTCTGTACCACACAGAGAAGCCAATTGAAAGCCCCCCCCCCCCCCCCCCCCATTCAGCACTTTTAAAGCTGCATAATCCGATGGTTTAGGGCTCCTGACATTTTCTGAGATAAGAAAACTAGGTTGATCGTTCTAATCCAATCTACCTTAGTTTGAAGTAACATATTTTAAATGGCTAACTTTTGGAGACATTTTGAGTGAAACTTATGAAAAATTATATAATCTTGGCAAGCCGGGAAAATTCAGACACCATAGGCTTCAGCAGTAACATGTTCTATTATATTGATTATTGGATTTGTATCCCCTTCTATGCAGCAACACATGCTTAAGTGCACTATTATATATATTTGTTTGTTTGTTGTTTTACGACCTAGCAACATCTAAGGTCACACTAGTATATAAGTTGGATATGTAGGATCAAATCCAAGGTAGTACATTAGTTTTGAAAATATGATGCTTCCATCGGAGTATGCAGCTTTAACAAAACAACAGTGTACAGGTAGGACATCACCAACACCACACCACCCTCAAGGTCAGGCAAACATAGCACCCCCTCTCAACTCTCTTAACACCCCCCCCCCCCCCCCACACACACACACAGTCTTTCAACCATCCCAGGAGGCATCCACCCACATCAACAGGTGAAACTGCGCATCAGACCGTGGCCGGTTGGAGAAGGCGCGGAATTAGGTGTGTGCGTCGCTATGTGCCGAGGGCGCTGTTGGTTGGTTGTTGGAGTTTTACGTCCAGGCAAAATCTAAGGTCATATCAGGACAGGTACTGACTTGTGACAGTGTGCACGCATGGCGATTTTATAGTGCTGCCCAACTGGGAAATCATGCCACTGGCACTATAACCTGATATCCCACTCGGTCATATTATCCTGACACTGAGCTAATTAAACCAGTCCTTGCCCTATTAATAATGCCAAGCGCCAGACTAGGACACGACAAGTATCAATTTTATAAGTCGTTGGTTTGACTCGACTGGGAACCGAACTCCCAACCTTCCGCACGCGAGGCCCGCGCTCTACCGATTCGGTCATGGCACCCGGTGCGGAGGGGGCTGTGGGATGGGGAACTTGTCTACACACAGTACACCCTCTACCTGCTGGAGACGTGCTGGCACACAGGTCACAACGTCCGCCTATCTAGGGCAGTAGAGGTGGTGGTGGTGGTGGTGGTGGTGGTGGTGGTGGTGTGTGTGTGTGTGGATGTGGTGTGTGAAAAGGGCCGAAAGTGGACCGTGGGAGTGGCAACCCTCCACCCCCATTTTGTAAGGACTGCATCGCATTAATGTCCTATATTTAAAGTTCAGACATATTTGTGAAGTGGTAGCAGGATGAATAAAATAAAATATGATTAATGAATAGGCATTGGATTGGACTGGAATGCCACCGCGTATTTAAGGTGAAGTCTCTGGATATACATCGCCATGGAATAGAATAAATGCCCAGCAAGCGTTAGAAATATTGCATTGCCAAGTGACAAACTCTGGCAAGAGTTCCATTGAAGTGAGACTGGTCGTGGAACTGTTCAAGCCTAATTATTCATAAACATGCACAGGCTCTGCAAAGCACTATTCGGAACACACATTTATGACTACACCAACACGCCATAAGACAAACACTGGCCCAATCCCCATTTCCACCCATAATGGTCAACCCATGGCTATATATATCAAATGAGGATCCAGTTTACATTCATATCAAATTTTTAAAAAATCACACAATATACAGAAACGCCATGAGGCAAACTCTTCATATAACACACAAGGAACACTTTGCAGCGTGACCCAATTTAAACAAGCTAAACCGAGGGCATGGCTTCGGTACAAAACGATATGTGCCTAATAGAGGGAGTGAACGTGACGTCATTACTTGGCAATCAGCGGTCAGCCATCTTGGATTACGAGCACCCTCCCTAGCCATGTTGTGAATGCATGTGGATGCAGTAAAACAGAGTTTTCTTGTGTTATGGTACGTTCTGGGGAGTTTACATCCAACGTGTTTACTTACATCACTTTATCAACAACTTCTGAGGCCAAACTGCTCAAAACAGTGACAAATAAACCAACAAATCAGTAAATAACCACAGCCTTCTGTATGTCATCCAATATGGCCACTGTAAGTTGCCTCGTGACGTCATTACACCATCTCTATAGATGGCCTAATGGCCGGTGCACACCTACCGTTTACGACTCGACCCGACCCGCTTAAAACTGAAAACGGGCCGATTCGTTTTTCGAATCGCGAATTGCAATCGTAAACAGCCGCCTTTAGCACTAAAAACTTAGTTTTATGCGCGAATCGCAATCGCTAGGTGTGCGCGGGGGGCGCACACCTAGCGATTTTTGTGCGCGAAACGGGAGGTGTGCGCGCACAAACGGTAGGTGTGTACCGGCCATTATACGACTCGGCACCATCTTTCCAGCAGGTGGGGGAATATAGAATGGGGGCGATGGGATTCCAGAACCCCCATCCTACATACACGGCTTTTAAGCAGTTAGCCGATGTCCATGAGTCATCGTTGACGACAGGTCGAGGGGAGGGCAGCTGGTCTACTCTCGTCCAGCAGACCCGGGGGAATACCCGGGGTAGATTTGATTATATACCGAACTAATAAAACCTGAAAAAGGTGTGCGCATAAGTAACTAAATGTTACTATTGTTAGCACTTACCACCTGACCACAGATAGTGAACCAGGCAGGGGTTGTGTATGTATGTATGTATGTATGTATGTATGTATGCATGCATGCATGCATGTATGTATGTATGTATGTATGTATGTATGTATGTATGTATGTATGTATGTATGTATGTATGTATGTATGTATGTATGTATGTATGTATGTATGTAAGTATGTATGTATGTATGTATAGCCGTGTTTACACGGGAAATTGTGAAACGTTCTAGACAAAGCGATTTATATGAGGCGTTTTTGAGGCGCGTTTACACGGACAGAGTTTAAAAAGTGTTTTGGCGCCGGGAACAAGCAGCCTGTGGTGCGCATGTAGCCGGCGAGCACTGCTATGTGTTTAGTTTACACTCATCGATTCGACTCAGATGTAGCTGCTACGTTAATATCGCTTGGAATTTAAGGTTAATTTAATTAAATTTCATTATTTGAGGATGTAATTCTGTTAAATATGATCGCATTTAATAGATTTCGGCCTAATCGGGCCCTAACACTGCCGGGCACAAGCGACTAGTTACTGCTCCCCCTGTTGCCGGCAAGCCCTACTATTTTTTACTATCGCCGCCCGGGAACCAGCTGAATCGCTTCAAATAAACCACCTCCCGAGGTGGTATAGATGAGGCGTTTCATATGAAGCGATTCAGCCCTAAAACGCCACAGAACCGCGTCTACACGGCAAATGTGAGTCGATCTAGGCAAGTGGGTTCATATGAAACGTTTTAAATCGCCCGTGTAAACGGGGCTTAAGTATGTATGTATGTATGTATGTATGTATGTATGTATGTATGTATGTATGTATGTATGTATGTATGTATGTATGTATGTATGTATGTATGTATGTATGTATGTATTTTGAGTTTAACCACCGACTTGTGACAATGCACACTCATGGTGAGCTTTATAGTACTGCCCCACTGGGAGACTATGCCCACGACACCATGACCTAAAATCCCATACAGTCCACATTATCCTGATACTGTGCTAACCATTCCATGTCCTATCCTATTAATGCCGAGCAACAGGTTAGATAGCGACAAGTATACATTTTATAAGTCATTGGTTTGACTGGCTGGGATTCGAACTCCAGACCTTCCACACAGGAAGCCTGCACGCTACCACGTGATATATCCAACAATACCAAGGCACAGTCTCCCTCAGGCAGATGACTGGATTAAATTAGTGCCAGTCTTTAGCTCATAATCAGAGATATATATTTAGATCCGGGAATAAAACCCGACAGGTTAATAATAATAATAGTAGTGGTTGGCTACATAGATGGCACACCATGCCACACTCTGGTGAGTGGTATTCAATAATGGGGACCCATCACTCAAGTACAGAGGATATTGTAGAACGTAGTATGTTCTTCCTATTCAACACCACAAACTTGGCTGCATGGAGCGGTGTTCAGACTAAGGTGTGTGTGTGGGGGGGCGGTTGCCATCCAGTGCCAGGCTGTCAGACCTATAAGGGCGCACGCATGCACACTATGAGCAGAAGCCTGTACTGCAACACTACACTGTAACTCAGAACCCACCGAAACAATCAACAGTTCACACCAAAAATGCTAGCAAGAAACACTCCAGAAAATTTACAGTATGCTATTCAGTAGATCCTTTCCATTAAAACGTAGGGCCCGTACACATGTGAAGATATTGAATTCAAAGCTATTTCAAGGCTGTTTTTGATAGGAATTCAAGACTATTTTCATTTGGATTTCAGGGGAAAAAATATTTTAATGGCGATTTCAGACCAATTTAGATCAGTGGGGACAGTTTCATGGAATTCAAGGCTTTTCAAGACTAATTACCCAAAATAGGTTATATTCAAGGCGTTTTAAAGCCTTGAAATGGGGCAAATGAAGTTCAAGATGTTTCAAGACTTTCCAGGCCTCGTACGGACCCTGACAACAACACTAATATGACATGGTACGATCATGCCACTCTCTGAATAAGAATTGTCGACATTCTGTTAGTGACTGTTGGACTGTGTGTACCGGTGTAAGGTGCCTGTGACACCTTACCGGATTGAGCAACGGACATAACCAGACAAAGAATTTTCTAGACCGGTGGTGTTCGGCATCAAAATATGTTGAAATGTTGCGATACCGGGTCAAAGGCCGCTGGACAAAACGAAACCTAAACGGACATGGAACGGTGAACCGACGGGTGAAAACCGAATACATATAAAAAAAAGACGGCGGACCGAATTCCCACCAACGGACTATTCAGGAAGCTAACCGGGGAATTTACGAGATGAACCGGACAAAACTAACAACCGTACACGTCTGTCCGGCGGCATCCGTTCCAAGTTTTGTGCATGTTCAAAACTTGTCACCATACAGAGAACAGAAACGCCGGATGCTGACCGTATATAAACCGGACATGGATGTATTTCACTGGACTGAGTCCGGTTTCTTTCTGTTTCCCCAATCCGGTAAGGTATGACCGGTGGGCCTTAAGGCTCGACTGGGGTTTGTGGAGGGGGGTCATGAGCAGCCGATGCCAGAATTATATTACATTATACCACGTGCTCATATTGAACATTCTCCTGGAAACATATGACTATTATGAGGGATTAGCTTACAGTAGGCGATTAGTGCCTGAGCCCACTGCTGTAGAACCTTTTCCAGTGTACTAGGCAATTTTATTTTAGATCCATGAAGTTAGCTCTTCTAAGTTCTATTCCACGCTGGTATAATCCTCGTCGAATAAAAATAAAGCACACATGTTTGGCAAGAGAAATAATGGTAGTACTGTTCAACGAGTCACATGACACTGGAGCGTCGATACAAAACACTTAATCCCCCCCCCCCCACCCCCTCCCAGATACAAACAGCCCTACTCAAATAAGGTTTGGTTGGTGGAGCTTTACGTCCTGGAAACATGTAAGGTCATATCTGGATGGGTACCGACTTGTGACAGTGCGCACGCATGGCGATTTTATAGGGCTGCCCCACTGGGAGACCAGGCTGTGAAAATCATGGCCTGATAATGTGATATCCAACTCAGTCAGATTATCCTGACACTGAACCAACCAGTCCTTGCCATATCCTAATTATACCGAGCGCCTGGCTCTGAACTGACAAGTATCATTTTTAAGTATTTGGGTAGGACTCGACGAGGGTTCGACCCCCCACTATCTAACCAACCGGGAGACGGATGCTCAGCCCAATTCATTCAGCCATCCCGTCTGGTCACTCAAATAAGGAAATAGCGCACTTATTTAGTCAAAGGTATTTCCCAGTCTCAAAATGGTCCCTCCACGGGAAAGGGAGAATGGAAATCATCTCCAACTGTTGGTTTTATCCACAACGCCCAGGGCCGTAGCTAGACCTTTAACGATGTGTGCTCCTAATTTCGGCAGGGGGTTTAGGGGGGCCGCTTAAGCTTAAGCTGGCGGATTTTACACATTTTAGACTTGAGTTTTCAACACTTCGGACTACTAATGATCGCTCTCGCTCTCTCTCTCTCTATATATATATATGTTTTTTTGTGTTTTTTTAATTCTTTTTGGACAAAACGATGTGGACGTTTTGGCATACGCGCATACGCCTAGATACGCCCCTCATGCCAGGAAGTTATCCACTCAGCACCAAACTGCAAAGCAGCTGTGCTAAGTAGCTATGTTAAACGCCTCACGATCCATGTGGTGTGACTGTGCACCGCCAGTACTGATCCAATCAGTAACATGAACGGGCAATAAAGGCCATCTAAATTAGTAAGTCACCCTGGTTAGCCCTGCAGTTTTTGTTTGCTTTCTGGCATTTAACACCATGGCAACCAGGGGCATAGCTAGGCGTACGCGTGTACGCCAGAACGTCCACATCGTTTTGTCAACAACAAAAACAACAAATAAAGATAAAGAGAGAGAGGGAGAGGGAGAGAGAGAGAGTTACTTAGATATGATTTCATATTCGGAAGGGTGTGACGCCGTAAGCGGCCCCCTAAACCCCCTGCCGAAATTAGGAGTTCACATCGTTAAAGGTCTAGCTACGCCCCTGGCAACACCATAGGTCATATCTGATATCAGGATCGGTACGGGACTTGTGACAGTGCACACCCATGGCGACTTTATAATGCTGCCCCACCGGGCTACGCTATAAGTATAACCATCGTGATGGCGAGGTCAGGAAGATACATTATATTTAGATCTTGCTACAACTATGAGTGTATAACCAGTAAACATCATAGCATGATAATTGACCGGACGGGACGGCCGAATCGGGAAGAGCGCAAGCCAGCTTCTAATGCAGGAGGTTGTGAGTTCGAGCCGATTATATACAGCGACCATGTCTCGTAGTGGGGCAGCACTAGATATGACCTTAGATGTTGCTAGGCACACAGAATAGCACATTCATGAACATATCATCGGTCTATAGCCTTAGGTTTTATATTAGGGTGAACATTTCCACTAAAACGACAACCATGCTTGAGTCTTAATCGGCAGCACACAGTATCGATTTAGACTCTTCAAGAATTAATGCTCAAGTGCCCTAATTTGCATGACCTAGGTATGTGTTCAAATGAACACAGCAAGCTCAAGAAGCTGGAACACAGGGAGAACACGGAAGTAGTTAAAGTTGCATAGTGGGATAGTCCGATAATTTTGAGTTTCTGCCATTTTCTGAGATAAATACATTAGATTGATTTTGTTGTACATATGTTGATGAAGCAAGGGAAATTTCAATCCCAGCCCATTGGTCTTCCTAATTCCACTGTTCCTTGCCATATCCTAGTAATGCACAATGTCAGGCTAGGTAGCAAGAAGTATCAATTTCTAAGTCATAGGCTTGACTCGAGTTGGGTTGCTGAGGGTTCGAATCCCACAATGGGCGCTCAACTCATTCCACCATTATAGTTTACTTTACTTTGAAGTAATTTATTTGATTATATCTGAAGTGAAAACATGCCAAATTAATTTAGCCCGTCGAAATTATGACACTATGACAATATGTTCTATTAAATAAGTTGTTTTTTTTAAACAACAGATTAAACGTTTAATAAGCGCACCAGTATGCAAGTTGGATATACAGTAAAACCTCTCAATCGACCAACCTTGTTACCGAATTTAAGTGGTCCATTTAGGGAGTTATAATATGGTTACAATGGTATTGTTGGGACCCAAATAAAGCGATCGATATAGGGGAGTGGTCGATCTGTGGACGTGGTCGGTTAAGGAGGTTTTACTGTACATACTATCAAACCTAGGTGAGGCTTCCATCGGACTATGCAACTTTAAAGTGATGGCGCACCAACATAACTAACTGCACCAGGTTGTATGAGATAGGTGCAATGCTGGCTCGCTGGCTTACTCAGTTACTGCCTTGCTAGATTATAGTTCTCCCAAAGGTACCCTGCCACTCAAATATGCATGCATGCAATGATGCATGCAAGTGTAGCCGTAGGCAGCCGGGGGAATGCATTGGGAGTAAGTAGTCATCCAAAGTTTTCAAGTTTCACGGTAATACTAAGTCTTAGTACAGTTACTTTTCCAGACCCTACCTTTCCACTCCCCACATAAAGTACACATTTAAATACAGAACATAAAGAATGGTGAAAAATAAACATTTTATTAAACAATAAAAGTTATACTTGACTGACACCTCACGTATGCTTTATTAAATTATTTGACCGTGAAAATGTTTGGGTTTTCCCCCCACCCTGTCACTGAGGAAAAATGATAAATTTAGAAATTTGCTTTGGGAAACTAATACCACCGTTTCCAAGTAATGAAAGCATTCTACACTTTGAGATCCTGCCTACTAACTAGCAACCGCCACCCTTGATGTACCAGACTTAAATCAATGAAAAGCGAACCCCAAATTACTAGAACTAGAACTTAAGTAGTGAAGGGATCCTAATCCTACACTTAGTCTTAGTTACATATCCCAAACACTAACTCAGTAACTGTTGCAACTATTCTGGATAGCTATCTATCACTGTATCAGGCTACTAAGATTAATTTGTTTTCCTTTTAAAGAAAGGCCCCCCCTTCCAACCCCAAAACAACAAATCAGATTGGCAGATACTAGAGATAGTGAAATAACTACTTTTAGACCCCACCCACTATTCACTAAACTCACTGTCGGCAACACATTTGATTGCCTTCAACTATTGAACAATTATTAATTAAGATATCAAAAAGTAAACAACAAATAGAGGTACAGGCTGAGGATATATTAAATACAAATTTGGCGTGCACGCACCTTGCTTGGTGGAAACCTTGCGGCCGTTGTGTGAGGTGATGTAGACCTGGGCGTGTGATTCCTCCAGGGTGAAGATCTCATCCTTGCTGGCCACACCACCACCCCGCCCCTTTGACTTACACTTCATCACGGGGGGCCTGCCCTCCGCACTGAGGAACCTTCCATCGGAGGCTTTCAATGCCACCCCAGAAACCTGGTTCGACTTGACTTCGATGGTGTAGAGACAATCAGGTGTGACTTTGGCAGTCAATTGTCCGTCGTAGTTGATGTATTTGCCGTTGGAAGCTCTGACGGCATACTTTCCTTCCTGCTCACAAAACTCTATTGTGATCAGGGACTCGGGACCCCAGGGAATCACCTTTTCCACGAGCACTTGATCAAGCTTGGGGTCGAGAAAAGCATAGCTCTTGCGGGAGATATTACGCACATTCACATGAGGGTGCACCGCCAAGCGGGCCGTCCACCACTGCACTTTAGTGTCAAACTTCAGGAAGTCATCCTGGCCACCGAAGTGGAGGCCATGCTTCTTGGAACGGAACCCCCAGCGACCAGTCTTTGAGCAGTAGACAATCTCCATGACTGCTTCTTTCTCATCGGTTGATTCCTCATCGCAGCGGGCGTTTCCTTTGCTATCACAACAAAGATAATATCCGAGGTGCGACTGTAGATACACCGACTCCACTTCCACCTCGGGGTCCTTGTCAACATGCACCAGTGTCCACATCTGCTTCTTTTTCATGGACACCGCCGAGGCGTTGATCTTGTAACCGAAGGACTCGGCAGTTAGGTAATGTCCTGATTCATTTATCAGTCCTAAACTCCACGTCCTGACATCAGAGCCCCCTCGACTCGATACTGCCCGGCCGTTCATGGTGGTTGTGTGAATTTAATTTTAAACACTGCACAGACGTCTGGAACACTACAGCCGGCTTCTCAAGTCAAGTCAACAATGCCACTTTCTGCTACTCGCAGGCTTGCACACGCCGGACAGTCACAGCGTGTAGGTGAATGGGAGAGATACTCGCAAAGGCAAATGAATGCAATGTATCCTGACACCGGCGCCGCCGGTAGATCCGTATGCAAGCGGTAAAATCCCGGTGAAAATAAAGCAAGCAAGCAAGCAAGCAGAGTGATTGCTGTCCGATACACACGGAGCCTTTAGCGGTGTGGCGGTGTGTGTCGCTGTGTGCGGTGCTACACCTCTACGCTGAGAGAGCTGTGTGTCTCGGTTCGTTACCGGCGTCTATTTTATCCGCGGTGTGGCGGTGACGTCGTGCTGCCTGGTGCTGCCCAGACGGTTCGTCTGACTCAGTCTGCTGCCGGTGTTGCAGTTTCCGAGGCATCCTAGTTTGCCAGGGACACATCGCTTCTGCGCATGCGTCAAAATCGAACAGCATCGTCACTAACCTTATAAATTTAATATAATGTTTTTGGTAAGCATGCTTTCTATATGTGAACCAAGCGATTTGTTTCTAGGTGGTGTCGTTTTAGAGATATTTCACCTTTTCTGTATTTTCTGTATGAAGATTGCTCACGGTCATTGACAATGCCTTGAGTTTGATGGTATGCCCAGTGCAAAACATTAGTTTTATTCAAAATTAATAGAAATCAAGAACCCTAACCTTATAAATTTAATATAATCTTTATGGTAAAGATGTTTTCTATATGTGTACCAAGCGATTTGTTTCTAGGTGTTGTAATTTGAGAGATATTTGACTCTTTCTGTATGAAGATTTGCTCACCGCCTTTGACAATGCATTTGAATGGATGTGTCCCTGGCAAACTGGTAAGCCTCGGAAACCGCAACACCGGTGACTCGTGCCGTTGCTTTTCTTTCCTATGTGCGGTTGTCCCGACACCCGGACACGCTTCGCGCGAAAGGAACAGGATTATGCAATTTGTGGGAGTCGTGATTATACTTCTTCAAGTTCTTGCTAAAGGAACAATAGCTTAGGCCTTATTCTCTTTATTTTTTTCTTCGTTTATTTTTTCCTGTGTTTGTTTCTGTGTTCGTTTCCGCGTTCGTTTCCGCGTTCGTTTCGGTGTTCGTTTTGGTGTTCGTTTCAGTGTTCGTTTCAGTGTTTGTTTCTTTCTGGGATTGCTTCTTTCTTTCTTTCTTTCTTTCTTTCTTTCTTTCTTTCTTTCTTTCTTTCTGTGCTTGTTTATTTCTGTGTTTCTTTATTATTTCTTTCTTTGTTTCTTTCCCTGTTTCTTTCCTTCTTTCTTTCTTTCCTTCTTTTGTTTCTTTCCATTCTTTCCATTCTTCCCTTTCTTTCCATTCTTCCCTTTCTTTCCTTTCTTTCCTTTCTTTCCTTTCTTTCTTTTCTTTCCTTTCTTTCCCATTTCTCCTTTCTTTCCTTTCTTTCCCTTTTCTCCTTTCTTTCTTTCTTTCTTTTTTTCTTTTTTTCTGTCTTCCTTTTCCAATAACGTTGTTTCCCGCCTTTTTTCTTTCGCTTCTTTTGTTTCATTCCTTCTATTTGTTCCCTCTTCTTTAATTTACTCGTTTTATTTCCCATTTCTCCCCCCTTCCTTCCTTCCTTCCTTCCTTCCTTCCTTTCATTCTCCATTTCTTTTTCTTTTTATATGCGTGTTCATTTGCGTTAATGGGGGCCTATTATTAATCTTCTCCCCCCCCCCCCCTTCCCAATCTGGCACTCCTTTTTCTTCCTTTCATTTGTGCTTTTTCTTTTTGCAACATTACAAAGTCTTCCCAATAACAAATTCTTAAAGCCTTTGTCGTTGCTGCTGTTTGGGCTTACTGAAGCCCTGTAAATTAGGCCCAGTAGCATTAGCAACAACAACAATATTAACAGGTGTTTTCTCACTTCCTTCTAATGTGTGTGATAAAAATACTGTGACATTTAGTAATACTTGGATTACTTTTAAAACATAATGCATGGTGTGAAAGTTCTTTTTCAAACTATTTCAATTCTACCATCTAGTTACTTGGCAGTACAATATTGTTTTTAGTAGTATATTTCTTGTATGTACAGTTTGAGTCTAATCTAGTAGTAAGCAGTAGGTGTTGTTCGTGGGCGTTTTCGCCCCCTCTTAAATTAAACAGTGATTTTTAAATAGTTTATTTTCTCAGTTTCTGGGTAACTTTAGTTTTGTCAAGGCCATCATTTTATGCAACTGACCCAGAACGCACGATAGAAATATATGGGATGTCAATCGATGGGTCACATAGGGCATAATCGATTAACACGACCCGGCTGACTCGGGTCAGCCGAGTCGTCAGAATTTCAAATCGAACATCGCAAGTGGAGTAGAGAAATACATGTGCCGTGTGCAAAACTACCCGACCCCAGTAACCCACCTCTTGGCTGGGGTTTGCTAGGAGCGATGATGTCACATCTGTGCTGGTACCTATACGATAACAGCTACCAGTACAACTCCTACGTGTTGTTTTAATGATTTTTTTTAATAACCCAGATTGTCAGCTTCTACAATCATAAAATACTTTAAATCCTATTTTGCTGTACATATATCGGTTATTGGAAAAAAAAAAAAAGTTTTAGATTGAGCCACCATTTTGTCCACCCCGAGCGTATTCGTTTATTTAACCCGAGTGTGCGCATGCGCCAAAAAGTGGCTCGGGTGACCCGAGTTGATTAATCGATTATGCCCATATAGCTTGTCTTTCGGGAGTCTTGTGCCCCGGGTGGCGACTTGTGAAACTATGGGGTTTTGTTGTGGGTCATTGGCATTCGCAAACCGGGAGTCACCTACATGAATAAAGGCCCTCCACCGAGTCCGGATGCGAGTGCATTCGAAAACACTATTTAGAAACCTTCCAGATGCACCTCTCTCATAGAGAGCCTATAGTTTGCATGACAAGTGTTTTCTAAAAAGTGAAGAATAAGGACTCACAGCAAAACCAAAATAATAAACAGTGTTTCCATATGAGGATTATGGTTTCAGGATCGTGAATCCTGTGTTTGTGTTGTGCAGGTAGCCATGCGTGTGAAAAGCAGTTTACGAATACAGCCAAGGCCGGGCACGTTGAAGCTGTGTTGGGTGGGAGTGGAAGCGGGCGGGTGCTGCATGCATGCCTCACTGTTTTGATGCACACCAAAGGCACACACACCATTGCCAGCACAATCACCGTGCTTATGGGGGGGGGGGGGGGGGGGGGGGGGGGGGGGGGGGGGAGGAGAAAAAGAAAAAAAGGGGACGCGGGGAAATAAAAACTAAAAGTAATATATTGCCACTTCAATTTAATTTTTAAGCAACGTAAAGGGACTGAACAGAGTTTTTTTTGGTGGTTTTTGTTCGGTTTTTGCTTTTGTTAAGTTGACATACTAGCCAAGGTGTCCATCGTGAGAGCCTGTCTTTGTGCACTCATGCACTTCGGACAAGCAGACGTTTTTTTGTTTTTGTCACAAAGGTGGCAATCCTGGTCGAGTCAAACCAAGGACTTAAAAATTGATACTTGTCACTTCCTAGCCAGGTGCTCGGCATTATTAGGATAGGGCAAGGAGCAGTGGAATGAGGAAGCGCAGTCATCTGCGACTGAAATTTCCCCTGCTTAAACAACGAATGTACCCCCCCAAAAAAACCACCTGTGTGTTGCAATTCTGACAGTCTTATGCAAGATTGGCTGTACAGCCAAATAGTGCAGTTTTTTCCCCCACAAAAGCTTTCTCAAAACTCAAATTTGGAAGGGGGGGGGTGTGTGGGAGGGGGGAGGTCAAAGCAATGCAAACTTTATTTCTGCACACGATTAAATGTGGTGCCACTCACCAGCGTACTTACAAAATGTGAGATTATGCAATGTCACGAAGGAGTGGCGCCAGACTTAATTAGCATTGTAGTAGACTATAAATAAGCATGTGCAATAATACCACTGGGCATTATTTTCAAATCCCGGTCTTTGCAGAACTATGCACAACTTCCACCACCACCGCCGCCACCACCACCACCACTATGGCCCGCCTGACACGACCTCAGATGTGGTTAGGATGTAAGGATCCAATTATTAACACACTCACTATTCAGCGATGCATAAATAATCCAATATGTTCCAGTGTATTCCCCACCATTATCTGTCTTTATCTTCGCTGTCCTATAGTTGAAAATTTATATATATGTGTGTGTGTGTCGATGTGTGTTTGTGTGAGTGAAGGATATGGACAGAAGGAGAGGGGTGGAGGAGAGAGAGAGAAAAGGGGAGAATAGAAACGGGAGAGGGGGATTGAGAGAGAAAGGGAGAGGAAGAGGGAAAATGTATATACGGGATGGAAGGTAGCCTCATATATATACCTAGATGAGTGTGTGTTTAATTATTTTTTTCAATTATTTTATTATAGAATTAAATAAAGCCAGATATATGTTTCCCTTCATAGCATCAATGTTATTGGTATATCTGAATGCCCATGCCAAACATGTTTACATTTATGCATAATTTAATAGATATGCGTATGTTAACTGGATATAGACAGTGCAGCAGTTTTCGGACTAGTAAATGCACATATCCTCGCTCCAAATAGACTGTGTGTATAGACAGACCCCTTTCAATGTTTATAAACATTGTGTATGCATGCGCAGCTTGGCTGCAGAATGAAGGCACACTGCCATTGAGTTTGCCGGTATGCGCAGTGCAAAACGTTTATTTTATTCAAAATTAATAGAAATGCAGAACCCTAACCATATAAATTTAATATAATCTATTCGTTCAATATGTTTTCTATATGTGTTCCAAACAGTTTGTGTCTAGGTGGTGTGGTTTTAGAAATATTTCACTTTTTCTGTATGGATATTGCTCATACTATCAATCATAGCCATTGAGTTTGCAGTGTGACACTGTGTCGTCCTGCACCCAAAAGGTGCGCGCACTGACCTAGATACATATGCTGACGTCATATGAAATAGGTCTATATTCTGTGCTTCAGGACCAGAATGAAAAACGCCAGCAGGATCTCAGACAATCTTGGCATCAATCACCGGCAAGAATTGTCGCACGAATCACTGGCAGGTTCGGAATATAGCTGGTTTGGTATTTTGTGGCTTTCTGTTCTAGCAACAGCTAAGGTCATATCGAGCACTCGTGGCGATTTCATAGTGTTGCCCCACCGGGATGCCATAGTGCTGTCACTATGATACGATGTCTTGGCACTATCAGCCGACCAGTCGTTGTCCTACCCTAGTACTAGTAAATTGTTGGAATTTTACGTCCTGGAAACATCTAAGGTCATATCAGGACGGGTACCAACTTGTGACAGTGTGCACTCATGGCGACTTTATAGTTCTGCCTCACTGGGAAATTAGGCCTTTGGCCCTATGACCCAATACCCCACTCAGTCACATTATCCTGACACTGAGCTACCCAGTCCTTGCCCTATCCTATTAATGCCGAGTGCCAGGCTAGGAAATGAAAAGTATCAATTTGATAAGTCATTGGTTTGACTCGACCAGGAAACAAACTCCCGATCTCCAGCACGCGAGCCCCGCGCTTTACTGATTCGGCCAGGGGTGACAACCGAACGTGGTGACAACTGATAATTAAGGAAATCTTGGGTTTAATAATATAGTTTGACATGGTCGGGGGAGTATTCCGCGACCTCCCGCACGGAAAGTGAGTGCTCTATCCAATCGGTCATTTCGATGGTCGTTATTTAGCAATCGTCAACATGGTGGAGTTTAGCCTAATTTAAACCAAATCATGTCTAATTTTATTATCCACAAAAACAACAACAAAACAACCCACCCACACACACACACACAACAACTTCGCACTGCTCCACGAACTCACTTGTACTGAATGGACAGCTTACTGGCAGATAGACCAGTAATTAAATGTGTGGCACAAATAAGGTTGGTCGGTTGTTGGAGTTTTACCTCCTGGCAACATCTAAGGTCATATAAAAAAAAGGAAAGCTTGTTTTATTTAATGGCGCCTCTACAGCATATTGATTTTTATCATCGACTATTGGACATCAAGGATATGGTCATTTTGACATATCTTTGGAGGAAACCCGCTGTCGCCACATAGGCTACTCTTTTCGATAAGCAGCAAGGGGTCTTTTATATGCACTTTCCCACAGACAGGACAGCACATTCCACAGCCTTTGATGAAACAGTTGTGGACCACTGGTTGGAACAGAAAATAGCCCAAACTGCAAATGAGTCCACTGAGCAGGATCGATCAGATGATCCACACTCCGGTCATATCAGGACGGGTGCCGACTTGTGACAGTGCGCTCTCATGGTGACTTTATAGTGTTGCCCCAGTGGGAGCCCAGACTGCCAGCACCATGACCTGATGTCCCACTCAGTCACATTATCCTGACAGTGAGCAAACCAGTCCTTGCCTTATCCTAATAATGATGAGCACCTGGCTAGGAAGCGATAAGTATAAATTGTGTAAGTCATTGGTTTGGCTCAACCGGGAATTGAACTCCTGACCTTCCGAACAGGAGGCCCCCGCTATACCGATTCGGCCACCGCGCCCGGTACAGAAATAAGGAGGCGCATTTCGCGCATATTGGGGCGACAGGTAAGTTGCTAGTTCCTTCCAACATCCGGATTGAAACTCACGACATGTCTCCTTCAGTTCCTGCTTGTGGTCAGAAGGTCTATTTATATCACATAGGAAGCATTAATTTTCTCCTAACCGTAAACAGCCACGCAACTGTCTCCAACTATGACTATCGAAAGTCATGCTTGTAGATAGGTCTACTCAAGGAACATTTATGTTAACACTTTAATTAAAGTTTCATAGTCCGATGGATTTGAGTTTCTGCATTTTTTCTGAGATAAATATATTAACTTGATTGTTATAATCCACCTTACTTTAGATTGAAGTAACTTGTATTTTATATGGCTATGATTTGAGATATTTGAAGCGCAAACATTCTAAATTAATTTAGGCAAGCCTGCACAAAACTCTGACACCATAGATTTATGCAGTGACAGGTTCTGTTAAATTGACTCAATACGGCATTCTATGTGGCAACAAATGTTTAATAAGTGCACCAGTATCGAAGTCAGGTATGTAAAATCAAACCCAGATGAGTGTCTTTGCTTTGAAAATTTGATCCTTCATTGGACTATGCAGCTTTAATTAATATTAATAGCTATTATGATTTCTACAGTATTCCCTTAGTTTCATCGTCCATTAATACTACTGCCGTTAATACTAATATCATTTAAGCTGCTTTTATTTATTTTTATTTTCCTAACCTTAAATTTGGATGCTTGGGGCATGGGGGCGGGTGGGGGTGGGGTGGGGGGTGGGGGGTTGCTAGTAGTTATGGAATATCTGCCGGAACTTTTAATGCGATATGTGTACAAGTGCATTGGGAATGGGTGAATTCAATACTTATTATTCAAGATTGAATAATTATGTGAGAAAAGGTTTGTTTGCTCTAAGCAATAATCAAGCCACGTACCTTTTACGCGTGAGGTTAATTAATTTCCGATGGTATATATTATGTACTTGTATTTTAACATTTGGGTATATTCGAAGGAATATGGGGAAAAGTCATTTTATACCATAAAAGGTTCAATAGAAGTAAATCAATTGTCCTATTTAAGTATATTTATCTGACCGAGAGAATACAACACATGGAAACCAAAGAACATAGCGTCACAGACAGTCCTGATATGACCTTAGATGTTGCTAGAACGTAAAACAACAACAAAACAAAAAAACACAGACAGTAATAACACAACAGACAAATAACCTGGATATCTAACAACAAAAATAACCTGGATATCTATTTAGTTTTAAATCTGAAGATCCAGGCTCCTTTTGGTAAAAGAAACAAAACTAAAACCAGATTACCCCCCCCCCCCCCATAACCCCACCTACCTGCATATAATAAAAGGAACAAACACCAACACAAATAAAGCAACCGACTAGTCACCAGAAATGGTTGGTTGGTTGTTTGAGTTTTACCCAAACTCCAAATAGGTCCACTGAGCAGGATCGATAGAATGACCGATTGTTCGATTGACCGGTGTTCGATTTTAAATTCTGACGACTCGGGTGACCCGAGTCTCCCGGGTCGTGTTAATCGATTACGGCCCCAGGATAACAGCCACCGGTACCAGTCAAACATGTTTTCTTTTTGGGTAATAACATAGATTAATGAAATGGAGATATAACTAAACTATGCCATCATAAAACAATTTAAATCCTATCTTGCTGTAGTTATATCGGTTATTTAAATTTAAAAAAAAAAAAGGTTTTGGATTAAGCCCCCATTTTTGTCCACCCCGAGAGTGGAGAAGCATATTCGATTATTCGACCTGAGTCTGTAGGATATGTGCATGCGCCAAAAAGTGGGTCGGGTGACCCGAGTTGATTACTCGATTACCCCCCATGAGACTTGTTAGGTACGCTCGACTAACTGCTAATACCACTATTGGGGGTGAGAGCGGGCGAGGAAGCTGGCGGGCCTATACAGAAGTGTTTGTTGGTTGAGGAGGACAGCCAATTTGCAGGTATTCGGGGAATGTTGTCGTGCAGGTATAAATAGAGAGGCGAAACAAGAACGGCGTAGATGAACACTCACGCATGCATGTAGTGAGTAGCCCGTGACTGCGTGTGTTCGGGGCTGGTTGGTTGGTTATTGTGGTTTTACGTTCTGGCAACATCTAGGGTCATATCACGACGGGTACCGACTTGTGACATGGGAACTCACGGTTGTAGTATATGCTGACTTATGCAGCACTTATATGCATACATGACTTATATGCAGCACTATAAAGTCACAATGGTGACTTTATAGTGCTGCCCCACTGGGAGACCAGGCTGCCAGCTCCATGACCTGATATCCCACTGAGCCACATTATTCTATCACTGAGCCAAATAGTCCTAGTCCTATCCTAATAATGCTGAGTGCCTGGCTAGGAAGCGACAAGTATCAATTTTTAAGTCAGTGGTTTGACTCGACCAGGGTTCGAATTCATGGGTTCGCATCCTATGATCTACCAAAATGGGAGACGGATGCTCAACTCATTCGGCCATCCCATCTGGTGTGTATTCGGGGCTCGCAATATTGACACCACAACTAGGCTGGTGTCGCAAACAAGCTCAGTGTTGATGTTAATGTATCATGTTTGATTTTTGATTAATAATTTTTTTTTACAGTGAGACTCTTTTCGTTGGACAAACCCATAACATAGATATTATTATATTGCTATTTTATTATGGTTCTATTTTTATTATACTGCTATTTGATTATGAAACATTATTATCTAGTACAATCATATATTTAACTACACCTTTATTTGTTTAAGTTATGTTCTAAGACTTCAATTTTCTTATATATATGGTCGCTGTGAATACAGCATTCTCTGCCGACACGGCGTGACTTCACCAACAATCACCAACAATCACCAACAATCAAACACACAATCTGGCAATCAATCAATTATACATTGTTTTCTCCGTCAATTTTTACACTAACCTGCACTTGTTTGTCTATGTACATGGGAGGTAGTTTGGAATAAAGAATTTAATAGAATAAAATACATTGAGACAACCATTTGTTTGCAGAAAGGGCCCGGGTGGTGGGGGAGAGGGCTTAGCCTCCTTCTGGGTAAGGAATTCCAACCATGAATAGAATTCATACACGAAACCAAACGCTGATGCTTGGAAACATTGAATGGGTGGTTGTGATTGGTTGACAACGTGTGAGTGTGTATAGGGGTGGGGGGTGGGTGGTCGTGACCAAGTGGAGAACCATTGCGGTATGACCGAGACCTTGTCGTCCGGAACACACAGCTTTCTCGCCGTCATGACATCTTTATGCACACTTGCACACCCTCGACTATTTTTAGATTGTTATGACCCCTTCCTCATTACAGTAATAGAATCACAATGGCGTCGTGACTGTAACCAGGATGCACTGGTGGAAAAAGGCAAATGCAAAGTTTTGTGTGATCCAAGACAATGGGGACTACTGAACTTAATGAAGTTCCTATGACCACCCTTCCTCTTCACATGGGCATATTTTATTTGTAATGTTTTGCTCTAAATTCCAGTAATCAAGAAACCAAACAATTAACCATTAAATTCAACCCCACCTTGTAGAATTACCGAGAAAACTTCCCAAACCGCTTAGTTTTAATTATTTGTTTAAAGTAGTATTTTATATTTTACGAAAACATATAAGCAGTTTGCATGAAGAGCCTATTTCGCAATTAAACTTACGGGGCGTAATCAATTAATCAACTCGGGTCACCCAAGCTACTTGTTGGTGCATGAGCACATCCTACGAACTCGGGTAAAATTTGGGTGGAAAAAATGGTGGCTTAATCCAAAACCTTTTTGTGTGTTTAATAACCGATATAACTACAGCAAAATAGGATTTAAAATATTTTATGATTGCACAGTTTAGCTATATTTCCATTTCATTAATCTGGGTTATTACAAAAAAAACAACATGTAGGACTGGTACTGGTAGCTGTTATCCTGCAGGATGGTACCAGCGCAAATGTGAGATATTCGTTCCTAGCCACCCCCCACCCAGGATGGCCGTAATCGATTAACACGACCCGGGCGACTCGGGTCACCCGAGTCGTCAGAAATTCAAATCAAACACCGCGAGTGGAGTCGAGAAATACACGTGCCGTGTGCAAAACGATCCGACCCCAGTACCCACCCACCTCTTGGCTGGGGTTTGCTATGATGAGCGATGATGTCACATATGTGCTGGTACCTGTAGTATAACAGCTACCGGTACAACTCCTATGTGTTGTTTTCATACTTTTTTTTTAATAACACAGATTTTCAGCTTCTACAATCATACAATACTTTAAATCCTATTTTGCTGTACTTCTATCGGTTACTGAACAAAAATATTAAGTTTCAGATTAAGCCACGATTTTGTCAACCCCGAGCGTATTCGTTTATTCAACCCGAGTCTGTAGGATGTGCGCATGCGCCAAAAAGTGGCTCGGGTGACCCGAGTTGATTAATCGGTTACGCCCCATGTGGATTTCTTGAGTCGGGCCTTTTTGCCCACGGCACGTGTTTTTGTCAACTCCGCTCGTGGTGTTCGATTTGAAATTCTAGCAACTCGGGTGATCCGAGTCGCCCGGATTGTGATAATCGAATACGGCCCATATGTTCATACTCTACCCTAGGCTTATCGCCATAACACTGTGGGTAATCGGGAAAACCCCCCAGAAGGTATACGATGGGCTAAAGTTCCAAGTTAATGCAATTAATTGGCAACACTTCAGTATAGCTAATCAGTCAACACTCCAACATCATCTAAATAGGTGGCTGAACTGATTGACTTGCTTTGGTTGGTTGTTGGAATTTTACGTCTTGGCAACATCTTAGGTCATATCAGGACAAGTGCTGACTTGTGACAGTGTGCACTCATGGCGATTTTATAGTACTGCCCCACTGGGAAATCAGGCCGCCAGCACTATGACACGATATTCCACTCAGTGGTATTATACTGACACTGAGCTAAACAGTGCTTGCCACATCCAAGTAATACTGATCGCCAGAGTAGGAAGCAACAATTTTGTAAGTCATTGGCTTGACTCAACGGAGAATCGAACTCCCGATCCTGTGCGGGATGCCCGCGCTCTACCGATTCGACCACCGCGTCCGGTAGTATTGATTTTCATGATATAAGTTTATAATCTGATTTGCTATTATTTGTATTAGATCTACTGCTATTATTGCCATTTGCTATTATAATAATTATTATCAGCGATGGTACCTATTAGTACATGATAATATTGATCCAATCTTGTGCCTTAAACTTAAAGGAATGTGCCCTGAACTTCCTAGTGATACTCATTTCTACCACAGATGATGCATGGCCTGTTCGAATTGTTCCCAACGTGAAAATAAATTTTATGCGTAGAAATTCTCAGCGTAATATGTAAATACGGGCCAAGTTGGACCTCAATGCCACGTAGTTGACATGAGCGCAACGTCGGTATAGCGTAGTTATAACGTGGTTCAACGAGTGAGGACAAAGGAATAATTAATTGTGTCAATGTGAGGCTAGCGAAACTCCAGCGCGCGCGACGAAATCCTAGCATGACATTAGCGGCGGCAGAGCATCAAGCTGGCATGATCATGCCCGCCCTAATGTTGGCACGTCCGACTCGACCATTTTTCCTGACGTAAGTTGACATCGACCCACCGAGAGACTAGTGTCGGGCTGACGTGAGTCCACCGTGGCCAGCGTTCACAACACTTATGACAATGTTCGAAGGACGTCACAGATGTTACGCGCACGCAAGACATGCATCAGTGACGTCAACTATGTCAGGACACATTTATGAAACGTTTGAGCAACGTTAGGCATGTGTCACAGACACGTTTGACCTATGTTGAGATATGTTAACCCTACGTTGTCTTAGCACGGGCCGCACATTCCTCCTGCCTGTGCATCACTCTGACGTAAGACAACGTTGATCTAAAGTAGCTGATGCAGCTGAACGTCAGCGTATTGTGAGTGTTACGTCATCCCAACACAACTCCATCACGTCGAGCTACGTCAAAAGTTTTGGGCATGTTCAAAACCTTGATGCGCGCTGCCGTAACTCGACGTAACCTGACGTATCTCGAGGTCTGCCTAATGTAAGCATGACATAACCCACGGTACCTCAACATAATGACCAAAATTCACCTACGTTGGCTCATGTTAGCTCATTACATCGTAGTGTGACAGGCCTATTAACTTATTCAAGATGCATAAATAATTAAATTTATTCGGTTCAAGCATTGATGTTTTACTAATAATCTTTGTTTTGTTAAGTGGAGTTTGGAAAACGTATATATGGCAATTTGTAACATGCATGTAGGCCTAGGAAGCTTTGGCTAATATATATTATATTATATTATATTATATACCTAGAGTAACAAAACCTTGACCGAAAGAAACAAACATAAATAAGTTTACATTCAAGTAACCATGCCCCAACTACAACTAGCTACAAATGCCATATTACTGATAGCCTGATTTAACCCATGAAACAAGTTTAAACAAACAATAGAAATATACAAAATCACCTGGAGTAAAATACTCATTTGGTTCAGTTCTGCCCCCCAAAGCTCAAAGCATGTAGTTCGCTAACAAACCAACAGGCGCCGGCACAAAATATATGCTCTCACATCTGTTGTAAATAGCTAACATCAGAGGGCGCCACCATACATACAGAACCACTGGATACTCCCCAGGTACTGATGTAGTCAGTGATCTCCAAAATATGGAATATTCCGATCTCTATGAAAACACCCACCATTACACAAGGACTGGGTCACATTCACTTAGTTTCAAATATGTCGATATTCTTTTTCATGGTTCATCGCGCTATGTATTGAAAGATAAAGCATGATTGGAATCGAGTGAAGTCCTAATACTATCCGACCAGATGGGATGGCCGAATGAGTTAGAGCATCTGTCTCCCGTATTGGTAGACTGTGGGATCATGGGTTCGAACCCTGGTCAAGGCAAACCGATGACTTAAAAGTTGATACTTGTTGCTTACTAGCCATGCGCTCGGCATTATTAGGATAGGGCTAGGGCTCAGTGTCAGGATAATGTGACTGAGTGGGATATCAGGTCATGGTGCTGGTGGTCTGGTCTCCCAGTGGGGCATCACTATAAAGTCGCCATGGGTGCGCACTGTCACAAGTCGGTACCCGTCCTGATATGACATTCGATGTTGCTAGGACGTAAAAGAACAACAAACAAACAATGCTATCCGAAGCGTGTTGGTCCAACCCGATAGCGCCATCATTGGAGACGGCCAGGGGATCAGGCTACTGGACTGACAAAACAGACATCCGCTGCAAGTAGGCATCCACAGTCCGCCGATATGCGATCAATTTATCTTTATCTGTGCGAAGCTATAACTACCAATTTCAGCACATCCGTGAACCATGCGACAGAGTTTTATTCTTCAGTCCCAAAGAGAAAGCCACAAATCTATGTATCGTGCTGCCATCTATCAACTATAACAACTTAAGAAACGCCTATTAATTTAGTTCTCCCGAATATTCATAGGTGGCGCCATCGGTTTTAATAAGCGCGCACGAGTAGGGGAGGAGGTTGTCAGGTTGACGCGGTGTGGGAGGATTGTTGGAGAGGCGTGTCTGTAACTAGGACAGATACACATGTGTAGATGTCAAGAAGGAATTCCAGAGATGGAAGAGAAATACAAGGAGTTAAAAGGATAGAGGGTTATTATGTTGCGACACGAATTGAGCAATGTTGAACCATATAGTTACTCCCACAACACTGTCTCTGAGACAAGGCTACAGAACAACCCATTACAAAAAGTGTTGGAAGACTGGGTTTTAGATATAGATCTAACCCCATGAATTTGCACTCTAATATGCTAAATATATAAGTCAAATCATTGTTTATTACAACCCGGTATTTTTGAGTGACACATTTATGAATTCATATAATTAATATATTTAAATATCAAATTGAGTAATTTCTGTGGTTGTTATCTTGGTATTATTTTTCTTTGCATTCTCTACCAATTTCTCAATTTAGCACAAACATATATAATTACTGCACATTGGAACTACTTCCTCCACAGTTAATACCCATTGAAGCTGTTTTTGCACTGACTTAGAGATAGTTGTCTCTGGGCAGGGGTGACTCTTTTATTTAGCAGAACCCTTAGCTTGACACGGTCATACACATTACAAATAGCCGACTTACCGCACTTAGAAATGGTAATTTGCGCATAGAACACCAATGCATGTTATACGCACAGGACCGCTGAAGGTACCGCAACTTACCACATCGCTGCAAAAGTCAACAAGGCGAACTCAATCCGGGGAGTGACATACTGTACATATAATATAAGGATGAGAGGACTCTGGCCACATTATACAAGTCTTTGGTAAGACCACACCTGGACTTTACAAATCAAGTTTGGGCTCCTCAACTGGTTAAGCACATTGTAGCTCTGGAAAATGTACAACGTCATGCAAGAAGTATGATCCCAGGATTGGGAGTAATGTCATATGAAGATCGCCTGAGGAGACTTAAGCTATCAACATTGTCATATTGTCATCTCAGGGGAGATATGATAGAGACTTATAACATTATTACTGGAGTCTATGACAGTGATGTCACAACAGGTTTGTTCAACCTCAGAACAAACAGTAACACCAGAGGCCAGCGGTATAAGATCTTCAAGGAGAGGCCCAGACTTGAGGTCAGAAAGCACTCATTTTTCTTTCCAAATTCCAGTGACAGATCCATGGAACAGTCTCCCAGACCAAGTGGTTGAAACAGCAATGGTAGAACCATTTGAGAGAAGGCTGGACAGACATTGGAGAGGACACCCACAATTATATGACTTCAGGGCACTGTCGACCCACATGTGTGTGCATAAAAAAGTTATATTTTTGCCATAATGACCTGGCATTAGAGGCCCATTTGGGCCTAAATCACCCAGAAGAGGATCTGTAAGTTAATATGTAAGTTAACTTAGTGCTTCAAGCCCCAGTCAGACCTCACCGGATTGAGGAACCGGACAGAAACCGGACATGTCCGGTGAAGTACGGTAATGTACGGTTTATATATGGTACCCATCCGGCATGTCCGTTTTATCTCCAGTGGTGTCCGGTACAAGTTTTGAACATGTTCAAAACTTGTATCGGACACCGCCGGACAGACGTGTACGGTTGGTGTCTGGTTTACGTCCGTTTTGTCCGTTTCATGTCCGTTACTCATCCGTTAGGTGTCTGTTTTGTATCCTGAAGAGTCCGTTGACAGTGCTGCGGGAATTCGGTCGTCGGTTTTTGGCGCGTCTGTGAACAGTCCGGTAGGTGTCGGGTAGGTGTCCGGTTGGTGTCTGGTTGGTGTCTGGTTGGTGTCCGGTTGGTGTCCGGTTGGTGTCCGTTTGGTGTCCGGTCCATCCGTTTGACGTCCGTTTGACGTCCGTTTGACGTCCGTTTAACTATTCGTTAATGTCTGTTTAGTGTCCGTTTACCGTTCGTTTCTTCAGCGGCCGTTGCAACAGTTCGACACCAGACACCACCGGACTAGACAATTCTTTGTCCGGTGGTGTCCGGTACTCAGTACGGTAAGGTCTGACTGGGCCTTTACAAACATGCTGTTTGGATCGGGCTTCTCTGTGCTGCCACCTGGCGGATTCATAAGAGCTGTCTCACAGATTTCCCACAATTCCAGCGACTCTATTATTCGAGCGCACCCCCGGTGGGTCGAACCAGTTCGATCCAATTAAGGTACGTAATTAGATAGACACATACACACAAATGCACAGATATACACACAAACACACACGCAAACAAAGGAACACACATATTAAAGTTATTTAACGATATGAGCTCTAGACACGAGGGGCGTATTCGATTAATCAACTCTGGTCACCCTAGCTACTTTTTGGTGCATGCGCAAATCCTACAGACCCGGGTTGAATAAACGAACACGCTTCTCCACGCTCGGGGTGGAAAAATAGTGGCTTAATCCAAAACTTGATCTTTAAAAAAATAATAACCGATATAACTACAGCAAAATAGGATTTAAAGTATTATTTGATTACATAGTTTAGTTATATTTCCATTTCATTAATCTGATTTAATTTTGTTTAAACACACACAAAAACCTCAAAGGACTTGTACTGCTACAGGACGGTACCAGCCCAAATGTGATGTCATCGCTTCTAGCCAACCCCAGCCAAGAGGTGGGTTACTGGGTCGGGACTTTTTGCACACGGCACGTGTATTTGTCGACTCCACTCGCAGTGTTCGATTTGAAATTCTGGCAACTTGGGTGACCTGAGTCGCCGGGGTGGTGTTAATGGAATGCGGCCGAGGAGGTAGAACTAACTCTTGCCGATATCAGTCAGTTGGTTGTTGGAGTTTTACGTCCTGGCAACATCTAAGGTTATATCAGGACGGGTTGCCGATATAAAATAAATCGCAAGCTTCTGCGAGTTTAAAATTGCACAGTTCAATAGTATGGAGATTCTGCCATATTTTTTTTTAAGATAAAAATATTAGGCGACTGTCATAATCTTTCTTGCTTTAATTTGATGTACTTTTTATTATGAATACATAACTTTGGAGATATTTGAAGTGAAAATATGCATGGTTAATTTTGATATACATTTCGAAATGCTAAACACAATGGACTTCAACAATGAACGGATCTATTAAATTGACTCAGTTAGCTTTCTATGCAGCAACAACTGTTTAAAAGGTCACCGACATCCACGTTGGATAGAAAGGATTACATCCAAGTACATGTTTTGGTTTGAAAATGTGATGCTTTCATCGGACTATATTATACAGCCTTATGACTAAAACCCACATTGCTTGATGTTAACCAATTGCATTAATCCTTACAGATTTTCTATGTTTATTTAATACTTTCGTAATATGTACATAAACAATAATAAAATGGTGTATATATGTAGAATAGAATTTATTATATATATATAACGAGGCAGAGTTTTCTCTGCTTTGTATTTAATGAATTATTTATTGTACGTTCTCTTATTTATTCTTCACTGTAATATTCACTGCGGGCCACTCATTTTCCCCGCCACTGCCGCTTGGCTCATTTGTGCTTTAACTGCACTCACTGTACCACTGGATTTGAGCTTTTAGGTAGGGCTATTATTTTTCTCGGACAAGGACCTTCTAGCAAAAATAAAGAAGTTTCCTCACCACTACTCATTTGTGTCTCTCTATCCTTTACCGTAACCAATTTGATATATGTATACATACGCGTGAATGTACCAACAACACAGGATGTGGATAGTGTTGTCTATGTATTGATGTAGTTCCGGGTAAAGTTATATATATTTTTAACTATTATTTTCCATGTGTGCTTATTATCGGCAATTTAGCATTTTTTCTTTAAACCCCCCCTAAATTAAGCATTGTATATACTGATAGGAACATATATATATGAAGAATATGCAATTATACGAGTGTCCTTATTCCCTATTATGTGCTATTCGATGTCATATTCTGTGTCTGGCGCCACCATCCATATAACCTGTAGCGCTGCCATTGACGCTGATTCGAGTAATACCCCTGTCACACTACGACGTAACGAGCCAACGTGAGCCTAACGTGATGATTTTTCGTCATTACGTTGCCGTACGTTGGGTTACGTTATGATGACGTCATAATGACGTTAGAGTGACGTCGAGCAACGTCATGTTACGTCGTGTTACGTCGGCGCGCGTCGAGGTTTTGAACCTGTTCAAAACTTTCAACGTATCTCGACGTGAAGCCGTTACGTCGGGATGACGTGACAATGACGTTAGGTAGACGTTCCGCGATCGTTATAGCAGCGTAAATGACGTTAGAGTCACGTTATGTCACATCAGACCGACGGCCCGGGTGGGAGCAACGTGTGGGCAGCGTTTTGCACGTTACGGTCACGTTACGGTCATGTTGCGGTCATGTTACGGTCATGTTACGTTGGCGTTACGGTCACGTTACGGTCACGGTTATGGTCACGTTACGGTCACGTTACGGTCACGTTACGGTCACGTTACGGTCACGTTACGGTCACGTTACGGTCACGTTACGGTCATGTTACGGTCACGTTACGGTGGCGTTACGGTCACGTTACGTCCACGTCGCACCCGTTACAGCGACGTTACGCTCGCCTTGCACTAACGCCCGGTCACGTCGCCAATTACCCCTCCCCCCTAACGTTGTCACGTTACAGCTAAGGTCACGACGTACACCGACGTTACTTTCACGTTGCATATTACGCCCATAACGTCGACGTAATATAATTATTTTCACGTTCTGCCTACGCTGACGTAGTCACGTCGTAGTGTGACAGGGCCATAAAGGGAAGCCAGGGAACGAGTAGGGAGTAAAGGGAACATTTATTATGGTATGACGGTACAACGCAGGTAAGTCAGTCGACGGCATCGATGTCGAGTGCGGCCTCCCCGATCGCCGGAAGCTCTGAGGCCGCTGGAGCCGACCCTTATGGAGTAGTCCTTAAAATCGAGGGTGGGTGGGTGTGGTGAGTTGCTATGTCCAGGGTCAAGCGAAACCGAATGGCTAGGTGCGGGGGGGGGGGAGGTTTCGGTTGCTGGTGTTCGCCCAGCCCGCTTGGGGCGTGGTGGGTACCCAGCTCCCCTCACCAAATCAACGACAATTCGGAAAATATGCACCAATTGGAACCAGAGGCATGCTTCTTGTACCACTCATGCCCAGGACTTCTTTTTTTAAAAGCTAGGACATCATATTCCCTATGCCAGAGAATATATCTATCTCAACCCACTATTTGTCTTGTCTCTTATTTGTAGTACAGCCAGACTTTATATATATGTGATGTATAACGCATTATGCGATTATAAAGGCGCGGAAGGGAATTATTTCATTATTATTATTGTGTTTATTATTATTATTATTATTACACGATATACTGTACTACCTCCTTCATAACTGGTGGCGCCACCTCCGGCGCTCCCCGGGACCATCATACCCTAAAAACATCACTCGCGTCGGAGGATATATATACATGTGTGTGTCAGTCAATCACCACAATTGATTAAGGAATAAAGAAAGAAGAAAGGAAACCAACGATTTCTAATTAAAAAATACCAAGGCCAATAAAGACAAAGTTTGAGACATCTCTCCAGCCCAAAACAGAAGAAGAACCAACTAAACAATCCAACAAAGCACAACAACAAAGCGCCTCTCCTTTCTCTCTAAAATACCCTTGAGAGAAGCTTTGCACCCAGGGTTCCCTCATCTGTGGAACCACTTCCGGTGTTGAGGGTACCACAGAATTGGTTAGTGCAGGCGGTAGGTGGCGCCGTACTCGATTAGAGCCGGAAGTGACGCATGCGCCTGTGGGGTGAAGGGGACAACCAGGAGCACATCAATTAAATTATGTGCAGCTTGTACTTCATTAGCTTGTTTTCCCTCTCCACCCACTAGCTGCTGTTTCTCTGTGGAGGCTACACTTGGCATTTTGGTTGCGACAACTGGTCACTTGAACTTGAAGTGAAAAAGGCCCAATGTAGGAGGAGGATTTTGACAGGCAATTGTGGCTTCCAGTATAACCCAATGCAACTCAGTGTCGTCCTATGCCACAAGGAGCTACATTGTCTAAGCACCTAGATACATCATCATTTAGTTCAATAATTCTTTAAAGCTTTAGTTTAAAAAAAGGACAGTTCCTCTTCCTGCATAGTCTGATAAAAGCATAACATTTTAAAATCCAACACACTTATCCAGATTTGATCCTATATGTTGAACATAGATAGGGGTGTACCTATTAAGGATGGATAAGTGCTGTGTCAAAGGACACACTCTTGCAATTTAATAGAGCATGTTAGTACTGAAGCCTAGGAATGTTGAGTGCTTTACTAAATTATTATTTTTTTCATGCTGTCACTTCAAATATCTCCAAAGTTAACCATTTACAACAAAAGTTAGTTCAAACAAAAGTGAGGTCGATTATAATAATCAACATAATATATTTATCTAAAAAAACATTAGAAACTAAAAATACATCGGACTTTGAAACTTTAACCCAGTGTAGTCCCGGCTTAAGGCGTGGAAGCCACTTGGGATCCTTACTGGTACCGGGGCCTTGCTGCTTGGATATATTAGCGGCAGGTGGCGCCACTTCCGCGTCCAGCGCTCTGTACTGATAAGTAGGTTAATTGACATCGCGTTCTCCAATATAAGGTGGTAAATCACTGAGTAAATAACAATCTATTTCCAAAATTAGTCATTAAGAGCAGTAGAAACAAAGAACAACAAACATGTACACAAAAACAAACAACCCCGAAAACGATGGGATCTTGAAATGAATATCTCCATAGCGAATACGTTATCAATAGGATACAGCTATAATAGGCCTTGGACCTGTTAGCCGATTATCGGCACTAGTTAGGCAGTAATAATAATAATAATAATAATAATAAAAAGAAGCTGAAATGTTCTTGGTGGTTGTTGGAGTTTTCCGCCCTGGCAACATCTAAGGTCATATCAGGACGATAATGAAATGCTCATAATTCATAATTCTGTATGGGTTATCGTCACCGGGGAACACTTGGTGTAGCTCCCCTATATACATCCTAGTTTAATAAACAAACACACTGGTACACACACACACGAGTAATGTGCACAATTAAAAACAACTGATTATTAACACGCACACACACACGCATATATATATATATATATATATTTATATATATATTTATATATATATATATATATATGCATATTTTACCTCAGTACTAAGCCTCAGGCTACTCGTAGCCGAGGGAGAAGGAAGAACATCCGGGACCAGCAATTAGCATAATCAACTCACAACGGGAGGATGTTTGTTGAGTTGCTCCGGCAGTTTTCTACCTACAACGACATACTAACGAGTAAGTATTGGTTTTTGGACGGTAATTACAGTGGTATTGTTGGGACCCAAATAAAGCGATCGATATAGACCTATTTCATATGACGTCAGCATGGATGTCTAGGTCAGTGCACACACCTTTTGGCTGCAGGACGACACACTGTCACACTGCAAACTCAATGGCTATGAGCAATCTTCATCGAGAAAAGGTGAAATATCTCTAAAACCACACCACCTAGAAACAAACTGCCTGTTACACATATAAAAAACATATTCAATGAATAGATTATATTAAATTCATAAGGTTAGGGTTCTGCATTTCTATTAATTTTGAATAAAATAGACGTTTTGCACTGCACGTACCGGCAAACTCAATGCATTGTCAATGGTCGTGAGCAATCTTCCTACAGAAAAAGTTAAATAGCTCTAAAACCACACCACATAGAAATAAATTGATTGGAACACATATAGAAAACATATTCAACGAACAGATTATATTAAATTGATATGGTTACGTTTCTGCATTTCTATTACTTTTGAATAAAATAAACGTTTTGCACTGCTCGTACCGGCAAACACAATGACAGTGTGCCTTCGTTCTGCAGCCAAGCTGCGCGCGCATACACAATGTTTATAAACATTGAAAAAGGTCTATAGGGGAGTGATCGATCTGTGGAGGTGGTCGGTTAGAGAGGTTTTACTGTATATATATATGTGTGTGTATAACACATCTTTAGACACATTTGCTTTGTGGAGGGTTCGGCATCATGGTAGTCTAACCGCAGAATGGAACATTTTTTAAATATTTTATTTGGTAAAGTATTTATTCATCTGAACATGACATTTGTCAGTGCCGGGGCACTGGTCTTCCGGCCATCTTACTATTAGAATAAGTTTGATCAGTGCTGTATTAGTTACAGCACCGATCCTGTAGAATTAAGGGAGTGGCTCCTGCTGTATAGTGTACAGCAACAGTCACTGTAGTTCATGCAAAAATGAGGAGCAGCACCGAGTAGAAGGTGTATACTCGGGGCAACTCAAATAATCGTTGTGGGTTACATTTTTTCTCTTATAAAACAAGTTAAGTTCAGAGTTGACAAGACATTTTGTCTGTCTTATATAATGTTCAATGTGTTTAAACAGATTGATAGTTGTGTAGGATGTTCGGTGTGTTGATGGTTTGTTCATGATGGTTAAGGGTGGTGGCAGGGGAAGGGGGCCCATTGGGGTGGGTGGTACGGGGGAAAGCATAAAGGAAGGCACATTGGAAGGCATAAAGGTTACACCGGCATTGGCTCCGATCCCATAAGCTGCTCAATTCGGGGTTGACCTGAGCAGCTCAGGGAGAAAGTAGTTGGGGTCAGCTCCCCAAGGACAGCGCAAGGGTCGCGGGAAATTTGTACTAACAAATCTACAAAGCAAACATAAAACATCTGCGCTACATCCGCCATACAAAAATAACCAAAGAAAAGAAGAAAAAAAAGAAGGAAAGGCTTAGTTCACAAGGGCTTTGATTTTGTTAGATTTTATTTTCAATTACCTATATTTTATTTTGATTTGGAACTTATAGGTTTGAGTTATTCTTGGCTTTCATCTGAAACGCTGTCATTCAGTTGCAGAGCCTGCTTGTGGCCTATGGCGGCAATAATACAAATGGACTGCTGGTATAATATATTAAAGCATGTGGTCAGTATATATATATATATATATATATATATACTGATATATATATATCATATATATCATCATATATATCATATATACATAATATATATATATATCATATATACATTATATATATGATATATAAATATATGTATACATACAGTAAAACCTCTCTAAATCGACCGACCATGGGACCGATTTAAAGTGGTCCATTTAGGGAGTTAGAATATCATTACAATGGTATTGTTGGGAGCCAAATAAAGTGATCGATATAGGGAAGTGATCGATCTGTGGAGGTGGTTGGTTAGAGAGGTATTATTGCATATATATATATATATATAAATATATATATATAAATATATATATGTATATATATATATACATACAGTAAAACCTCTCTAACCGAACACATCCACAATGCCCATGCAATACCATTGTAACGATTAAAAAAACCCTCCTTAAGCCGACCACCTCCCTAAATGGACCATTTAAAGTTGGTTCTATGGTCGGTCGATTTAGAGAGGTTTTACTGTATATATATACCAAGTGCAGCATGTGACACATCAACTGTTTTTCAACATCGAAATGCAGGTACCACAAAACCCTTCAACACCATCCCCACCATCCGGCCTAAACTAACTTTATTTGGGAGGGTAGAGCATGGAGCAGGAACTCTAAAATTGGCAATGACAGCACCTGCTCCGTCGCTTAAAAATCTAGTCACGTGATTTTACCATGTATTCCTAATATGAATATTTGACGTATATTAACAAATGAGTCATATTCAAGGAATATCGGAGGACTGCATTGTGCTTAGAATGGGCTATTTCAGTTGCAACCCAGTAGGTAGGGACTGGTCCCTCGAGGACCACTAGACTAAGTACCCCATGACTATTATTATAATTAGTTCTGTGACATCACACAGGAAGGGGGCGGGTGACCCCCTACATAGGTTATGAGGCATACTCCAAAAGCTTCAAATATACTTCAAATTATAGTAGTGTTTGCACTACTTTCCGAGTCTGTAATATTACCGACCCACCCTCTGGGGAGGCTTAGGACTAACGCATGTAGATATATACACATAAACAATACTCCTACTCATAGAGGTAGAAAATGAAACCGCCAAAATCCAGCAAACCGAAACGGAAATAGCCCTCTATGGGCGCCGCCATTTGTAAACTCGTGTTGAATAACAGAATAATGAAAATCCAGCAAATGGAAACGGAAATCGCTCTATATCGGCCGCCATTTGTATACTCATGTTGAATCGCATAATAATAAATAAATAATTCTCCGAGCGTTTATATGTATGTGTCAATAGACTAGTTTGTAATTCCAAACTTTCATGTTTATGCCAAATTGTTCTGTATTTCTATTAATTTAGTTTTGCACTGCATGTAGTGGCAAACTCCATAGAATGCAAACTGAATGGCCACGGGCGTTTGTTTGGCTCTCGACTCCGTTTTCAGCGCACATGCTATAGACAGTTTCGTAATTCCAACTAGTCTAATGTGGGCAGGTCAGTCCTAAGCATTGCTTATTCATATTATTAATTGTATTATTCCCTGCTCTGCATCACTCTGAGTTCTAACAGCTGAGGAATGTCATTGGGGCTGAATGACACCAACAGCAACGGCTGAATCACAAACACCCTCAGACCTAGATAAAAGATTCACCCGGTACTTGTAGTACACGGGTGAAGGACAATGTAGTGTAAAGACGGGCGAAAATAGCTTTAGCATGGAACAGTAACTAGAAACTGTGGCTCCAGTATCAAATGGCTATCCACATAGGCACAGAGTTGGTGAAATGGGCGAGAATGCAAAAAGACAAGATGGCGGCGGTAGAACACCATCAATTTCACTTTTAAATCTTATTAAACTAGATATTTTATTATATTTTCCAACTCAAAGGTAGCGGGTAAATATGAAGACATCTACAAAGAATAAATGTTCCTTCTTAGATTGTGAAATTAGGCTCTTATTTCATTAACCAGCTTTTTTGACCGTTTTTATATAGGGCTGGTATTCACCCGTGTACTGCGAGTACAGGGTGAATCCTTTATCTACCTCAGACCACGATTGAACCCAACAGGCCTTCCAGGGAATATATGCTGTTTCAAGCTATACAAAATTACTAGCCGCATCTGATTACAATAATTATGAATAAATAATGTAGTAGTCTGCACTGACCTCCTAGGCAAGGAGCTGCATAGACAGGTAGGCGTGGGTAGTGTGGTGACTACATAAGGGAGCCTAGGTGGTGTAATGGTTAGCACACTGGCCCGGGAAGGGAGTCTAGGTGGTTTAATGGTTAGCACGCTGGCCTGGAATGCAAAGAGATGTGGGTTCGAGTCCCACTCCAATTCCAGGGGATGAGTGTAGTAGTCTGCACTGACCTCTCACTGTCTCAGGCAAGGAGCTGCATAGACAGGTAGGCGTGGGTAGTGTGGTGACATCAGGGAGCCTAGGTGATGTAATGGTTAACACACGTTTTAAGTATAATGCACTGTCCCAAGTCAATACTCGTCTGACATGAGCTTAACTGTTGCTAGAATGTTAAACCCCAATCAGTCCAAGCCAGCTCCACCCACCAAAATTACCCCACCCCTAAAAAAAACCAGACACCACAACCACAGTAGACTGCACAATGAATTTTGCTCATGTGTGCTGAGTATTGGAATTTATCCAAAATATTGTTGCGAAACAGAAGGTGAGTTAAGCCATATTTGCACGTATAATTGCTTTCACAGCAGATACAGTTATGACTGATTTAGCAAACCAATGCAAGCATTTATTTGTTACTAAGACGCGTAATGCCAGGAGTAGACCAGTCGAAAAACTTCCTTCATTCTCTCCTGACAGGTCATTTCCGATGCATGTCCTCAACAGTGTAAGATGCCCACAGTGTGCAATAGCAAATACAACGTACAACAACACGCACCACTCACTGCTGCCACATATGAATTTCTGAAATAATCATGCAGTTGCGCTATTCCATGGTAAACAAGGTACATTGTCTTTGATCAGGTGTAGTAGTAGTAGCTTTCTTACTCAGGCATAATCATAAATTTTATTTATGTATCTCACAGATTAAATTGCTTAAAGTATGTTTGAACTTTAATATGTGCTATATAATGTATTAAATGAATAAAAAGAGGTGGAGTTTATATCCTATTCGGTTTTATCGAACCTTAATTAATTCCTCACTATTTATTATGTACGTCTTATTTATTTGTTGTGATATTTGCTGATGGCCGGAACCCACTCCGCCTGGCTGGCACCACTTCCGTGTCGCCATAGCCCAGCCAGCGCGCGTCAGGATCACATGACCTCCGAATATTTCCTCTTTTCCCCCCCCCTGGTAGGGCTGTTTATTGCTCGGCCATATGGGCCTCGGAAATAAAGGTAGGCTTCCACCACTCCTCGTCTCATCTCTTTATTTATCCTCCTGAGTCGTATCATAATATAGTTTTCATTATTAATATTAGGAGATAATGCACTATAATTGTCACGCATTGTCTTTGTCAGGGTGCACTAGGGAACCTGTCCCATTGTTTCAATAGTCCAGTGCTAATACCATTTACCTTGTTTGCTGTATCTCACAGGAAAGTGCTGAGTGGCGCGTCTTATCGTACATTGTCTTTGGCAATAGCTAGACAGCATCATTACTCATCATATATCACATTACTGACCATATATCACATTACTCATCATATATAAAATTGCTCACCATATATCACATTATGCACCATATATTATCATCAAGAGTAGTGTCGTGAGTTTGTGTTTTTTTGTGTGTGTGTGCAAATAAAGGGAAATATTGTGCCTAGGGTGAGATTCGAACCCACACTGCCATTCCAGAGCTAGCATCATATCCATTAATCCATCTAGGCTACATTATGCAGTCATCCTACCCATGCCTCTACTGGTGAGGTCAATGCACCTCACTGCACTCACCCCCCTGGAATTGTAAGTCTCTTACAGTTACAAATATCTAAGTGATTCACTTACAGTACATGCACAGGGAATGTTCAACACTATGTAAAATATTCCGATAATGATGCATTGGTGGGGGAATGCGAATGTTCTATTTGTGAAATGGGTGTATACATGGCCAGGCGCATAGATGTATTTATGTAGTTGCTGGTGGTACTTGATTGATTGGTAAATAGACATTGTGGTGCTAGTAAGATAGTGTTTAAGGGGCACTCATAGCTCTACCCACTACCCCCTCCCCCCTCTGCTAGTCATGGATCACCACACACTCAGCTCAAGGCAGGTGGTGGCCAGGGGAGCCACACAGCTTGGTGGTGGTGGGCAGATCACTGTAACCATGGGGACTGGAAATGCTTGTTTCTCATTGGTGGAGCTAGAAATGCTTTTTTTCTCATTGGGAGAATGTGGTCAGGTGATATACCATACTGGATCCATGTACCATATAAATAATAAACCTGAGGGCTTGACTCTCTCTCTTCTTTCACTCTTTATACTCTTCCTTTCTCTTTTTGCCTGTATTGATTTCACTATAGCCTGCCTACACAACCACAGATTTGAGCCGTGGACTTTACAACTATACATTGTGCAGCATACACATAATCCTGGTCATGGAACCAATGCCACAGGGGGTATTTATTTGCAAATAAGGGGAAGCATTGTGAGTAAAATGGGATTCGAACCAACACTTCTACCATTCCAGGGCTAGCATCCCAACCTTTAGCCTATCTAGGATCCCTGTGGATAAAAGATTCACCCTGTACTTGTAGTACATGGGTGAATGACAACATTGTGTAAATACGGGCGAAAATAGCTTTAGTATGGAACAGGAAGTAGAATGCCTGCCTCCAGTATCAAATGGATACTTATATCAGCACAGAGTTGGTGAAATGGGAGAGAATGCAAAAAGACAAGATGGCGGCATTGGAACTCCATCAATTTCACCTTTAAATTCTATTAAACTATATGTTTTATTATATTTTTCAACTCAAAGGTCGCGGGGAAATGTGAATACATATAAATAGAATAATTGTTGCTTCTTAGATTGTGAAATTAGGCTCTCATTTCATTTCTCCGTATTTTCGACCGCTTTTATATAGGGCTGGTATTCACCCGTGTACTGCGAGTACAGGGTGAATCCTTTATCTAGGATCCCTGATGCAATCACCCCACTCACGCCTACCTCTGGATGTGGCATTTCACAGAGGGAAGTCAGTGCCCCCAAAGAACCTATAATACTAAGACTGCTCACTCAGCCTGTACTGTGTAATCAAAATGATCAAACCCACCACTTGGTGCGCTGGCTGTTCTCTTGGTTAAACAGTTGCTATATTATATGTATAAATGTATATATGAATGTGAAAGATGTGTGATGATCGCGATGATGATGATGATGCTGATGATGATGTGTATTTGTTCATAGCAATTTCATATTGATGTGTATTCATACTTACCTATATCATGTATAATATAATTGTATGTGTTTACATGTGAAACACCAACCAGCAGCCGGGCTGATCAAACCCACCACAAGGTGGCACTGCAAAATTTACATTACCATTGGAGAGATAGGGAGTGAGCCATCTTAGTATTATAGGGTCTTTGGTGCCCCTCACTATGTTACTTGTTAGTATTTGGCAAAGAACCATCGGAGGGGGGGGGGGGGAGGGAGTGTGAAGGGAGGGGGGAGGATGTTAGATGGAGGTCTACCAAGGATGGGAGACGTTGGGGTGGGAGGGTGTTAGAGGGGGAGGATGGAACCACCTCAGTGCCTCACCAACTTTGCGCTGGAATCAATTGACCTAATTTCAGGTCTTACCCAAATTGATCCACTTATGGGGTACTCAGCCTTCGGCATCCACCCAATCTACATCCTTTTGTCTTCCCTGCCTATCGACACCTTTATTTATAGCTGTCACTTCCATAACCCACAATGCAATGCACTTCAGAGCAAGTTTCGATGCTAATGATGCTAAAATCAAAAGCAGGAAACTAGATAAAACAATAACGGAATCACTTGTAAAAAAATAAAATCTGTTCTTGAAACTCACATGCTTTTTCTGTTAAACAAAATATGAAATTCGTGTACATTAAAACCTCTCTAAATCGACTGACCTTGTGACCGACTTTAAATGGTCCATTTAGGGAGGTGGTCGGTTTAGGGAGTTAGAATATGGTTTCAATGGTATTGTTGGGACCCAAATAAAGCGATCGATATAGGGGAGTGGTCGATCTGTAGAGGTGGTCTGTTAGAGAGGTGTTACTGTATTTTGCAACATGAATGTATTCCATTGTGATGAATTCTCTCTGTAAAGGACGAGTGTCTAATTATATATTGTAATTTTATTGTGTGTTTCCTTTCCATCATATTTAATAGAAAGCCAAAATGGAGTTTTGATAACGCAGAACACTGACGCGTTAGTAAACCATGCACCGCACATACGTATTGACTGTATGTTGTATGCTGTTGCTGCTGCCCTGCTCTATTCTGTTTGTGCCTACATCCTGGAGTGACTCGTAGTCTACTGGGCTTCCGTTAATTTAAAACCAGCTCATGGCTAGCGTTGCATTGTCGTCTGCTCTAGCTAAATGTCGACTGCTGTCAAAGAAACTCACAGAACAATCAAATGCAGGCTTTTACACTGAAAACACTGGTTGAGGATTGTATTTAACAACTGTAGAAGCAACCCAAGGCAGTTTGTTAAATGCTGAGAACAGGGAACCCGTTTGATTTAAGAACGATACATTGGTTAATGGGGTAAGTCTGCCTCGACACAAAAGGCGGGAAATACTAATGTACGCAGGTCACGTGACCAGTATCACCTCCCGTCACATATGCACCTCTCGGCACGTCGCTGACCAAACCGCATGGCAGATTGCGTAGGGCACCTGTGCAAGACATAATGGGTTCGATTTCCGGCCGAGTGAAGCCAAATATTTTCTAAATTAATAGTTGTCACTACTTAGTCTGATACCGGACGCGGTTCCCAAATCGGTTGATTGCAGGCTTCTGGTTTTGAAGGTCGGGAGATCGAATCCCAACCGAGTAACATCAATGACTTATAGAATTGATACTTGTCGCTTCCTAGTCTGGCACTCAGCATTATTAGGATAGGGCAAGGACTGGTTACCTCAGTGTCAGGATAATGTGACTCAGTGGGATACCAGGTGATGGCGCCAGCGGCCTGGTTTCCGAGTTGGGGCAGCACTATGAAGTCACCATGAGTGTGCACTGTCACAAGTCGGTGCAAGTCCTGATATGACTGTAGATGTTGCTACGATGTAAAACCCCAATAAACAAACTTTGTCTGGTGCTGGACGTTGGATTGAATGAATTGATGTTACTTCATTTGCTGTCATTGCTGGGTACAGAGAACTAACAACCAGTGTTTAACATTCTCTGTTCCCTGGTAAACAAAAACAACTGGAACTGGTTAGCACAGAATCAGAATTCTGTGCTAACCAGGGTTAGCACAGAACCAGATGACTGAGTGGACATCGGATCCTGATGCCTGGCTGTAGAGCAACACTATAAAATCTCCCTGGGTGTTCATTGTCGCAAATGGGTACCTGCCCTGATAAGACCAAGGGCCAGTGGGAAGACAACCATTAATGGTTACACTGTTCCTGTCATTTCTATTGATAACAGAATAGTATATTTTTGTGGAATAATGTATAGAAATTGTGAATAAAATGTCTTAAATGTGTTAATGTGTTGTGAAAACATACAAAAACTAATTAAGCGCTGTCAACAAGGACACTCTCATTCAAGGCCTAAATTAGCTAACTCTATTAAACCAAGGGGTAGTTTTCCCACAGCACCCCCCACCCCCACACACATACATTTTCACCCCCCTTCCAACACCTGCCACTTCTTAGCCTCTCCAATGATGATACCTCAGCCTCACGCTCCCACCTTCTATGGCTGCCCAACAGATTCGAACCTGGGTCTATATCGTTCACCTAAAAACTCAGGTGACGGGAACTCCTCAATTGGAGGTTCATTTTTGTTTTCGCTACTGTAATGGTTTTTTTGGCGACCGGAATGACCGGACGCTATGGTCGAATCACTGAGGGCATTGGCTGGCTTCCAGTGTGGGACGTTTTCTTTTTTTTTGTATTCATTGAATATAGTCTTTTGTCAGCGCCGTGGCACTGGTCTTCCAGCCATGTGACAATACAGTTATTTACAATATATGCATATGTAGTTTGATATTGTCACCAGCAGCTAGCCCAAATCAGCTGAAATAACAATATCAAACATTCAATGGTATAGTTTGACAATTCACATATAAAAATAACAGTTATATGTTGTATTCATACACCCTTGATACATACATGTGTATTGATTAGACCTTTACATTACGGAGTGGTTAGGTGCATAGTTTCCCTTCATAGGTTTGTATGCCTACTATGTTGTGAATTGCAAAACTATCATGTTGTTGGAGTTAACATTTTGAGATGGAGTGAGTGTTAGTAGAATGGTTTGTTTATTCTGTTAGATAGAGTGTGGTTAGCTTATAGGGTTATGCTTAAAAGGTTAATACCTCAGGTGTGTTTTTTGACTACATGAAGTAGTTTGAGTAAGTAGGTTGTTAGTAATGATGGGATAAACAATGCTTGGAGGATTGTACGTTTCAGTCATTTAGTAGTCTAGTACAGACTTTATTAGTGTCTATGTTTATACAAAGACCCTATATTACCAAGACGGCTCACTCAGCCTGTACTCTGTAATCAAAATGATCAAACCCACCACTTGGTGTGCTGGCTGTTCCCCTGGCTAAACAGATGCTATATTATATGCACAAATGTATATATGAATGTGAAAGATGTATGATGATGGCGACGAGGACGACGATGATGTGTGCCTGTTCATAGCAATTTCATATTGATGTGTATTCATGCTTACCCGTCTCATGCATGATATAACCGTATGTGTTTACATGTGAAACACCAACCAGCAGCTGCCACAAGGTGGCACTGCAAAATTTACATCACATGGGAGAGATAGGGAGTGAGCCGTCCCAGTACCATAGGGCCCCCGGTCCATAGCAACACTACCAGACTGATACCCATTTCTGAATTTGCTGGGCAAATAATTTGTATGGTGGATAACTTGGTTTGTTGGCAGCAGGTAAAGGAGCGCGTGGGGTGGTGGGAGGGGGTTGGGTGGCCATAGATGCTTATTATAGATAGCTAATTAAATTGTTGTGTGTTAGAACCCCAACCGAGTCAAAGCAATGACTTACATTGCTTGTTTGTTGTTGTTTTACATCCCAGCAACATCTATGGTCATATCAGGACGGGTACCGACTTGTGACAGTGCACACTCATGGCAACTTTATTGTGCTGCCCAACTGGAAGACCAGGCCACCAGCACCATGACCTGATATCCCAATCAGTCACATTATCCTGACACTGAGCCAACCAGTCTTTTTCCTATCCTAATAATGCTGAGCGCCAGGTTAGGAAGTATAAATTTTTAAGTCATTGGTTTGACTCGACCAGGGTTCGAACCCACGACCCCACGGTCTACCAACACGGGAGACGGACGCTCTAACTCATTCGGCCATCCCGTCTGGTCCCCAATGACTTACACAATTGATACTTGTCGCTACCTAGCTTAGTACTTTGCATTAATAGGGTAGGGCAAGGGCAGGGTTGCTAGGTACCAGGGTAATATGACTCTAGTGTGGTATTGGGTCATGGTGCTTGCAGCCCAGTCTTCCAGTAGAGCAGCACTATAAAGTCACCACGAGTGTGCACTATCACAAGTCAGTACCCATTCTAATATGACATTAGATGTTGTTAGGACGTAGAATAAAACAAGCATATTCACCAGATTTCGCCCTTTTTCCTATACATACCCTTACTTACGGCTCTTTTACACAGTTTTATTCTGAGGAAATGGAAAAGTAGAGAACCAACGTGTGAGAAGTGAGTTGCTATGGTAATTTGTCTGGTGTTTTGGTGGATTAGTGTTTAGTAGTACATTGGGCAGTAAGATAGTTGTGATTGGTTAATATTAGAGTAGTCTGTACTAACCTCTCACGTAAAGAGCCGCATAGGCAGGTAGATGCGGATAGGGGGATTGCGTTAGGGAGCCTAGATAATGTAATAGTTAGGATGCTAACCCCAGAATGGTCATTAGTGTTATAGCCCTGTGACACAAGGACGCATCGCGCAAGCATGCGCCAACATAGGTGATTTTGCGCCAATATGTTGGTGTATGTCGATATGCATTATGCGAACGTTATTGTTTTGTGCATGCACAAAACTTTTGACATTCGACAATGTGTGGCTTTTACGTCGAGCGTACGTTATATATATGTTAGACATACGTCGATGTACACACTCGGAAATCAGGCCGCCGGCCTCATGACCCGATATTCCACTCAGTCACATTATTCTGGCACGGATCTAACCAGCTGTTGCCCTATCCTAATCATAGGTTTGACTTGACTGGGAACCGAACTCCCGATCTCCCGCACGCGAGGCCCACGCTCTACCGATTCGGCCACAGCGCACAGTCAATTGTAAATATGGAGAAATAGCGTGGCCGAATGGGGGAAGGATGTGTGTGTGTGGGGGGGGGGGGTCACCCTCTCCCACATGGGGGGGGGGGAAGTCCAGGGGGCCTTCTCAGGAAAATTGTGAAAAATATGATACAAAATTGTGCATTGTGGTGTATTTGGACAACAAAATATGAGTCAAAATAACAAATCTAAACAAGCTAAACTGATTCTTGCAAAATAAAAGCACAATATCGGGAGATTGGGGTTATTTTGCTATACTTTAGGGAGATCTGCCACCAAATCGGGAGACTTAGCACGTCTGAGCCAAGCACTGGAGAGATGGCATTGTGTGATTTATTTCCTTTGGGCTACTTTATATAAATGGTTGTTTTTCATACTCTAGACAGGTGGTAATGTAGCAGAAGTAAGCTGTAGGGCAGTCTAGTTAAGGCAAGTGCATGGTTCATTATGATTAAAGCTCTTCACCACCAGATGGGATGGCCAAATGAGTTGAGCGTTCGTCTGCCGCTTTGGTAGATCGTGGGATTCAAACCCGTTCGAACCTTGGTCAAGTCAAACCAATGACTTAAAATTAATGCTTGTCACTTTCTAGCCAGGCACTCATCATTATTAGGATAGGGCAAGGACTGGTTGCCTCAGTGTCAGGATAATGTGACTGAATGAAATATCAGGTCATGGTGCTGGCAGCCTGGTCTCCCAGTGGGGAAGCACTATAAAGTCACCATGAGTGCGCACTGTCACAAATCAATACCCATCCTGATATGACCTTAAATGTTGGCAGGACATAAAACTCCAACAACCAACCAATCAAGGTCTTCACATGAGGAAGCCATGGAGCACAAGGAATCACGTGTTGGTGGGGTGTTAGTTGTCAGAAGTTGGTTGTCCGATGTTGGTGTAATGGGGTTTTAGCCCTTTTCACAACCAGGACTAACCCAATGACTGTATGAACGAGAGGGTATCCTTTAACATGTCAAACACATATATTTCGCTTCCAGCCGCCGTTGACTTCCGGTCGGTGAAAGCTGGGTTTTATGGCAGTAATAATTTACAATTCACAATAGGCTAGCAACTGTGGTATCTGATTTCCCCAGTAGGTGGAGTCAGATGCGTATCTATCAATTGATGGTGGAGGGGATTGAGGGAAGTAGCGATGCAGAAATGGATGGATGGAGGGATGGATGGGCGGATGGGTGGATGGGTGGATGGGTGGATGGGTGGATGGAGCCGAGCCATTCTATTTCTTTATCGGGTGGGTTGCATTTTTCAGGGGATAAAACTAGTCCAAGTCTTGATGTTATCTCGAGGAGGTCGTTGTATGCTGAGTGCGCACTGCTGCTGTCTGGTGCCACCCCGACAAAGTCGTCTAAATAGCAGTGTGTGAAGTGGCCCTTCTTCCTCATCAGGTATGCAACGGCATTCGTAGTTCTGGCACATGCCATAGCTGAAGTTCGGCAGCCAAAAGGTGGGGCGACATCAGTGTAGTATTTTCCTTCGAAGGTGAGGCCAAGGAGTGGGGTGGAGAGGGGGCAGGTCCTGAGCTGCCTGTAGGCTCGTGCAAGGTCGGCGCACCAAAGAAAACAGTCAGGACCGAGCCTGGCCACCTCATCAGCAGCATTCATTACATTGGGTAGGGAATAGGAGCTGGGGCGGCCTTGGTAGTATCCTCTCCGTATTCCACAGTTGACACTAGCCCCCTTTGGCCAGCTAAGGTCGACGATGACGCGCCTGTCGGGAGTGTTCTTCTTCGGGCGCGTCATCATCGGGCTCGTCTGAGACCAGGGGTGAAGGGTGGCTCCTTGAAGGGGCCGAGTAGTGCCCCATGGCTGAGTTCAGTCTCTACGTATTTCTTGATGTAGGTGGTATGTGCAGGATCTTCACGATGGTTGCTGTTTGTATTGGTAGGAGGGGCATCACCGGTATAATCGACAGGCCAGCCAAATTCTAGGAACTCGACTACCTGCCGATCATGATAGTCCGCCAGGGTGCTCTTCCAGGCACAAATATTAAGTCCTGATCGTATTGGGACCCGGGCCTTCATGTAGTTTGGTAGCGCCGTACGCCTGACGTTGTTATATATTTGAATATATTCAGTATGGCCCACCCACATGTCATGTCGAGGGTGAGGCCAAATGCGGTCGAGTGTGGCACTATACTCGACTGGGGTAGGCGGAGGGTGTGTCTCGGTGACGGGTGTCACTTGTTGCCCGATGCCAAGAATGTCTGCATCTGTCACACCGATGTCGGTGCAGCTGTCGTATCCTCCTGTTAGGACGGCCGTTGTTGTTAATGCAGTAGATCTGGGCTCCACGTGTCTGTTGTCGGTATTTTTCGTGGAGCCATTTCTCAAAAACCCTGTGTGGGTTGTTGGTTTGTTGAACCACTGGTTTGGCCCGATTTCTTGTCTGTGAATCTCTGCTTATTTATGTAGTCTTTCTCGCGGTGCATGTTTGCGCGGTGGTGTTTATTGGCACACCAAGCGCAAACATGCATCTTCTTGTCAGGGTGCTCCCCATGGTTAGAGTTGAACCCGCAGTCGATCCCCCAGTTCCATTGGTGGCAGGGCTTTCCATCGGTGTCACGGTTGAAATCATTCCTTGTGACATTGTATGGGTTCCCACTGGAACTAGGCTGGTTGTTGGCAGTGTTCCCGGCCATGCGCGACTGATTGAAATTGTATTTTGTTGATCGGTGTTGATTGCGGGCCGGTAGGCGAAAGCCAACAGCATAGGCATCCCGCTGTAGATCTTTAATGGCGTATTGGTCATTCCAGCCATCGGGGAGTTGTCCGTCATCAATCATGGCGAAGACCTGTTCTGACCAGGAGCGGCAAGTTTGCCACTCCCAGTCACATGCCATGATCGTCAGCTGGTGGAGGTGTTCAAGCAGGGGGTCTTTCCAGGAGACGGGCACTTCAACCACCTTCATCATTTTACACAGGGAGCCCATGTACTCTGCGAACGTGGCTTCACCCACTGCGACTTTCTCCCTCTTAATCCCGCGAGTTACAAATAAATGTGGCAGTAATGCGGATTTACCTTTTTTCTTTCCAATGGCGGAGCCAGCGGCAGCTAAGAGTTCATTGATGGCATCGGTGTGTTCGTTGCTTGATGCGTCCCTGTTGAGCCTAGCTGACTGAGTGCGTGCCGCTTCGGCTTCTTGGCAGCAGTCATCATACTGTGTGTCATCGTATATTTGGTGTTTTTCGGCATGTGTGGGGATGCGTGGTTTCCTCCTTGGTGCTGGTATGGGTTTGAAGGTTGGTATCTCCTGTTGGTGCGGTGGTTGGTGCCGGCTCACCATCGGCGCACAAGCGCCGGCACAGTCACTGTCGCTGTCACTATCCGATGTCTCGACATGGGTGACCGTGTGTTTTTTCTTGTGCCTGCCAGTCTCCAGTGCCTCCATTCTGGCGACCATCTTTGCTTCGAAGTTGTGCATCTGTTCTGCCATCGCAGCTTGCATGGCTTTGATGAGCTCATCGTTGTTGCTTATTGGCTGTGAGGTGGCCGATGCATTTTCAGGCATAGACGGTTTTTCTTTCATGGTTGACTGATAAGTATCGTCAGTGTCATCCTCACTGAATATTTTGCTCTCATTTATGAGCTTTGGACGTCCGCGATTTTTGGGCGCCTTGTTCTGCTTGTTTGTTGCCTGTCTTTTTAGTAGTATTCCTAGCTGTAGGCATGTTGACAGGAAAGCTGGTGATATTAGGGACGGCAGGTGCGTTGGTTCCTGTAATGGTTTATCGTTGTTGTCACTGTGAATCTGTAGGTTTTGTCGGCTCCTAAAATAGGTAGCACAATTTATAAAAGCCGGTAATTGAGTAGACTGACGTAAGATAAATGGCGTGAGATAAAATGTCAGATAAATGGCGTCAAGTGAAGATTAGCCCGGCAAAGAATAATGTATATAATGTAATGAATAATGTATAATAATTATAGTACTCCGGTATAAAGGAGTTTTGGGAAGAATAAATGAATGAAAAAATATATCTTGTGTTCTAAAACGCCGGAGTCCAGTGGTGTAGTATAAATGGCGTCATGTAAAATGTCTGATAAAATTGAGGCCAATGAAGACTACGGCACAGAGAAATTAAATGAGTAAGGGAAAGTAAAGATGATACTGGCGTAAAAAGTTTTTTGACACATATATATGGTGTCAATCCCAATGGAGCCTTGCTTCAACGTGACAGCAGTACCGGCAGTACATCAAATGTCAATCACACACCACAGAACCTTCTAGCAGCAGAAAACACAATAATTAGGTAATATTTGTATTGCCGTTAGATTCCGCCTCCCGTCAATCCTTTAGTCCAGTCTGTTTCAGTGGTTTGCGTGGCGTAAAGTTTTTTGATACATATGTATGAATATATATATATGACCACCGGTAGGCTGTCACTTTCAAGTTGTAGTAATAAAATCAGTGTAAATCAATATATGACATATTGTCCAGCATAGTGTGACCGAGAAATTTCTTTGACATTGAATATGTAATGGCTGCCGTATAGAAATGAATGAGTAAAGGAACGTAAAGATGATACTGGCGTAAAAGGTTTTTGACACATATATATGCTGGCTGAAGGTGCGATGGTTGTATGACTAGATCGTTCTACGTAGTGAAGTGGTTCTACGAAAGAAAGCCGTCAATCCGAATGCAGCCTTGCTTCACGTGACACCGGCACCGTTAGTACATAAACAACAGAGAAATACGTAGCTATCTCGCTGCCATTACAGTAATTAGTCAAAAGTGCGAGTGTAGAATGCCGGGACTCGACTCAGTAAGTTCATAAGACATTCAGGCACAACGTATATTCCTGAAAAACGTATACACCGATGTAGGTTTCCTCGGTGGTTAATTCTGTCGTGAGTGTCTTAGATCAATCCTGAGACATATGTATGAATATGTATATATGACCACCGGTAGGGCGTCACGTTTCAGTTGTAGTAATAACATTATAAAGTCAGTGTAAATCAATATATAGCATATTGTCCAGCATTAATGTGACCGAGAATTTTCTTTGACATTGAATATGTAATAGCCGCCATATCGGTCGCGCCGTAATGGCGCCGTACCGGTGCCGCCGGTAATGATGTAGAAGGTTATATAAAATAGAGAAATACGTAGCTATCTCGCTGCCATACAGTAATTAGTCACACGTGCGAGTGTAGAATGCCAGTGCTCCACTCAGTTAGTTCATATGACATTCAGACAATATGCTGTCAATCCCAATAGAGCCTTGCTTCAACGTGACACCGGCACCGGGAGTACATGTAGGTGTTCTTATTCAATGTATTATTGTAGCTGGCGTGGATAAGTACTCGTTCTACAGATAAGAAGCTATGCTATGCTACATAGGGCTACGATAAATGTCAATCCCAATGGAGTCTTGCTTCAACGTGACACCGGCACTGGCAGTACATCAACTGTCAATCACACAGCACAGTTCTAGCAGCAGGTTTGTAGTGTAGTTGAGAATGCCTCTATTATCGCCGAGCATGAAACGTTTTTACGTGCACAGGTCGGCTGAACCAATGTAGATATTCTTGTTCAATGCCTCTGTTAATATTGTGAACCTAAAGAAATATTACTTAGCTGTCTCTATCAAAGTCAAGTCAAGAAAGTCGGGTCAAAGTTAGGTGGACGGCAGCTGCGATGGTTCTGGGGGTTTTGCATGGGTGAGGCAGATAACATACACATCTCGCCGGCAGAGTTCAGGTCAATGGCGCCACCTATCGAGTTAGTCAGGAACTAAATTATATTCCTCCAGGTGGCGGCATCATTTCGTCCAGTCTCTGCCGAGAATTATGCATGTTAATTATAACATGTACAATTTACAATTCACAATAGGCTAGCAACTGTGGTATCTGATTTCCCCAGTAGGTGGAGTCAGATGCGTATCTATCAATTGATGGTGGAGGGGATTGAGGGAAGTAGCGATGCAGAAATGGATGGATGGAGGGATGGATGGGTGGATGGGTGGATGGGTGGATGGGTGGATGGGTGGATGGGTGGATGGGTGGAGGGGTGGATGGGTGGAGGGGTGGAGGGGTGGAGGGGTGGAGGGGTGGAGGGGTGGAGGAGTGGAGGAGTGGAGGAGTGGAGGGGTGGAGGGGTGGAGGGGTGGAGGGGTGGAGGGGTGGATGGGTAAGGGGTGGAAGGTGGGGGGTGGGGGGTGGAGGGGTGGAGGGGTGGAGGGGTGGAGGGGTGGAGGGTGGGGTGGAGGGGTGGAGGGGTGGAGGAGGTGTGAGGGGTGGAGGGCTGGAGGGGTGGAGGGGTGGAGGGATGGAGAGATGGAGAGATGAAGGGTGGAGGGATGGAGGGTTGGGAGGATGGAGAAATGGAAGGGTGGAGGGATGGAGGGATGGATGGTTGGAGGGATGGAGGGATGGAGAGATGGAGAGATGGAAGGTTGGGAGGATGAAAGAATGGAGGGATGGAGGGATGGAGGGTTGGAGGAATGGAGGGATGAAGGGATGGATGAAGGGATGAAGGGATGGAGAGATGGTGGATTGGAGGGGTGGATATAGGGATGGAGGGATGAAGGGATGGAGAGATGGTGGGTTGGAGGGGTGGATATAGGGATGGAGGGATGAAGGGATGGAGAGATGGAGGGATAGCGGGATGGAGGGGTGGAGGGATGGAGAGATGGAGGGATGGAGGAATAGAGGGATGGAGGGATAGAGGGATAGAGGGATGGCGGGATGGATTCGTCAAGGGGGGGAGAGATGATGGGATGGAGGTATGGAGGGGTGGAGGGATGGTGGGGTGGAGGGTGGAGTGATGGAGGGGTGGAGGAATGGAAGAATGGAGGGATAGAGGGGTGGGGGTTAAGAGATGGAGCCACAGATCCGAGCATTAGATTCTACAATGGTATGTGAAATTTCTCTCTCCCTCAGCTATTGTAACCAAGTTGTAAATATGTAATATCATGGTTTCACTGTACAACGAGTTAGTATGGCTCCAGCTAGTGAGAGCGCTCTATTAAATTAAATTATTATACTTTATATACTTGATATATATACAACATAATAAGTTAGTGCATAAGATACCAATGGCAATTAAAACGTAAAATTAATAGTGCAACAAAAAAACACCCCAACAAATATCCACCATCAGTGGAAATATTCCTGTGTATGATAATTTATGTTGACATAAATAAAAAATAAATATGAAGCTTCTATTTGTCCTTTTGGAATACACTAACAAAATAATATGCACATAAATCCTTATAATATCCCATTATTATGTATTCAATTCCCAGCCAGTAAGCAGCTGTCTCTACCATGAAGTGAAATTACAATGCTAATACCATTTATATGGATTTGCCTTCCATGAAATATGATCATAAAACATAGTAATATTAAATTATGGCTTTGCCTGTGATTGCAGTTACACATTTTGCAATCAAAGCTGTCGGTACTTCAACACACATTTAAAGGAGCAGTAACATGAGCAACACAACTTTACTTCATCACAGGTATCATGACCAAATGTAGCCTATCACAGTTTGTAGATCTGGAAATAACTTATTCTCTGAGCGTTATCTCGGACCCGATAAAAGGATCTGTGGTCGTACTATAACGCCAAAAACGCAGTGTTTAACAGATATGTAAATAAAGCCAGTTCACTGGAAAGGTTCCCCGCTTCTAGCGTCTCTTCTCTCATGGGATAGTTTGAATGTCGTCTGCAGCTGCCAGCTCAGTCTACAGGAGAGACATTACACGATTGTGTAATTAAAAAAAAAAAAAGGGGAAGAAAAAGGAAAGAAAAGAAGGAAAAAAAAGAAGAAGCAAAAGTCTATGGCCCGTAACAAATCAACACAACACCCACGCACCTTAGTAGTTCTACTCCTGTATTTGGACAGCTGTAAAGCCTGGGTTTCTTTTTTCCCCACCGCATTACACACCGTAACAAATATCGAATAGGCATTAGAATTAATAGATGTATGAGTAGAGACAGGCTTAAGCATAGCAACAAAGAAAAGGTTAGACTATAATATAACTGCCATGGCGCCCACTATATGTTGTCAGAACATGCAAGCTTGTTGGGATAAGAATATCTATGCTATTTATTTTGTCATTTATGTTATAGTCCTACAATCCGGCTAGGCGTGGGTTTTTGAATTACCAAATTAATTAATTTTCCTACCACAACAATAACATGACCGGTACATCTTACAAACACCACCGTGTCCTTAGACTAGTTAGAGAACTTAATAATTCTGTTCAGCATATACATACGCATCTTTTTCTTCTTCTTCTTCTTCTTCTTCTTCTTCTTCTCCTTTCCTCTTCTTGTCTTCCTTTCCTCTTCCTCCTTCTCCTAATTTCTTGTTCTTGTTCTTGTTCTTCTACATCGGCTTCTCCTCATTTCTCCTCTTCCTTCTGCTTCCTTTTCTTCTTCTTCTTCCTCTTTTTCTTTTTGTCTTCCGTTCCTCTTCCTCCTAATTTCTTCTTCTTCTTTGTCGTCTCCTCATTTCCCCCTCTTCCTTCTGCTTCTGCTTCTTCTTCTTCTACTTCTTCTTCTTCTTTTTTCTCTTCTTCTTCTTCTTCTTCTTCCTCGTTTTCTTCTTGTCCCCTTCATTTCCTCTTCCTCATTCTCCCCATTTATCCTCCTTCTCCTCCTTCTCCTCCTTCTCCGCCTCCTTTTCCTCCTCCTCTTCCTCCATCTTCTTCTACTTCTTCCTCGTTTTCTTCTTGTCCCTTTAATTTCCTCTTCCTCCTTCTCCCCCTTCTCTCCCTTCTCCTCCTTCTCCTCCTTTCAGTCCTCCTCCTCCTCCTCCTTCTGCTTCTTCTTCTTCTTCTTCTTCTTCTTCATCTGCTCATCCTCCTGCTTCTTCTCCTCCTTCAGATACTGAGAACACTGGCTCACAGAGCCCCCACAACATAGTACAACACGTTTTCCTTTAAAGGCAGGCAGTTTCTTGTGATGGCATCATAGGCACCAATTGCCGAATTTACCACAAAACGTAGTGGCAATGATTCGAGGGAGAGGTCAATCCTCAGGGGTGGTTGGAGGCATTTGTGACTCAGGTGCACCCAAAAGAACCCAATTACTGCCCATCAAGGCAATCACAGCGAAGAGTATGTTTGTTTGTTGTAGTTTCACGTCCTGGCAACATCTAAGGTCATATCAGGATGGGTACTGAATTGTGACAGTGTGCACTCATGACAAGTTTATAGTGCTGCCCCACTGGGAAATCAGGCCACCAGCACCATGACCTGATATATCCCATTCAGTCGCATTATCCTGACACTAACTTAACTAGTCCTTGCCCTATCCTAGTAATGCTGAGCACCAAGGGGCGGGGAAGTGACAAGTATCCATTTTAAAATCGTTGGTTTGACTCGACCAGGAACCGAAGTCCCGACCTTCCGCATGCGAGGCCTGCGCTCTACCGATTAGGCCACCGCGCCCGGTGAGCAGCGAGGAAGAACTTTGTGGACACCTCAGCGCACTGCTCATTGAGCAGTTCATCGAATTAATTCTAAGCACATGTCTCAGCCATAACAGGCTTTCGTAAATTGACTTGGTATGCCCTTCTATGCAGCAACAAATGCTTAATGAGTGCACCAGTATCTAAGTTGAATATGTAGAGTACAATCTAGGTAAATGTTTTAGTTTTGAAAATTTGATGCTTCCATCAGATTATGTAGGTTTTAGTATCAACATGACAGCCCATGGTGGGTCTATGATCACGTGCTCATTGGTTGCTCACTTCCGGCTCTCTGGCTGTCTCACTTCCGGCTCTCTGGCTGGCTTCACCGGAACGCTACACATCCCAGTATAGTCAAACCAATGACTTATACAATTAATACTTGTCGCTTCCTAGCCTGGCGCTTGGCATTATTAGGATAGGGCAAGGACTGGTTAGCTCAGTGTCCGGATAATGTAACTGAGTGGGATATCAGGTCATGGTGCTGGTGGCCTGGTCTCCCAGTGGGCAGCACTATAAAGTCGCCATGAGCGCGCACTGTCACAAGTTTGTACCCGTCCTGATATGACCTGAGATGTTGCCAGGACGTAAAACTCCAACAAACCTACCGGGGCGCTACTCTGTCCAGCTGCTGGTGGTCGTATCGAGGAACTGCATGTGTGCGGAGGACCATGTTGGTATTTTTGGGAGACTGGAGGAGTGGGGGTGGAGGTGTTGTTGTGAGTTATGTGCGGTGGTGATGGTGTGGAGCATTTTAGAATTTTAGGTACATTTTTAATGCAAACTATAAATCTGATGTACACATATTTTTTTATGAGATCAAGGTGACAGAATAAATCGTTCTAAAGATTTACCATGAATATGTCCCTTGCTTTTGCTATGCCATTACATCATCACCTATCAATCATTCAATCAATTGTGCTTCTGTCGAATCTTATTAGATGTAATACGATGTTCATCATTATATAGTCCATTATATACTTTGCATTAGTTTGAAGTAACTTTTATTTTAAAAGGTTAAATTAGGAAATCTTTGAAGTGAAACATGGCACATTAATTTTGGTGTGCACACTGAAATGCTGGACATCATAATCTTCAATAATGACAGATTCTACTAAGCTGACTTAGTATGCGCGCGGGCCTTGCGTGCGGGAGATCTGGAGTTCAGTTCCCGGTCCAGTCAAACCAATGACTTATAAAATTGATACTTGTCGCTTCAAATGAAGGCAACTATTTGGTTCTTGATGCTTTAATCGGATTATGTAACTTTACCAGTTGACACCAGAATAATTGGTTGGTTGTTGGAGATTTATGTCCTGTAAATATCAGGACGAGTACCGACTTTTGACAGTGCGTACTCATGGTGACTTTATAGCGCTGCCCCACAGTGAGACCAGGCTGCCAGCACCATACACCAGAATATGAATTGCACAAATACAACATAACTTCATAGCAAGTAATAAAATATAAAGCATGTGAACGATAAAGGTATGAGGGGCTTGATTTTGCTGCCTTTGATTTATGATTATGATTATGATTTATGATTTATGGACCTATATATCACGATGGAAGGAGAGAATGGAGTGGAATGCCCTTTAGAAGGGCCTCAGCCCATTTGGAATCTGTGCATCGTGTGCCTTTCGATTATAATGGACATCCAGCATGGGGTGCCCGGAAACTTTGGTTTTGTTACTTGCACAAAGCAGTGGGCGCTTTCCTAAAAGTGGGCTATTAGGGAAGGTGACCTCAGCCATGACCTTGTAACGCAAAGTGACGTGAGCGATCAATTCCATACAGTTGACAGACATTTGCTTCATTAAATGAGAAAAAAACCCACCCAACAACAACCACCATCTCACTATGTTGCAGAAAACTACCTAGTACATGTATATATAAATCATGGCCTCCAGAGAAAAGTCAGACAGCCGATGTATTTAAAGAACACAGCACACCATGCGACTATTTATGTTGGATTCCGTTTGGGAATCCACGATGGGGAATCCCGTTTCCGGTTCGCAGACTACTTAATGTAGTCGATATTGGCTATGTTATGCTCCTCGCACGGGCCTCATGTGTGGGATCTCGGGAATTCAGTTCCCGGTCGAGTCAAAGCAATGACTTATAAAATTGATACTTGTCGCTTCCTAGACTGGCACTCGGCATTATTAGGATAGGGCAGATGACTGGTTAGCTCAGTGTGAGGATAATGTTACAGAGTGGGATATCAGGTCATGGTGCTGGTGACCTGATTTCCCAGTGGGGCAGCACTATAAAGTCATTATGCGTGCACACTGTCACAAGTTGGTACCCGTCCTGATATGACCTTAGACATTGACAGGACATAAAACTCCAACAACCAACTAACCAACCAGCATTTCTGCTCCGTATCATTCCCTTTGCCAAATCAGGATATTCTCATAATTAATTTAAAAAAAATGGAAACCCTTCATTCTGCAATAACCTACAAAAAGAAGCAAATGTCAAACCAGCATTTGACTAGCTCCAATACAACATATAAACAACGAATGAAGAGTAACTCAGAATTAGCTCTACAAATTAAATCGTTTCTTTCTGCTCACAAACATTACCATCTCGCTCCTTCATCATAATTAAGAGGCATGCAAGCAAGCCATGGTTGACAGAGCATGATATATGAACACACTGTGCACATATGACTGATTGCACACATTATTAGGGGTCATATTCACAAACCAACAACCGACAGAGTTTTGGTTATTTTGAAGCGACAAGAGGTGGGTTTAGGAAGGACGACAAAGGCACTCAGGATTGTGGGTTTCTCCTAGGCAGTATTCACAATTTCAAACATCACCTTGGCGAAAATGAAAAGATTTTGACAGTAAATCGCGTTGTTAAGTGATTGTCTATGTTGCTTATAACATGGGTAATTCAGAGGGCGTGAACAACTCAAGGCCAAAAGCTGAGACCCTTCTAAAGCACATTCTACTCCATTCTCTCCTGCAGATTCATAAGCCATCTAGTGGTTCGATGCTGCCCCATGACGAAAATGAAAAGATTTTGAGAGTAAATCGTGTTTGTAATTAATTTCTATGTTGCTTATAACATGGGTAATTCAGAGCGCATGAAAAACTCAAGGCCAAAAGCTGAGACCCTTCTAAAGCACATTCTACTCCATTCTCTCCTGCAGATTCATAAGCCATCTAGTGGTTCGATGCTGCCCCATGACAAAAATGAAAAGATTTTGACAGTAAATCGCGTTGGTAATTAATTGTCTATGTTGCTTAGAACATGGATAATTCTGGGCATGTGAAAAACTCAACCCACTGAATACGCATACGCCATCTAGCGGTTCGATGCTGCCACATCGCCCCAGCAATGGCCACACTGCCGACACCATTCAGTGGTTCACCATAATTCAATACGCGGAGACGGACTACTATAATATGGCCTTTATTAAAGCTGCATAGTCTGATGAAAACATCAAATTTTCAAAACTAAAACAATTATCTAGATTTGATTCTACATATCTAACTTAGATACGGGTGTTCTTATTAAGCATTCTTCATCACATATAAGGGAATACTGGGTCAGTTTAATGGAATCTGTTACTGCAGAAGCGTATGGTGTCAGAGTTTTGGGAAGCTTGCCAACATTAATTTAGCACGTTTGCACTTCAAATATATCAAAAGTTAGCCATTTAAAATAAAAGTTACCGCAACATAAAGTAATGTAGATTATGACAATCAACCTAATATATTTATCTCAGAAAACTAACAGAAACTCAAAACCATTGGACTATGCAACTTTAAATGTTAAATGTAAGTTACAAGATCAGGCTAGTAGAAGTAGTTAATCAATCGATGTCATCTAGTCAGTAGAAAGTACTCTAATCAATCAAAGTCATCTAGTCAGAAGTTCTGGTCCACAAGTTCAAGTTCGATCCAATGGGAGGACAGCTCGTCTTGTCTTGAGTGTAAGTGCCGTTAGCCATGGACGCGCTAGAAGGGCGCGTTTCAGGTTTGTAGTTCATAAAGAAGTCACTAGGGTGTAAGTTCGAGTCCAATACGACAGGTGGCGGCACAAGTAGTCCTCTCTCTGCGCCAGATATTTTCGTTTTGTTTTTTTTGTTGGTAAAGTATTTATTCATCTGAATATGACATTACCCATGTTGCGGTTGCAACATGGACAATTTCTGACTGGTGGAGCAACTCTGCCACTGTCCTCCTGCATTCAAATACCTGCGCCATCAGGATCGGACTCGGCTGCTCAAACTTACCACCCACCCACCCTACACTCAAGAAGGACAGTTCATCTGTTCGGAACTGAGTGGTGGGATCATGCTTTGAACCCAATAAGTGAATAAAAAACACTTATATATGGGTCGTAGTCAGAAATTGTGTACCACATATTGGTTTCCACTTTACATTAAAAAATAATTGTGCCTTTTTTTTTAGGGGAGGGGGGGGGCTTAAGTTACATAGTTATTGTTTACTCTGTGTATTACGTATGTTAGCAACGATATATCTATTTAATCTACCCCACAAAATTATCCCAAATATGCGAATATGATTTTGTGCTAAAGTGAAAATATGAGGGGTGAGGAGGGCCGGAGGGGACTTTTCTCTTGTAAGACACAATTCTTTCGGGCTTAAAATCTTGATTGAAATCATTATGCATGTTAAAATGATATTACGGATGGATGTTACATGGTTAATTTTAACCACTTTCTCAATTTGTATGAGATCAAAACCAAAAAGTGAAAAAAGAATTTTCAACTCTGACACATGCACAACATATAAGCCTCCATACAAATGAGGATCCTGCTATTATTTGGGATGTTTTCACTTTCCGTTTCCATGTCACAAAAGTGGTACACACTTTCGGAGAATGACCCACATACTGCGTGGCCTTCCCAGTTGACCAATGTCCCAGTTGTCCAAGATCCCAGTTGTCCAAATTCTCAGTTGTCTAAAGTCCCAGTTGACCAGGGTCCCAGCTGACAAGGGTCTCAGTTGTCCAAGGACCCAGTTGACCAAAGTCCCAGTGGACCAAGGTCCCAGTTGGCCAATATGCCAGTTGACCAAGGCCCCAGTTGTCCAATATCCTATGTGACCAATATCCCAGTTGACCAGGGTCCCAATTGTCCGCCTACCTTGATAAAGCAGAACCTATTTGACCAAGGTCCCAGTTGACCAAAGTCCCAGTTTTCCAAAGTCCCAGTTGACCAGGGTGCCAGTTGTCCAATGTCCCAGTTGACCAATATCCCAGTTGACCAGGGTCCCAGTTGACAAGGGTCTCAGTTGTCCAATGTCCCAGTTGACCAAAGTCCCAGTGGACCAAGGTCCCAGTTGGCCAATATGCCAGTTGATCAAGGCCCTAGTTGTCCAACATCCTATTTGACCAATATCCCAATTGACCAGGGTCCCAATTGTCCGCCTACCTTGATAAAGCAGAACCATTGCACACCGACAGAACAAAGTAAACAACGAACTGCAATGTCACAAAAAAGACCACCACAACAACACCCAAGGCCTCCTCGTGATTTCTGGAACCTTAACAACCGGAACACCAGTAACCAACTTAAGTAATGGCGCCTTAGCAACAGAGCAGCAAGCCGTGGTGAAACCATCATAGACTGCAGTCATAAAGCACTGCTCTCCTATATCACCGGCCTGCATTGAATCAGTGCAGTAAATCACGACGGGAGAGTGCAGCTGAGAGTCTGGTATGAAAGTCTAGCCACCGACCAAGTGCGAGAGAGAGGAGGACAAAGGTCAAGGTCAAGGTGTAAGCTCGACCAAACAGAATGGCTGGTTGTTAAGTGGTGGCGCATGGCGGGACAGGGCGGGACAGGATAGTATTAAACAATAAAAATAAAAACCAAATGTTCGGATCTGTGGTCTCTTAACGCAGCCTCGTTTTCGATATTAGCCTCGCCCCACAGGGCTATAAAGTGACGCCCTGTGATAAATTCGCCTTCACTTGAAGAGTTCCATTGAGAGGAGTCTGCCATGGGATGACCTTTCAGACCTGCAGCACTCCCCCTCCCCCCTCCCCCACCACCCCACACCCCCTCCCATCCGTTCCTCCTCACCCACCACCACCCCAGCCTCCCCTCCGACCCCCTCCGGCCCCCTCCGGCCCCCTCCGACCCCCCTCACCCACCATCCCGCCCCAGCGACCCCTCCGACCACCCCGGCCCAGCCATCTGGCGACCCCCCCCCCACCCCCCACCCCAGCCACCCCTCAGACCAGCCGCCCCTCCGCCCCCTCCGAGCCCCGAGCCCCGAGCCCCGCCCTTCCCTCCCCTCCGACACCCTACACCCACCACCCCAGCCTCCCCTCCGACCCCCCTCCGACACCACCCCGCCCCTCCTTCCCCTCAGACTCCCTTCCCCCCTGCCCCCACCGAACCCTTCATACCCGACCCCACTGATCCGAACACTAAGGTCAAAGGTCAAACAATTGGTGGCGGGACTATATAAACTGCACAGAGATAGAAGGCAAGTATGGCCAATTCCCATCCGATCACCAAAGTCAAGTATCACTGAGCTTCATCAGTACTGGACGGGTAACGACCTGGGAGATTATAATATAAGGGGTATTTGGCATCCTGATACAGGCTTATTGTCTCTGAAATCAGTAGTGGATAATCAGTAGCAGATATAAGGGGTAATTGCCATCCTGATACAGGCTTATTGTCTATAAAATCAGTAGTGGATAATTAATAGTTGAGCCTCATCAGTACTGGACGGGTGACTACCTGGGAGATATAAAGGGTAATTGGCATCCTGATACAGGCGTATTGTCTATCAAATCAGTAGTGGATAAGTAATAGTTGAGCCTCATCAGTACTGGACGGGTGACTGCTGGGAGATATAAGGGGTAATTGGCATCCTGAAACAGCTTTATTGTCTATGAAATCAGTAGTGGATAAGTAATAGTTGAGCCTCATCAGTACTGGATGGGTGACTACCTGGAAGATATAAGGCGTAATAGACATCCTGATACAGGCTTATAGGCTATGAAATCAGTAGTGGGTAAGTAATAGTTGCGCCTCATCAATACTGTATGGATGACCACCTGGGGAAAAAAAGGTGCTGTAGACATCCTGATACAGGCTTATTGTCTATGAAATCAGTAGTGGGTAAGTAATAGTTGAGCCTCATCAGTACTGGACAGGTGACCACCTGGGAACAAAAGGTGCTGTAGACATCCTGATACAGGCTTATTGTCTATGAAATCAATAGTGGGTAAGTAATAGTTGAGCCTCATCAGTACTGGACGGGTGACCACCTGGGAACAAAAGGTGCTGTAAACATCCTGATACTGGCTTATTGTCTATGAAATCAATAGTGGGTAAGTAATAGTTGAGCCTCATCAGTACTGGACGGGTGACCACCTGGGAACAAAAGGTGCTGTAAACATCCTGATACAGGCTTATTGTCTATGAAATCAATAGTGGGTAAGTAATAGTTGAGCCTCATCAATACTGGATGGGTGACCACCTGATACAGGCTTATTATCTATGAAATCAGTAGTCGGTAAGTAATAGTTGAGCCTCATCAGTATAGACATCCTGGTACAATTTAAAAGCCTGCCAAACCAGCTAAGAGCCAATCAGATGAGCATCCTCTTACAATTGGTAGACAACATTTGACAAGCACATAGGTATACAAAATAGGCTAATTGCTTATTGTTAATAGCATGATTTCAAATGGGCCAAAGCTGGAGGCTAAAACTGGCTTGAAATTACTCCACATCTGTAAAATTATGTCTTTCATTTGTTATTGCACATCTACTGATTTATTAAATCATATTCCAGTGACGTCATACGGTGTTAGTATCATTCAGCTCTACCCCACGGCAAATGCTATTATTTGTATCTTTCAATAATAATTAGTTTAGTAAAAATCACATTTATTATTGTATGTCATGTAAATTTCAAAGCTATACCTATATATATTTAGAATTTGAATACTGGCTAATTAATCACTAGCGTGAATATATATATAATTACAGCTCAACAGAATATTGGTCCAGGGATTGATGTGGAGCATAGCTTTAACCCTGCTATGTATGGGTTAAAGCTAGTTATATATGAATATATATATATATATCAATGGTCTCTGACTATATTCACAGACCATGTATATATCTACATTCTCTGCTATATGTAAAAACCATCAAAATTAATATGAAATATGTACATTAGGCACAAAAAATGCTATTATTATTAACAACCGATACATTGTGAAGCATCAGTGGAGTATGATGATGCGCGTTGGCAGCGCCGATTAACAGAGGAGTAGTGATCAGAACAACCCTGAAACTTAACCACCGTTTGGTATTCTATATATATATATATATATATATATGGGACATTCTATAAAACTGGGCACCATATATTTGGTTTCCACATTACGATGCTGATAATTTGTTCTTTCTTTTATTGATTGCAAGTCAAATAATTATTGCATCATCTGTGTGTATTAAGTAGGTTAGCAATAGTACATTTATTGAAGCTATCCCAAGAAAGAAATTAAAAAGTTTACTTATATAAATTCGTGCTAATCTGAAAAAGTGAAAATTTACACATTTACACTATGCATGTATCCAAACTTTTTTTCAACTTATTTTTTCAACTTTTTTTCTTGTAAGTTATAAATAACCTTGTCTGCTTAACAGTGATCAATAAAATCTTGTATATGTTAAAATGAGGTTCTAGATGTGTCTTTGATTTTCATGTTACACAAGTGATATTAATATATTTCTCAATTTGTTTAAAATCTAATTTAAAAAGTGATAAGATCTAATTCAACTCTAACATATGTACAACACGCAAACCCTCATAGGACATTGGATTAGGCTATTATTTGGATTGTTTGTTTGCTATTATTTGGAAGGTTTTCACTTTTGGTTTCCATGTCACACTTTTGTGCCCAGTTTTAGAGAATGACCCATATATGGCCAGATCCCTCAGCTTATGAACCCTCCTTGTAATATTGAGCACCCGCTATTCCTCATAAGTGGTGATTCGACCTAAAGGGCGCAAGGCTTGACCGTCGGCTGCCCTGGTGACGTCACTCAATACATACGTTTGAGTGAGCGGAAGGTGTGGAGGCCAGCCCATAAATAAAGCTTGGCTGTGGCCATTGCTCAGGCACATACTTGGAGTAGCTGCTCCAGGGTAATGTGACGACTTCTCCTAAATGGGTTCACTGGGCCGTGAAGCCGACATGGATCAGCGGCTAGAAAGAAGAGCGAGAAACATTAATTATACTTGTATATATTATGTATGCATATATCCTGCGCCTATATTCTGTGAATCCTAGTTATTTGTGATGTAATCTTAGTTGTGTGTGATGTAGTCCTAATTCTTTGTGTTATATCCCTAGTTTGTGATGTAATTATAATAATCTTTTCAGACAAATATAATCCTAGTTCTTTGTGATATATTCCTACTTGATTGTGACATAATCCTAGTTAAAAAGAATGTAGCCAGAGTTGGATTTTTTTTTATGTAAGCATAGTTGTTTGTGATGTAATTGATAGGCGGGTGGAGAAATGGCTCTAGTGTGTTTATTAATCAGTGAATGCAATTCAGTATTGACCAATCACCATTCAGTAGACAGGCTTACATTGCTTTGATCCAATAGAAGTCTCCATTTAGAATCTGTCTACACTGTCCAAATGGAAAATGCTTCATACTATTTTTCTGACGTCGAGTACATGTAGTCTCAGGCAGCGGGTAATGCCTATAGACCTTTTCCTCAAAGCATACATATTGAGCTGCTACTCACAACGTTAGTTCCACCATTGTTAACAGAGGGCAGGTTGATGGTGAAAATTCTCTATAAGGCATTCCCCGAGAGCAGACTATATAGTGAGCTGTTGTTCACACTATTAGTTTGTGGTACTGCCACCAGAGGGAAGGCTGCTAGTGGAAGTCTTCTAAAAAACCTTTTCCGTAGATCCTACTGCACAGTGAGCTGCTACTAATAACATTAGTTTTTGCCGCTGACATCAAAGGGGAGGCTGGTTGTGGAAATCCTCTAGAAGGCCTTTTCCACAGATCATACTCCACAGATTATACTTCATTAGTTCTTGTTGCAAACAGGTTGGTGGTGGAAATCCTCTATATAAGGCATTTTCCACAGATTATGCTATACAGTGAGTTGCTGCTCACACAATTAGTTCTTGCCACTGCCGCCAGGCTTTGGGTTGACATTGTCATTACTAGGTTTCTTAATAGTAAACAACATTCTCCAAAATATATAGAGCGCTAACATCAAGTAAGATATTAATACAAACAAGGAAGCATTTTCTTCAGTGTTATGTGTGGTCTACTCTAATGTATGGGGCTGAGACATGGACAATCTCTAAGAAAATGTACAAACGTTTAGCAGCATTTGAGATGTGGACTTATCGAAGGATGATGAAAATATCATGGACAAAGAAGATCACCAACAAAGAAGTTCTCAGAAAAATTAAAAATAAGAAAAGCTTGTTTGCCACTATACAGACAAAGAAACTTATTTATTTTGGCCACATCATTCGTCAGAGTTCAATATACCATACATTGTTGGAAGGGAAGGTGAATGGCAGCGGAGGGAGAGGGAGACCAAGAACATCATGGTTTACAAATATTTCACAGTGGACAGGCTTGAATTATTCACAGTCTATCAGAACAGCACACCATTGGGACAAGTGGAGAACCATTGCATCCAAACCTCGACTAAAGGATGGAACTATTGATTGATTGATTGACTACCGCCAGAGGGGAGGTTGCTGGTATGAAATGCCTGTTGTTTGAACCCTATGTTGCACTAAATGACGGTGAGAGAAGGCATCTCAATTCGCAACAGATAACATGGGATTGCCCTATCAGGTATTACTTAAATTATTACTAAATGTAGAACCTGCCACCCCTAAATGGATGGAAATGGTTGCGTCCAATTATGCATTGGTGCATGGTGAACACGCCCATTCATAAAGGTCGGGGGGGGGGCGTAAGTTCTAACATATACCGGAAGTAAAAGCAAAAATGATTAATCAATCTGAAATATCAAGCTAATATAACCAGCGCTCAGGCCCAAATATATATTTATCTCTCAACGATGACCACCACACTATCTGGTCACTCTTTGCTCTAATTCATTGCTGACTGCATAAAGTGGGTTTTATTCTTTACTTAGAAAATTGACTCTATTTTGTTAGTAAATACATTTAGTGCCCACGGGTTCGAACTCTGGTCGAATCAAACCAATGACTTAAAAATGGATACTTATCGCTTCCTAGCCAGGTGCTCGGCATTATTAGAATATGGCAAGGACTGGTTGGCTCAGTGTCAGGATAATATGACTGAGTGGGTACTCATGGTGCTGGCAGGCTGGTCTCCCAGTGGGGCAGCACTATAAAGACGCCATGAGTGCACACTGTCACAAGTCGGTACCCATCTTGATATGACCTTAGATGTTGTCAGGATGTAAAACTCCAACAACCAACCAACCATTTAGTCCATCTGAATGTATTTCTTTTTCAGCGCTGCAGTGCACATGTTTAGTCTATTAGACATTCAGCTGAAGAGAAATAAAAGGAAAATTAGAAAAATATAAAAGAGCAAACTAAATATAAAAGTTAAATAAAAACCTATAATATAACAACTGACACTATACAGTAGCAATTCAAAAATGTAAAATCACAAATGTTTTTTTCCCACACGGTACATTTTCAATCGTTTATACTAACGTTTAAATAAAATAAAATAAAATAAAATAAAAGAAGATTTTTATTGTTGGAAGTAATTAGAAGGCGGATCTGCTTATTTTGTGCAACTATACTATAAATAGAAGTGGTAGTTATTTAATGACATTTGATAGCAACTGTGAGCTTTCCATGGTGACCTTTTCAAAAACAAAATTAGTGGAATTACGGTCAGGCGTAACCTTAACAACATTTAGAACGTGGAGAGGCGGCGACTCGCTGAATTAACACTTTTATAGCCTTTAATTGTCCCCTTTCTGCAATGCTAAGGACTGTCTGAGTGAAGACCTATGTTAGGCAAAGTAGCCTAAACACCGCTTACTGTCTGAATGTTGAGTATATATATATATATATATACATATATATATATATATATACAGTACAAACCAAGCTCGGTTAGACCAAACGATCGGTTACTCCAAACATTTGTTTTTCAAATGCTATACAATAACCAACAACCTTCTAATGGAACTTTCAGCTAACCAATCAGATGCGTGTAAGATGTTCTATAACCTTGATAGGTAATAAATATGAAGCACATACCTCATTAAAAGAGCCGACCAGAAAATCATTAATATAAGCGTGACCAACAAACATAATTATAAAGAGTAAAACCTCTCTAACCGACCACCTCCACAGATCTACCACTCCCATATATCGATCGCTATATTTGGGTCCTAAACGATCGCCCATACAATACCATAGTAACGATTTTAAAAAACCTTCCTAATCCGACCACCTCCCTAAATGGACCAATTAAAGTCGGTTCCATGGTCGATCGATTTAGAGAGGTTTTACTGTACACTGGTCATAAGGTGATTATATCTTTGGTTTTGGGTTAGTCTGATGCTACGATAATGAATTTATAATAACACTGTTTATATATAGCTATAATTAATCAGTTAACAATAGAATTCCGCCATTTCTTTTCTGGCTAGTAGTACCAGATGGCATGGCTCAATGAGTAAAGTGCGCGCCGCTCATGCAGCAGCTCGTGGGGTCAAATCTCAGCCGAGTCAAACCAAATACTTTCAAATTTGACATTTGTTGCTAACTTGCCCTGTGCACAACATTGCTAGGATAGAAAGAAAAGGACTGGCTGGCTCGGTGTCAGGATAATGTAGGGTATCATATCATAGAGCTGACGATACGGTATTCTAGTGGGATGAAACTATAAATCCACACTGAATATGTATAGGATCCTACAGCCATGTAGAACCCCAATACATCAAGCATAGGTCATGAAGAATGTGAAGGTGGATATTGATTGAGTGATTGATTGAAAGGGTACTGACTTATGTATCTTATCTGAATTAGAAACTGAGAATGGGAGGGTATGGGTTCAATCCCTGGCCGAGTTAAAGCGTTACCTAACCTGGTGCTCGATATTATCAGGAGAGGAAAAGGAACAGTGGAATGAGGAAGACCAACTGTCCACAGGGGGAAGGTGGAGGGGGAGGGGAAGGGAGAAGGGGGAGGAGAAGGGAAGGGGAGGTGGAGTGGGGGGATGGGGATGGGGATGGGGAGGTGGTGGAGGTAAAGGGAAGTGGAGGATAGGGTGGGAGGGGGAGGGGATAGGGGGAGGGGAAGGGGAAGGGGAGGAAGAGTGGGTGAGGGGAAGGGGAGGTGGAGGTGGAGGTGATGGGGAGTGGTGGATGGGATGTGGGAATGGGAAGGGGAACGGGTGGAGGTGCAGGGGATTGGGGTTGGAGGGGAGAAGGAGAAGGAGGGGAGGGGGACGCGGAGGGAGAGCGAAAGGGGAGGGAGAGGGGAAGGGGAGGAGAGGGGGAGGGATGGGGGAGGGGATGGGGAAGGGAGTGGCGGAGGGGATGGGAGTGGGGGAGGGGGAGGGGGAGGGGGAGGGGGAGAGGGAGAGGGAGGGCTGAAGGGACTGTTTCAACACCCATAGCGTGACGTCACCTAACCCTCAGGGAAGTGTCCAATTACAGCCCACTATTTGTATGGGCACTGGTGAATGGCCAACAGGGTCTAGCCAACCAGAGCCTTTGTTACTATGACACACATGCTCTAAGCCACTCAAATAGCAAACATTAATATTCAACATTCCATAATATTGATATATATGTGTGTGTTGTGCAGATCGCATATTTGATAAATAATCACATTGGTATATTTCTTTTTCGCTATCCTATCAAAAATCAAATGCGCTATTATGTCTGAGACATAACTGATAGAAATTGGTTCATTCAACGCTTGTGAGTCCTTAGCGCATTACAAATTCTATTTTCAAGGCAACCAAAATATCTTACATGATTAAAAAAGTGTACTTTCAGAAACACTTAAATATCTTGCAATTAATAATATTTTTATTTTCAAGAATGTTGAAATAGGTTCCATAACAAATATTGTCAATACCCCTAGGATATCTTCCAAGATTAAGGATATGTATTTTCAAAATCAATGACAGATATTTCAGCATTAAATATATGTATTTTCAAGATCAATGAAAGATATTCCAGAATAGAATTAAAGATATGCATTTTCAAGATCAATAACAGATATTTCAGCATTAAAGATATGTATTTTCAAGATTAATGCAAGATATTCCAGCATGAAAGATTTGTATTTTCAAGATCAATAAAAGATCTAGTGTTAAAATTTAGTACTTCAATATCTTAAAATATCTTCCATATACTCCTCAGTGCGAAGGAACCTAGATGATATGAGAGAATTTACCACACGAGAAGAGAGCTGTTACAATTACCAGAAGGACACACACCTCCCCCTCAAGCCTAGCTCCTTTCTTTTTATAAGCGATGTGCACTCTAGATTGTCAGGGCTAGTATATCCTAATCATCCTCTATTGACACATAATTGATTGTATGCGCTTACATGTAAAAGCGATGGTATAAATAAAAAACAAACAGTTCTCTCCGTGAATATTGCCTATGCTGCCCACACGGCGTAAAGCAACTACCAATCAATCAATCAATGTTAAGCATTCTTTTCTATTAGCAACAACAATGAAATCAGATCTATTTCTACTCTTTTTATTTGTTTTATACCATTATCTTTTTAGCTAAGTTACCAAAATTGCAATCCATATATATATATATATATATATATATATATGTATATATATATATACTATATATCGACCATTATACACTTTTGGCATACAACCACTACATACACTGTTCTGTGAATTAAAAGAAAATGCCATATGTGGTGTAATATAATTGATATTTTATTCCACTGTTCCTCATCTACTTCAAGTACAGACACAGTGGCATCAGATATTGCGATCACAAAAGGAAACTCTTAAAGGCCCAGTAACATGACGGACACAACTTTACTTATAGATCTACAATTATCATGATCAACTGTGACGTTGCGACCCGATGCGGTAGCCTAATCGAGGTTCGAATCTCGGCTAAGTCAAATCAATGCCTTACAAAATTGATGCTTGTCACTACCTAGCCAGACACTCGGCATTATTAGGATAGGGCAAGGACTGGTTAGCTCATTGTCAGGATAATGTGACTGAGCGGGATATCAGGTTATGGTGCTGGCGGTCTAGTCTCCCAGAGGGACAGCACTATGGAGTTGCTATGAGTGCGCACTGTCACAAGGCGGCACCTGTCCTGATATGACCTTAGATGTTGCCAGGATGTAAAACTCCAACAACCAACCTAACAGTATAACTGATGGGAGTAGTGTAGCGAAGTAGGCGTTTGCCTATGTCTAGGGCCGACACACCAAACGTGGTAGCCGAATCGGTAGAGCGCAGGCTTCCCGTGCGAAAAGTCGGAAGTCCGAATCCCAGCTGAGTCAAACCAATGACTTATAAAATTGATACTTGTCGCTACCTGGTCTGGCACTTGGCATTAATAGGATAGGACATGGACTAGTTAGCACCGTATCAGGATGAAATGACTGTGTGGGATATCGGGTCATGGTGCTGGTGGTCTGGTCTCCCAGTGGGGCAGCACTATGGAGTCGCCATGAGTGCGCATGGTCACAAGTCGGTACCCGTCCTTAGATGACGTTAGTTGTTGCCAGGACGTAAAACTCCAACAAACTAACCAACCTAACAGTGTAACTGATGTGAGTAGTGTAGTGAAGTGGGCTTTTTCCTATGGCTACATGAATGGATGTATTCGACTGGGAAAATGACATTAATCTTTTGCAAGGTTCCGCCCACGTGCATAGAATAGCAGCCGTAAGCACAGGAAGTTGAGCAGTCGAACAGAATATCCAAGCTAGTCCTCACAAATAATATGACGATGCAAGTTTATTCAAATATAATGTCGCCACGGGAAATAGCACTGTTGTTTACATAAAAATGATGTTCCATTTGAGTTGTATAATAAGGTGAGATAGGAATAAACAAACCTATGACGCATAGTATCACCAGCAATGTGCAATGGTCACATTGTTGTGTGATATTGTGATGCACATGTAGTGTGAAATGTTGCTACTCCAGTGACACAGGATTGTGAGCAATGTGTGACAACACTGCTGCGTGACACCATGACTCACATGCAGTGTGAAAGGTTGCTACTGCAGTGTCACAGGATTGTGAGTGATGTGTGATAACACTGTGGGATAACACTCCTACGTGACACCATGAAGCACATGCAGTGTGAAAGGGTGCTACTGCAGTGTCACAGGATTGTGAGTGATGTGTGATAACACTGCTGCGTAACACCATGATGCACCTGCAGTGTGAAAGGTTGCTACTGCAGTGTCATATGATTGTGAGTGATGTGTGATAACACTGCTGCATGACACCATGATGCACATGCAGTGTGAATGGGCGCTACTGCAGTGTCACAGGATTGTGAGCGATATGTGATAATACTGCTGCGTGACACCATGATGCACATGCAGTGTGAAAGGTTGCTACTCCAGTGTCATAGGATTGTGAGTGATGTGTGATGATAACACTGCTGTGTGACACCATGATGCACATGCAGTGTGAAAGTGTGCTACTGCAGTGTCACAGGATTGTGAGTGATGTGTGCTAACACTGTGTGATAACACTGCTGCGTAACACCATGATGCACATGCAGTGTGAAAGGTTGCTACTGCTGTCTCACAGGATTGTGAGTGATGTGTGATAAAACTGTTGCGTAACACCATGATGCATGTGCAGTGTGAAAGGTTGCTACTGCAGTGTCACACGATTGTGAGTGATGTGTGATAAAACTGCTGCGTAACACCATGATGCATGTGCAGTGTGAAAGGTTGCTACTGCAGTGTCATAGGATTGTGAGTGATGTGTGATGATAACACTGCTGCGTAACACCATGATGCACCTGCAGTGTGAAAGGTTGCTACTGCAGTGTCATATGATTGTGAGTGATGTGTGATAACACTGCTGCATGACACCATGATGCACATGCAGTGTGAATGGGCACTACTGCAGTGTCACAGCATTGTGACTGATGTGTGATAACACTGTGTGATAACACTGCTGCATAACACCATGACGCACATGCAGTGTGAAAGGTAGCTACTGCAGTGTTACAGGATTGTGAGTGATGTGTGATAACACTGCTGCGTGACACCATGATGCACATGCAGTGTGAAAGGTTGCTACTCCAGTGACACAGGATTGTGAGTGATGTGTGATAACACTGCTGCGTGACACCATGATGCACATGAAGTGTGAAAGGTTGCTAGTGCAGTGTCACAGGATTGTGGGTGATGTGTGATAACAGTGTGTGATAACACTGCTGCGTAACACGATGACATACATGCAGTGTGAAAGGTTGTTTTGGCAGTGTCATAGAATTGTGAGTGATGTGTGATAACACTGCTGCTTGACACCATGATGCACGTGCAGTGTGAAAGGTTGCTACTGCAGTGTCATAGGATTGTGGGTGATGTGTGATAACACTGCTGCGTGACACCATGAAGCACATGCAGTGTGAAAGGTTGCTACTGCAGTGTCATAGGATTGTGAGTGATGTGTGATAACACTGCTGCGTGACACCATGATGCACATGCAGTGTGAAAGGTTGCTACTGCAGTGTCACAGGATTGTGAGTGATGTGTGATAACACTGTGTGATAACACTGCTGTGTAACACCATGACGCACATGCAGTGTGACAGGTTGGTATGGCAGTGTCATAGAATTGTGAGTGATGTGTGATAACACTGCTGCATGACACCATGATGCACATGCAGTGTGAAAGGGCGCTACTGCAGTGTCACAGGATTGTGAGTGATGTGTGATAACACTGCTGCATAACACCATGAAGCACATGCAGTGTGAAAGGTTGCTACTGCAGTGTCATAGGATTGTCAGTGATGTGTGATAACACTGCTGCATGACACCATGAAGCACATGCAGGGTGAAAGGTTGCTACTCCAGTGACACAGGATTGTGAGTGATGTGTGATAACACTGCTGTGTAACACCATGATGCACATGCAGTGTGAAAGGTTGCTACTGCAGTGTCACAGGATTGTGAGTGATGTGTGATAATACTGCTGCATGACACCATGATGCTCATGCAGTGTGAAAGGTTGCTACTGCAGTGTCACAGGATTGTGACTGATGTGTGATAACACTGCGTGATAAAACTGCTGCGTAACACCATGATGCACATGCAGTGTGAAAGGTTGCTACTGCAGTGTCATAGGATTGTGAGTGATGTGTGATAACACTGCTGCATGACACCATGAGGCACATGCAGTGTGAAAGGTTGCTACTGCAGTGTCACAGGATTGTGAGTGATGTGTGATAACACTGTGTGATAACACTGCTGCGTAACACAATGACACACATGCAGTGTGAAAGGTTGTTTTGGCAGTGTCATATAATTGTGAGTGATGTGTGATAACACTGCTGCATAACACCATGATGCACATGCAGTGTGAAAGGTTGCTACTGCAGTGTCATAGGATTGTGAGTGATGTGTGATAACACTGCTGCATGACACAATGACGCACATGCAGTGTGAAAGGTTGCTACTGCAGTGTCATAGGATTGTGAGCAATATGTGATAACACTGCTGCGTGACACCATGATGCACATGTAGTGTGAAAGGGTGCTACTGCAGTGTCACAGGATTGTGAGTGATGTGTGATCACACTGCTGCGTGACACCATGAAGCACATGCAGTGTGAAAGGTTGCTACTGCAGTGTCACAGGATTGTGAGTGATGTGTGATAACACTGCTGCATGACACCATGACGCACATGCAGTGTGAAAGGGTGCTACTGCAGTGTCATAGAATTGTGAGTGATGTGCGATGATAACACTGCTGCATCACACCATGATGCACATGTAGTGTGAAAGGTTGCTACTGCAGTGTCATATGATTGTGAGTGATGTGTGATAACACTGCTGCATGACACCATGATGCACATGCAGTGTGAATGGAAGCTACTGCAGTGTCACAGGATTGTGAGTGATGTGTGATAACACTGTGTGATAACACTGCTGCATAACACCATGACGCACATGCAGTGTGAAAGGTTGCTACTGCAGTGTAATAGGATTGTGAGTGATGTGTGATGATAACATTGCTGCATGACACCATGAAACACATGCAGTGTGAAAGGTTGCTATGGCAGTGTCATATGATTGTGAGCGATGTGTGATAACACTGCTACGTGACACCATGAAGCAGGTGCAGTGTGAAAGGGTGCTACTGTAGTGACACAGGATTGTGAGTGATGTGTGGTAACTGTACACATATAATAATTACTTTATCTATATCCATCTATTTGTGACATAGCAATAAATGGAGCATTATTACACATAGACAATACATTACTGTATTTATATATATTTATTTGAACTTGAAGCATTACTATGTGTATGCAACATTATTATGTTAGTATATACATAGATAAAGCATTACTATATCCTGATATCTGTATCCACCTATCGTATATGTCCGAATAGAAGCATGCTACCCAATAGAAGCACCCCCCCCCCCCCATTTCAAGATTAAAAGCGCGCACAAATTTACGATCATATTCAGACTGAATGCACATAAAATAAGACAATCCCACTTTATTTCAGAGACACGATGAAAACAAGTAAAAATTTTCGATCATATTCAGACTGAATGCACATAAAATAACACAATCCCACTTTATCTCAGAGGCACAACAAAAACAAATCCATGAAATACTTTAACTTTGAATAGACACGCATCCATGTGTCTGCACTCGCGCAGTGTGTGTCTATTTGGACATATACAGTATATGTAACGTTAATATGTATATGCAACATTTCTATATATGCAATATTACTATATATGCAAAAGTACTATATATGCAACATTACTATATATGCAACATTATTATATATGCAACATTACTATATATGCAACATTATTATATATGCAATATTACTATATATGCAACATTACTATATATGCAACATTACTACATATGCAACATTACTATATATGTAACATTATTATATATACAACATTACTATATATGCAATATTACTATATATGCAACATTACTACATATGCAACATTACTATATATGCAACATTTCTATATATACACCATTACTATATATGCAACATTATTATATATGCAACATTACTATATATGCAACATTTATATATATGCAATATTACTATATATGCAACAATACTCCACATGGATAAGCCCCTCAGCTAGCCGTAGGCATCCCCAATGATATATATGTATGTAGATAACAGCCCCCCCCCCCCCCCTCTCTCTAAACTCTCTTGTACATGAGCGTGATGGATACGGTATGGAAAAGCAGATTCACTGGCACAACGAAAATAAATCTGGAAACTCCAATTAAAATATTAAAAAACCACCATAGAAACCACCATTAAAAACCGAACAACTGTATTTTGCACTGGCTGCCGGCTCTCCGACTATTCACCAGCCTATTTCAGAGCACTCTACAGATATATGGCATCTCCCACCACTACCAGGGTAATGCCAGTTGCCCACTAGCGCCATGGTTTGCTAATAATTAAACGCCGTTCTACCCTCCCACCAACAATTAATTAGTACAATCACCCCTCAAGCCCCAGGTGTCTATACTCCTCCCAACGGGCTCTAATTCGAAGTGGTTCCATCGTGCATTATTTGTGAGAATCAAATGAAGGCATCGATTGCGAGCAAAACAAGAAAGCAAATTCATGCTTAAATTTGGCGAAACAGATCAGTGAAGTGTTAGTAAATGGGTCTCCTACTCGCTACGCCTCAGCGGGCCGGCTGACGAGCAGCTCACCTTGCACAATGAGCTAAAAATAGCTCGACCACACTTGGGGTGAAGATTTACCAACAATCCACCCTCACCGGAAGCTGGGAGAAAATTAGAAAAAAAATGGATATCATCCATGTACGCCAAAATGGAACAATGGAATTTAAATACATTGCCAGCAAGCTGTAATGGGATGGAAGAAGATGCTGGGACCGTGCAGGTGCAGAGCTCCTGGCGGGGATTTTGGGAACTTATGCTGATTGCCCTGCTCTGGGCATGGCCTGCCCCCGCCCCTCTCTGCTCCCCTCCCCACTCCACCAACATGGAAACCATCAGTCTCATTCTCCTGCCTCCATTCCACTGTGTGTCCACTACCTACTTACTAAGTAAGTAGGTAGTGGACACTACCTAACACTAAAACTACCTAACACTAAAACATTACAGCTACCCAGCCTATATAAATGATTTCGCATGTACCCCATGGAATTAATATCCAACCAATGAAACTAACTATCAACGCGGGCATAGATACTAAGCAAACTGTCATGTGGCTGACATCCCAAAGTACCACAATCAATCCGAAAAGTACCAACATACATCTTCTTTCATCGGCCATCACATTCTCATTTCCTAGTTAATTCATAATTAAAAATGACTTGTATTAAAATGGGTTAGCGATAGACAATAGCCGTCTTCACACACGGGCCTTAAATCACCTCAACTAGCGTCTCATGTAAGTCAACTCACATTCACTGTGTGGATGCGACACTGAAGTGAATTAGGGCTAAGTCGATTCATCTAGTTCGCCTCAAGTACACCACGTCCCGAGGTGGTTCATATGAAGCAAACTAGCTTAAGTCGGCCCGGCCCATCTTGCTTGTGTGGACGATAGCGGTTTACTTGAGGCGGCTTAAGCACGTCACACGCATGCGCAGTCGGGACCTGAGTTTGTTGATTTTCCGGTCGATCAAAAGCACATATTATATAATTTGGTCTATGAAACTGCTAGCTGTGCACAGATATTTTTTTCATCATTTATTTTTAGGTTTTCACTGCCCAGCAAAAGTTTTGACCATTCCAAAACAATACGATTCAGTCGATGCATATCTAGGTCGAACCCACACTCTCTCGTGGTGACGTCGACTAACTGAAAGTGGCGCTGGTTAGTATGGACTTGCTCATGCGCAGATATCCATTTCCGGCTTAAACAGCCCCAAGTACTGCATGTGTGGACACGACACACTTTCACGCCTAGTTCGCCTCATCTAGTTTGCCTTATCTAGTTCGGCCTAAAGTTGTGTGTGTGAACACGGTTTATGACTTTGAATGAGATGGCCAGAATGCCAGTGCTTTGGCGATGACAAATATATTGTTCTGAAGAATAAAACTATTTACCCCCAAAAAACCCAAAAAACCACGCTTGTTGCCGTTTTACCTGTCAACACACTGCCTTCATTGACCCACAGAATATGGACCAATCAGAAGAAGCGCTCAGGCGGCGGCAGGAAATTAACTGCTCCCAGACATGCGTGACCTCCCAAGCGACGCGGCCACTTCCGGTTCTCTTTTTTTATTGTTGTATTTCGGACCAGGAGGCCGCCGACAACAACAGAAAATATTTGCTTGCTGCTCGCAGGCAATCTTAGGAAATAAGTAGGCCAGCAGCCGACAATAGTCCTAACCATCTAAGTACATGGCTTCAATATGACCTTGGCTGACATTGTGGTTCGGCACAAGCCTATATTAACGCACTGCGGGAGGAGAGGTAACACATTGAACCAGACCGGAAATGGTTTCTGAAGCCTGCGGATCTAGCCGATGGTGATACATGGAACAGTCTTCCAGACCTAATGGTTAAGTCATCAATCGATAGAGCGCGGGGCTCGCGTGCAGAAGGTCGGGAGTTCGGTTCCCGGTCGAGTCACACCAATGACTTTAAAATTGATACTTGTCGCTTCCTTGCTTGGTGCTCGGCATTAATAGGATAGGGCAAGGACTGGTTTAGCTCAGTGTCCGGATAATATGACTGAGTGGGATATCGGGTCATGGTGCTGGTGGCCTGATTTCCCAGTGGGGCAGCACTATAAAGTCGCCATGAGTGTGCACGTCAAAAGTCGGTACCTGTCCTGATATGTCTTTAGATGTTGCTAGGACTTCAAACAATGACAAACAAAAAACAATCTATGAGTGTGACTGCTCCCAATATTTCTGCGACCCCCGGTGTGTTGAGCCGCCAAGGTCGTGACTAAAGTACCAGAAGAACCAGCGGAAAAAAAAACCAACAACAACCACCACCACCACCACCGTCCAGCGTCATCCGGGAAATCAAACCATGCGCCATGATTTTATGTCGCACAGTAGCGCCACCTAGCAGTGCGAAATAGTATCAAATTGCCACCCACACTATTCACCACGAGGCCTCTCACAAACTGATCGAATCTCCAAATAAACTGTGGCGTGAATGCAGCCAACAGACCAATTTGGTCGAAATAGCGTCACGGCCGCCTGCTTGCCATGTGTAAGCTATATCTAGCGCCGACACAAGCGAGAACCTCGTTGCCACTCACTCACGTCGACCATTCAGGCATCAGGGGAATGGACCTTTTCCACAGAGCATGCGCAGCGAGTTGCTCTGCACAACATTAGTTCTTGCCACTGCCACCAGGGTGCAGGTCCATGGTGCACTTTCTGTATCAGACCTTTTCCCGACAGAGCATGTGTACTGAGCTTCTCTACCCACAGCATTAGTTCTTGCCATTGTATTGAGGGCGTAAGTCGGTGGTGGAAATCCTCCGTAAGACCTTTTCCCGCTGAGCATGTATAGTGAGCTTCTTGTTCTACCCACAACATTTATTCATGTGATTGTCTTCAGGGGGCAGGTCGGTGAGTGGCGGTGATGAAACTACTATATAAGACCTTTTCCCACAGAACATGTATAGTGAGCGTCTACCTACAACATTAGTTCTTGCCACTCTCGTCAGGGGGCAGGTCGGTGGTGGAAATCCTGTGTAAAACATTTTGCCACAGAGCATGTATAGTGAGCTTTTACCCACAACATTAGTTCATGTGATTGTCTTCAGGGGGCAGGTCGGTGATGCAAATACTATATAAGACCTTTTCCCACATAACATGTACAGTAAGCTTCTAGTGCTACCTACAACATTAGTTCATGTGATTGTCTTAAGGGGGCAGGTCGGTGATGCAAATACTATATAAGACCTTTTCCCACAGAACATGTAAAGTAAGCTTCTAGTTCTACCCACAACACTAGTTCATGCCACTCTCTTCAGGGGGCAGGTCAGTAGTGGAAGTCAGCTATAAGATCTTGTTCACAGAGCATTCTGCACAGTGAATTGCTACCCACATTAGTTCTTGCAGCTGCCACCAGAGGGCGAGTGGTAGTGGGCAGTGGTGTAAATCTACTATAATTCCTTCTTCACAGAGCATACTGTACTATTTATCGACCTATTACCTACAACATGAGTCCTTGCACTGACGCCACAGGCAAGTTAGTGGTGGAACTCATCATTAGCAGTGAGCTCTCTTCTCCGGGGCCGATTTACTAAAGTACTGCAATTCATACGCGCGGAAAAGTCTGTGTGAGGAGGAGAAAAATAGTTGCGACTCGCACCATGAACTGATATCCCACCCAGTCACATTATCCTGACACTGAGCTAATCAATCCTTGCCCTATCCACATAATGCCAAGCGCCTGGCTAGGAAGCGATAAGCATACATTTTTAAGTCATTGGTTTGACTGGACCAAGGTTCTAACCCGTGGGTTCGAATCCAACGGTCTACCAAAACGGGAGATGGACGCTCAACTCATTCGGCCAACCGGTCTGGTTTCATGGCAATGTGGTCATAGGTTGCATACAATGATAGTGACTAAGTATGGCTACATTTTAATGTTAATATTGGAGTTCTGTTTTACTTCCAACAGTTTTCTGTTTGTGTGTGTGTGGGGGTGGGGGGGGGGGAGATTAATACAGTTTTAAGGTAACTATTCATTGAAGAGATGGTTCATGATTGAGCATAATCAAGACTTTATAATCTGATAATCAAAGAGGCTCACTTAGTGTGTTTCACGATCTCCTGTAAATCATGTGCCTTTTGATTGGAATGCTCATCGTGCACAGACTATACCCAAATATGCTTTGGAAGATTTCACAACTCTCATACACTCAGGCCAGAGCGGATGTAATACTAATAGCCTAGCGGTAGGATGTCCGATTCGTGTATGGAATGTTATGGTTGCGATTCCCGGCCGAGTCAACCTAAAGATTTACCAAAATTGATACATGTGCCGATTCAACCTAAATATTTACCAAAATTGATGCTTGTATTACATGTTTTTCAGGCAGTCCTGATATGACCGTATACGTTGCTAGGACGTAAACCCCAACAAACAAATACCTATTTTTCATTTTCACTACTAAATTAGTAGTACAAGGAACGGGAGGCTCACTGTCAAGATAATGGTTGGCTTGGTTTGGTTGGGGTTTTACGTCCTGACAACATCTAATGTCATATCAACTATTGGTAACCAAACAATTATCTGATGTTGAACGAACAAACTCACAGAGGTTTGGGGGATGTGGGAGAATGCTTACAAACAGAGAAAGAATGCATGCAGTAGTTAGCTACACAACAACTGAAAGTGATAAAAAGAAGGGGAGTCACAAAACTATTACTGTCTAGCGGCGAAAACAAGTCATTAGACTTAACCGTTATGGGCAGCATAAATACACCCATCACAAAAGAAAAAATATCAGGATGTGGCTGAGTGAATGCAGATGGCACGGTATCTCAGTGATGCAGCACGATAAAGCCCCAAGGAGTGCAAGTACGTACGGCTACAAGTGAATAACCTCGCTGGATGCTTCGTATATTGAGTTCTCAATGACGATGGCTATGGCCGACAACAAGCGTTAGGTCATTAGAGGAGCATTGCTGTGTCAGGAACAAGCCTTAGATTAACTTCATCCCAATCTTTAATTATACACGCCCTCTAGTGGAGCGATTTTGAATATGGATTAGTGGACAGTGTTTACTTTGGTTAAGAACATCATTCAGTGGCTGGTGTTAGATGTGGCCTATTTATGGTCCTGTCTCTCCCCCCCCCCCCCCCCCGCCTCCCCTCTCCCAACACACTCCATAGCAACATAGCAAACAATGTGTTCAGGGGCCATACCGAAGCCAACACACTTACGGAGGCAATCGGCAATGTGGGGGGAGCGTTTGGGGCGTCAGTTGGCGGTGTTGGGTGGTGTATGCGTGTGTGTGGGGGGCGAGTGTGTGTGGGTGTGTGGAGAGTGGGTGTGGGAGCGTTGGGAGTGTATGTGGGAGTGTGTGTATGTGGGAGTATGTGTATGTGGGAGTGTGTGTAGGTGGGAGTGTGTGTATGTGGGAGTGTGTGTAGGTGGGAGTGTGTGTATGTGGGAGTGTGTGTATGTGGGAGTGTGCCTGGGTGTGTGCTGAGTGTGTCTGCGGAGTGTGTGTGTGGAATGTGTGTACGTGACTGTACGTGTGTGTGTGTGTGTGGGAAGTGTGGGTGTGGGAAGTGTGTGTGTAGGGGGGGAGTTCGTGTATGTAGAATATGTCTGGGTGTGGGGAGTGTGTGCACAGGTGTGTGGGGAGGGTGTGTGTGTGAATGTACGTGAGATTTGTAGCTGTGTGGGGGGGGGGGGTGTTGGGTATGAGTGGGATGTATGGAATATGTGTGGATGCGTGAAGTGCGTGGTGTGCGGGGTGTGTGAGTGTTGCTTGGTGTATGGGTGTGTGCGGTAGGTGGGGGATGTGTGGGATGTGTGTGGAATGTATGAGGTGTGTGTGGATGTGTGAGGTGTGTGTTAGGGTGTGTGAGTTGTGGGTGTGTGTTTGCTGTACGGGTGTGTGAGGTGTCTGTGGGGTGTGTTTGGTGCATGGGTATGGGTGTGTGTGGCCTACACGAGGTGTGTTGTGTGTGTGGATTATGTGTGGTGTGTGAGGTATGTGTGGGGTGTGTTTGATGCATTGGTGTGCGCGGTGTGTGTGCCTACACAAGGTGTGTTGTGTGTGTGGATTATGTGTGGTGTGTGAGTTATGTGTGGGGTGTGTTTGGTGCATTGGTGTGTGTGGTGTGTGTGCCTACACAAGGTGTGTTGTGTGTGTGGATTATCTGTGGTGTGTGAGTTATGTGTGGGGGGTGCTTGGTGCATTGGTGTGTGAGGTGTGTGTGCCTACACAAGGTGTGTTGTGTGTGTGGATTATCTGTGGTGTGTGAGTTATGTGTGGGGGTGTTTGGTGCATTGGTGTGTGCGGTGTGTGTGCCTACACAAGGTGTGTTGTGTGTGTGGATTATGTGTGGTGTGTGAGTTATGTGTGGGGTGGGTTTGATACATTGGTGTGTGCGGTGTGTGTGCCTACACGAGGTGTGTTGTGTGTGTGGATTATGTGTGGTGTGTGAGTTATGTGTGGGGTGTGTTTGGTGCATTGGTGTGTGTGGTGTGTGTGCCTAGACGAGGTGTGTTGTGTGTGTGGATTATGTGTGGTGTGTGAGTTATGTGTGGGGTGTGTTTGGTGCATTGGTGTGTGCGGTGTGTGTGCCTACACGAGGTGTGTTGTGTGTGTGGATTATCTGTGGTGTGTGAGTTATGTGTGGGGGGTGTTTGGTGCATTGGTGTGTGCGGTGTGTGTGCCTACACAAGGTGTGTTGTGTGTGTGGATTATGTGTGGTGTGTGAGTTATGTGTGGGGTGTGTCTGATACATTGGCGTGTGAGGTGTGTGTGCCTACACAAGGTGTGTTTTGTGTGTGGATTATGTGTTGTCTGTAGGGTGTGTAGCGGGGTCAGTTGGTCCGAGCTGGTGTTTTGTTAATCGAGATCTGCAGCCTATGAGGTGCCAAGTGTAAGACATCCATTTTGACCTTCTGTGGTCTACCCTCAATGACATTGACCTAGATAGACTGGTTACTGTGTGTATGTATTCACTCCTAGAATCATCCGTCAAATTTACTAGAGCTCCCTCACCAGCAGGAACCATTCTAATATACTCTACAGTAAGACCATGATATGGGTTATTTATGGTGTTCTCTGTGACGGAGTGGTTAGAGTGTCTGACTTTTGTCTAGGTCGGACTCTTAATCTGAAGGTCGGTGGTTCGATTCCCCATGTCCCCACCTCTGCCAAATTGAATTTCCACCACTGTGTATAACTCCAGCGTCATCAAAGGCCAGTTGCTCTCATACCATGTCTATGTGGTGTGGGAGGTTAAAAATCACTCGGGTCAGTAAAAGTGTAGGCTCGGGCTTTCTATCGACAAATTGTCTAATGGTGAAAACAAGTCTATTCAGACTTATCCATGATGGGCAGTATAAATCTTCAAAGATTTACAAAGTGGCTGAACAATTGAATCCTTTCAACGGCTGAGATTATGTCAGGACAGGGTCCTGATTTGTGACACTGACAGTGCGCACATTCGTGGCGGTTTGATACTGCTTCCCAACTGAGCTGCCATATCGCCTACACCATGACACAAAGCACTACTCAGTCACATTATCCAGACACACTAAGCTAACCAAGCCTTGCCATATAGTGGTATAAACTCTAACCACAAGGCGACTGTAGTGACAATCACAAACCGTTGCAAGTCCTTGGCTTGACTGATGCTGGCTCTGGGCTTGAACTCCTCATGTGACATTCACTCATAAACGGACACTCACTCCATCCCACTAGGGCACCCCCCTCCATTAAAATAACTATCAATGCATGGTAAATGTTCAGTCACGAAGCATCGAATGCGCTTGTAATAACCATTTATTTCCTGAGGTAATCTGCTATGATGGGGGCTAGCTGGTGGTTTATTTAATGACTGGAGGTAGTGCAGACCAGATTGGATACTAAAACACACAGTCTACCCTCCTCGTACGGCCACGTCAGGTGGAAGAGTTGGTCGTCTCCATTGTCGTCTGTAGTTTTGTCTGCTTTGTCATCTGCAATCTCTTGTGAACTGTCATCTGCACAATTATCTGCGCTGCTATCTTCACTATCAGCTGCACTGACATCTACACTGTTGTCATCTGCACTGTTATATGAACTGTCAGCTGCACTGTCATCTGCACTGTCGTTTGCAGTGTCGTCTGCACTGTCATAGGCACTGTTGTCTACACTGTCATCTAAACTGTCATCTGCACTGTCACATGCGCTGTCGGCTGCACTGTCATCTGCACTGTCATCTGCACTGTCGTCTGCATTGTCGTCTGCACTCTCTTTTGAACTGTCGTCTGCACTGTCATCTGCACTGTCAGTTGGACTGTCGTCTGCACTGTTAGCTGCACTGTCATCTGCAATGTCAGCTGCACTGCCAGCTGTACTGTCATCCTCACTGTCATCTGCATTGTCATCTGCACTGTCATCTACACTGTCATCTGCACTGTCATCTGCATTGTCGTCTTTACTGTCATCTACACTGTCATCTGCACTGCTGTCTGCATTGTCGTCTGCATTCTCCTGTAAGCTATCATCTACACTGTTATTTGCACTGTCATATGCATTGTGCCTTGCACTGCCATCTGCACTGTCACCTGCACTGTCATGTGCATTGCTTGGTTCCGATCAGGCGTGCATTGCTTACTTACATTCCCATTGTCACAGTTCCGTGCATGCGCACTGTATGTTATATATGGCGTGGTATATGCCATTATTATACAACGGCACGTCGACAAGGCCAGTCTGCTGCTTCATCGTCCAGATGACCTAGATACTGGACGCAGAGCTTGCAAGCTCATCGTAGCGCAATTAGGTCACCGAGACGCAAATCTAACACACATAGTATGCTGTTCTATATCTGACGTAGTATATGCCATTGAAGGCTTTTTCAACTCGAGATATTTACATTTATACTCAGTTAATGGTTCAGTTAAAGTTGCATAGTCCGATGGTTTTGAATTTTTGTATTCTTTCTGAGATAAATATATTAGATCGATCACTAGTATCTACTTTACATTAGTTCAAAGTTACTTTTACTTTAAATGGTACACTTTTGAAATATTTTGAGTGCAAACATGGAAAATAGTTTTGGCAAGCTAATCCGATGCATTTTTTAAAAGTTAAAAAAATAGAAAATCAGGGGTGAGCAATTTTTCAGGCACGGGCGGGGACAATCAAAATTCTTGCCTTTTTTTCTTTTCTTTTTTTCTAATAGCACATACATAGTTTAATATTCCAAACGCAGCAATATTCCTTTTATTATACACTGGCTCCCTATTTCTATTCGCACTCCCCAGTGACGTGATGATGTTAAACTTAAAGCGATCATGCTTCGAATCACACCAAACCTGAAGCTTTTTAATACTTAAAGCATTTAAGATTGAAAATTATGCTATTATTCAATAATCTCACTTCAGATGAAATACTCCAATTTTGGACAACATACTACACACTCCAAACCAACACGATGGAACTATAAATTAAACATATAATTCATGGAGTGAATGGTTATGGAAACAGAAGTGAAGGGTTTATCTATGAGTGTTCTTACTGGGGTGGTGCCCTCTATTGGGCCTGGGGGTATTTAATCTCATCAGACGCCCACTTCCTTTCCCACTTCCGGTATCATGGCAATTCGTCTTATTTCAGGCATGCACCTTCATTGATTGTGACTTCCGGGTAAAAATTAGCTCACACTCAAAGGAACGTGTGTGCAACATATCAACAGCAAGAATAAGTAGACACGTAAACATACCTCAGCTGATTTTCCCATATTTTTGATGGTGAATGTCAGATGAAAAATGTGTCAACAAGAGAGGAAGCATGTTCATATATATGTATATATCTGTATATATGTGTAAAATATTCCGATAATAATACATTGGTGGGGGAATGCAAATGTTCTATTTGTGAAACAGGTATACATGGCCAGGTGCATAGATGTGTTTATGTAGTTGCTGGTGGTGCTTGATTGATTGGTAAATAGACATTGTGGTGCTAGTAAGATAGTGTGTAAGGGGCATTCAGAGCCCTACCCACTAGCCCCTCCCCCCTCTGCTAGTCAGGATCACCACACACATGCTCAAGGCAGGTGGTGGCCAAGGGAGCCACACAGTTTGGTGGTGGTGGGCAGATCACTGTAACCATGGGGACCAGGAATGCTTGTTTCTCATTGGTGGAGCTAGAAATGCTTGTTTCTCATTGGGAGAATGGGGTGGGGTGATACACTATACTGGATCCATGTACCATATAAATAATAAACCTGAGGGATTGACTCTCTCTCTTCTTTCACCCTTTATACTCTTTCTTTCTCTTTGCCTGTATTGATTTCACTATAGCCTGCCTACACAACTACAGATTCGAGCCGTGGACTTTACAAATGTATATATGTATATACGTATATACATATATACATATATACTAGGCTCCCTGATATTACCATACTACCCACGCCTACCTGTCTATGTGGCTCCTTGCCTGAGAGGTCAGTGCAGACTACTACACTCATCCCCCTGGAATTGTAAGTCTTATAATGCTTACAATTACATACATACAGGCAATGGTACATACATACACATGGTAGGTTCAACAACTATACAGCGCGTAGCTTGTACAGGATCATGGTGATGGCAACCAGTGTCGTGGGGGTGATGAAAATGGGAAATATTGTGCTTAGAAAGGGACTCGAACCCACATCTCTTTGCATTCCGGGCCAGTGTGCTAACCATTACACCACCTAGGCTCCTTGATATCACCATACTACCCACGCCTACCTGTCTATGTGGCTCCTTGCCTGAGCGGTCACTGCAGACTACTACATATGTATATATATATATGTATTATGTGTATATGTATATATGTATGTAAGTATATGTGCTCGATAATCTATTATGGGAATATAAACAAGGGCACTACCACTTATCAGTGTATATACGAATATATGTAAATATATGTGTATATATGTCGTGGGATGATGACAATGGGAAATATTATGCCTAGAGCAGGATTCGAACCCACACTTCTTGCCATTCCGGGGCGAGTACTAGTAGTAGCCTAACCATTACACTACCTAAGCTCCCTGATGCAATCACCCTATCCACACCTACCTGTTTTGCCATGTGGCGCCTTGCCCGGGAGTTGGATAATGAATGTATTATACATCTGTGTAATGTGCATTACATGTCATTGCATGGTTCCGATATTTCCTTTATTTTTCCCTTTCTTTTTTAATATGTGACGTATATCTCATTATGCAAGTATAAACATACAAAAGGAATTCTTTCCATTATACATTATATTATTATATTGTAATCATTTCCATTGCTATTCTCCGTAAGACTCCGCACTTGACTGGTGGCGCCACCTACGGCCCCACCTCCCCTCCAACGGGTGTCAACAAGTGTCGGTCGCACTGGAGGATATAGTGTAAAACCACGTTATAATCTCCCACAATTTAACGCGAATTCGGATATAACACGATGTTTCATTGGACCTGGAATTCTTTAATTCAAAGGTAATTCAGTAAATTGAACCCTCATTTAACGCGCCCTTGCTTTATTCATGAAGACTTTCTATGGACTGCAATGGTTGCGTTATAATGGGGTCTCACTATTATATATATATATTTTTAAATAGACATATATATATATATAATTACATACATAGATATATAAAGTAAATATATAAATCATACCTATGTAACTAGTAAAACCAATGGATATAAAAACATCTCTTACGTTTGTTATTGTCGTTATTCTTCTTTAAATCACAAAGGATGTTACATCCTGGTCAGTATTCCAAGGTTAGCATGGAGATAATGTTTGTGCATCGACAACTTAGACTGCAGGACATTGAAGGTTTTAGCAATGCATCCGGGTTCCGGGTTCAAGCACTTATTCTCAATAATAACATGCTTCAGGGTTTCTCCATGACCCCAGCAATAATGACCCCCCCCCCCCCCCCGCACCCCGCTTTTCCCGCCTGCGATACTCTATCAAAGACCCTATAATACTAAGACGGCTCACTCCCTATCTCTCCCATGGTAATGTAAATTTCGCAGTGCCACCTTGTGGTGGGTTTGATCAGCCCATATACCAGCTGCTGGTTGGTGTTTCGCATGTAAACACATACAATTATATTATACATGAGATAGGTAAGTATGAATACACATCAATATGAAATTGCTATGAACAAATACACATCATCATCAGCATCATCATCAGCATCGCCATCATCACACATCTTTCACATTCATATATACATTTATACATATTATATAGCACTTGTTTAACCAAGAGAACAGCCAGCGCACCAAGTGGTGGGTTTGATCATTTTGATTACACAATACAGGCTGAGTGAGCTGTCTTAGTAGTATAGGGTCTTTGACTCAATCTAATATGGATCCTCATAGGTTTAAAACACATTGCTATTTTGACACCCCATAGCATAAACTCGCCAGCAGTAAACATTTATAGCTTGATTGATTTATGAACATTCTTTTAGACAGCTTTTAATACATATATGTATTATCCTGCACTGATCTCTCAGGCAAGGGGCCACATAGACAGGTAGGTGTGGATAGGGTGATTGCATCAGGAAGCCGAGGTAGTGTAATGGTTAGCAAGCTAGCCCCGGAATGGCAAGAAGTGTGTGTTCAAATCTTGCTCTAGGCATAATATTTCCCATTTTCATCACCCCCATGGCACTGGTGCCATGACGAGGACCATGTACAAAGTACATGCTGTACGGTTATTGAACCTACAATGTGCCTGTGCATTGCTTCTATATATATAATTGTAACCAATGGACATAAACCATTTAAAAGACTTACAATTCCAGGGGGACGAGTGTAGTAGTCTGCGCTGACCTCCCAGGCAAGGAACCACATAGACAGGTAGACATGGATAGGGTGATTACATCAGGGAGCGTATGCATATGTAGTATAATGCTTAGAATGCTAGCCTCGGAATGGCAAGAAACGTGGGTTCGAATCCTGCTCTAGGTGCAATATTTCCCATTTTCATCACCCCCCCCCCCCTCCATACATAGAGCCACATGTTGTGCATCAGTAGAATGCGGGTAATTTCCCTGGAGTGACTCAGTGAGGTCAGACAACTGACCTCCTGTAGGATGGAAGGAAGCTCTGTTTTTGTCATGCGCGGCAGGCATAAACACATCCGGTGCTGCCACGTCAATACGGGCGTCTCTTCTTCAAACAGCGTCCGTTGCTTTCTTTATTTGTAACTATTTTATTCATCCGAATGTGTGTGCGTACCGGTTGTGAGGGCGATGTCGTTTGGATTCTTATCTGGCAGGTCGTGGGATTGAATCCTAACCGAGTCAAACCAATGGCTTACAATTGATACTTGTTGCTACCTAGCTTTATGCTTGTCATTACAAGGATAGGACAAGGGCTGGTTTGTTCAGTATCAGGATAATGGTACTGAGTGGGATAGCAGGTCACGGTGCCGGCGGTACGGTCTTATAATGGGACAGCACTATAAAGTCACCATGAGTGCGTACTGTCATGAGTCGGTACCCCTGCTGATATCACCTTGAGTGTTGTTAAGATGTAAACCCCGACAACAAACCTAACAAACGAGCCAGAACCGGCTCCGACTTGGGACAGCTTGCACTGATGGCGGCTGGTTGGTTGTTGGAGTATTATGTCCTGGCAACATCTAAGGTTATATCAGAGCAGGTACCGACTTGTGACAGTGCGCACTCATGGCGATTTTATAGTGCTTCCCCACTGGGAGACCAGGCTGCCAGCACCATTACCTGATATCCCACTCAGTCACATTATCATGACACTGAGCGAACCAGTCCTTGCCCTATCCTAATAATGCCGAGCACCAGGCTAGGAAGCAACAAGTATCATTTTTTAAGTCAGCGGTTTGACTCGACCAGGGTTCGAACCCGAGAATTAGGCAAGGTATCCACACATATAAACTTTCAAAGCCTTTGGAGTAGTAGCAGTCTTCAGAATTCCCTGTGATCAACTACCTCTTGCCACGTGGACACAACCTTTCAATGTACACCCTCTTTTTGTCCCATTTGCCTGTTCCTCCAATGAAAGGACAGTTGTTATGTCACGACAACATCGGGTTAGACTAGATACCGAGTTGTTTCTTTAGAAGACGAATACAAAGTTATTGTGGAGTTGTCCTTGTATTTGACATTGAATTTGTCTTTGAAGGGCATTGTGACCGAGCCCTGTCTGGAACCTACTAGAGGTGTATCCATGACACCGCAACATTCCCTGACGTCAAAGGACATCTCTCAGTCACACAGGCTAATCCCCACACCAGCTGCATATAATTCCAGGTCTACAGAACACTATACACAGACATAAACAGTGAACACCTTTCTTTTGTCATCATATGGAAAATTCAAAACTGTGCCAAAGCAGAGTCGATTTCAAACCCCAACAAAGAATGAATCCATCACACATTGAGAACAAGTCTAAATAATATCCTTTTAGTTTGTGAAAATGTAATTATGTGGTTCTCTAACTGGGAGACCAGGCCGCCGGTACAATGACCCAATATCCCACACAGTCACATTATCCTGACACTGTGCTAGCCAGTTGTTCTCCTATTCTATTAATGCCAAGCACCGGGCTAGGTAGCGACATGTATCAATTTGACAAGTCATTGGATTGACTCGACCAGGAATTGAACTCTGGTACGTTAATGCGGGAGTTGGTGCATATATATGGAGAGAGAGACAGGGAGGGAGAAAGTGAGGAGAGGTAACAGTAGTCCAAAATAGCATGGTTCCCAGTAGCAACCTAATCATCCAACACTCTGGACATAATCCTCGACATCCTGGGGTCTGGTTCCATTCTGCTGAGTCTGTTATTTCCCCGCTCCCTCCACCCCCACATGTGGTGTTCTCTGTGGCGGAGTGGTTAGAGTGTCTGACTTTTTTCTAGGTCGGACTCCTAATCTGAAGGTCAGTGGTTCGATTCCCTGTGCCCCCCACCTCTACCAATTTGGATTTCCACATATGTATAACTTACAGTGTCATCAAAGGCCAGTTGCTCTCATACCATGTCTATGTGGTGTGGGTGGTTAAAAATCCCTTGGGTTGGTAAAAGTGTAGGCTCGGGCTTTCTATCGACAAACTGTCTAATTGTGAAAACAAGTCTATTCAGACTTATCCATGATAGGCAGTATAAATCTTCAAGAGAGAGAGAGTATATTTGCACGCGCTTGCAATGCGCCTCTTTATAAATGCGCAATTGCTATGGTAATTAAATGGCATGGGTGCCAGTAGTAGAAGGTAAAGTGCTAAGCACACAAAGGCACTGCGCCACCGACAAAAAAGAGAATCAACTGCTGAGCAATCATCAGCGAATGAACACATGATTGAGAATAAACCGTGCTAGATCTTCGGCAAATCATGATTCATTCACAGAGCAATGAGTAGTTGTGCAAATGTAATATGTGCGATGGATTTTGCAGTTAATATTAGTTTACAAAGTCCAAACTGGAATTGTCTGGGATTTATTCTTACGACTGATAGCTTTATGTATGTATAAAAGAAGTTTACTTCCTGGTTGGAATAAACTACATTTAGGTAAGAAAAACAAAAAAACTAAAGAAAACAGACACACAAAGATAACAATCCAACTTGCGCAGAACTGTAAAGCTGGTTTTCTAAATTCTAGGATATATTATTACTATGCTTTAGGGCTTAATCAGGGCAACACAACAAATAGGTGATCTGGCGAAAGAACGACAAGAAATCGGTGGTGCGGGTGAAAAGGCTTAGTCAACAAAAGGCGGAAGACATCCATGACAAGCCCCAAGGTGAAATGACCAACAAAATAAAAAATAAAATAGAAGGATGGTGGGTGGAAAGTTTAATTGGCTGCTCCGAAATCTACTGTGCAATATTTCGATAATATGATATTCATGATTATCATGAATATTACTGTATACGATAATTTAGCCATAATAGCATTATTAAAAATTATCATTCAAGCTGTGATTGCTTATCAATCTTTCTATAGATATTATGCTTTATAACGAATTATACGAGTGTAATAACCCATAATTCCATACTTGCTGCTCAACTCCACCCATCAGTAATCAGGTGGTTGAGCCTCGGGCTAGTCATCTACTGCTCTGACCTACTCAACGTCAGCTCCGACGGTAGTGCCACCGCTCGCTCTGCCCAATAACCTAATTATATATTTATAGTGTAGACACAATCAGTTATTTAAGTAGTAGTAATAATGTCAACAAAGAACAGCAGTATGTATGTAGATATGCAGGAAGGGTAATTAGCGTATGTACCAGGTGTAGATATAATCAGTTGTTTAAGTAGTAGTAATGTCAACAAAGAATAGCAGTGTGTGTAGATAAGGGATAATTAGCATATGTACGATGTGGTATGCAGGTATAGCAATACCTCAGGGAGTTTGACGCCCCTGCCTTGCAGAGTTCTAAACCACTGCCTTGTGGTACAGGTCCTTGACAGAACCGAAGGCTAAGGGAGCAAACCCTAAACAGAAAACCATGTCACTGTGGCAGCATTAAGGGCAGTTCATGTATGGAACTCCCAACATCTCCCGACCAGCCACTGCAGGGACAAATAGTTTTGCGCCTGTCTTGACATGTTCTTGCCGGTGTGAAACCTCTATTTGCTCCCCGAGAGAGTGCCGCTGGTAACTTGCAAAAGGCAGCACTTCAACACTTTTGCAGGCAGCTTTCATGAAATGTAGCTAAATGGAGAGCGGCAGTCAAGTAATGAAAGCAGTCTTTGTCGCATCGCGACCGACAGCATGATGATGATGATGATATTTATATATATATATATTCACACCCGTTATTTGCCTCTGTTTACATCCATTAACTAAGAAGAGGAACTTTCAATTGCAGACAATTGGTCTCCCCCCTCCCAATGCTGCTTACCTAATGCAGCTGCCGATCAGGTAATTTCTTGAAGTAATTAGTCAATTGAGGAAGCAGTTTAAAACAAATAGGGCTAGATGGCCACTACACCTGTGAACATCTGAGGTGATCTGTGTATGTTGGAGGGGGGGGGCGTTAAATATATAAATATATATATATATGTGTGTGTGATGAGGCCATGAGAGTTCTGTCATGCACAAAAGCAGTGACATTAAAGCTGCATAGTCTGATGAAGCATCCAATTTTCAATCCAAACAAATATCTAGATTTTATTCTACATATCTAACTTCGCTACAACTGCACTTATTACGCATTTGTTGCCACATAGAAGGGAATACTGAGTCAATTTAATAGAACCTGTTATTGCAGAAGCCTATATGGTCATAGTTTTGTTATGCTTGTCAAAACTAATTTGTCATGTATACATGTTATCATGTCTGGGAGTCGGTCAAACTGTAGCGGAATTGCTTACGATATGTACACTTTTGCGAAGGGAATTGAGAAAAATTGAGTGCGGTATATTTTGAGAATCAATCAAACTGTGTTGATCTGCTTGTCTTTTGCCTACAATCTTTGCGTAAGTGATTAGAAACAATCGAACCGACGTTCCTAGGGTCTATACCTAAGTGACTATGATCAGTTCTGATCATCACGGAGCAGTTCAGAGCATATCCAATCAGCAGTGAGAATCGCCGAACAACTCTGGGCTATTCTTAGCATCTCTGGTCACCTCTGAACATCTCCGAGCAGCTCTTAACAGCTCGGCCTATCTGAGAGAATATCCGAGTATCTCTGAGCATCTCCGAGCAATTCTTAACGTCGTCCAACATCTCTTCGGATCTTCGGTCAGCTCTGAGCATTTCAGTCAGCTTCCGAGCAGCTCCGATAAGCTCCGAGCATCTGAGTATCTCTGAGCAGCTCCGAGCAGCTCCGATAAGCTCCGAGCAGTTCCCTAGTAGCTCCGAGCACTTCCGTGCCGTGAGCAGCTCCGGGTGCATCTGAGCAGCTCCGAGCAGTTCCATAGTAGATCCGAGCACATCCGTGCCGTGAGCAGCTCCGAGCGCATCTGAGTATCTTTGAGCAGCTCTGAGCAGCTCCGAGCGGCTCTGAGAAGCTCAGATCAGCTCCGAACAGCTCACGGAACAGTCCTCAGAGCAGCTCCGAGTGCAGACAGACTACTGTGGGATTACAGGACCGTCGGGCGTCGTGCAGAGCGAGCCATCAGGGACGGTGGAGTGGGGAGAGTGTGCGAGTGGCCGCGTGGCGGCGGATTGTGGGGGCGGTGGTGGGGCTAGGCGGGAACTGGGCGGGAACTGGCAGGAGCCGGTGGGAGGTGCTGCGCGGGCGGACCAGGCGGCGTCACGGTACCAGCGTCAACAGGTTCCCGGCGAGCAGCTCCAATCACGACTCTTTCCGAGCTGCTCCCGCCCTTAATTCCCTCCGCTCGCCCAGCCCCAGCCCCAGCGCAGCACCTAACAGGCTTGACACATACGCAACTCACAATCACCCTCCCCCACCAACATCCACATACACTTCGCGCCCCCCCCCCCTCTGGTGGCTGCTTGGCTGGCTGGTTACATCGGGACCAGTGTGAGTGTGAGCAGAACGTCCGCTCCTGAGTTGCTCACTGTTTGCCGTCACTCAACTGGCGCCCGTACTTAAACGCGCCGCATCAGCTCGGGCGTACTTGAGGCACAATAACCGGGCAGGAGCACAGACCCAGCTGTGCGGTGTGGTGTGGCGTGGCGCTCACACTTATACTTATCGCGGAGGTGTGACTACGCGGCGACCACCGCGAATCTACCGTGTGTACTACTCAGGAAGCTTTGAGGTGATAGCAACGAACTCCTTAGGAAAGCACAAGGGGACTCTATACTGTCAGTTACGATGAGTCACTGAAACTGTGGAGGAATAAGATTGGATAATCCAACAATGGATATCAACTCAAAATAAATCCAGGAGTTCCGACGATATTGGAGTAAGGAGCAACAAAGCCCGGAGAGAAAAAAAACCAGAGAGAAAGCAGGAGAAGCAGTGAGAGGTAGACCAACAAAGTGAGTAAGGGGAAACAAAGCCAGTAGAGAGAACAAACAGAAAGAGAAAGGAGGAGAGGCGGTGAGAGGTAGACAGACAATGTGAAAGCGAAGAGACTGACAGGGACGGGGAGATAAAGTGCTGTCACTAATTGAGGTGATAGTACTGCAAACCCAGACATTGCTAACATCACTGGACGCAGATAGTAGAAGTAAGTAACAGACAGGATTAAGTAGCAGACAGGATTGCTACATACATAAAAGCGACAGAGAAAAGGAAATAAAGTACTTGCATTCATTGAGGTGATGGTACTGTAGACCCAGACATTGCTAACAGCACTGGACACAGATAGTAGAAGCAAGTAGCAGACAGGATTGCTACATACATAAAAGCGACAGAGAAAAGGAAATAAAGTACTTGCATTCATTGAGGTGATGGTACTGTAGACTCAGACCTTGCTAACGGCACTGGACGCATATAGGAGAAGCAAGTAGCAGACAGGATTGCTACAGACATATAAGAGTGACAATGATGACTCCACACGCCGGCTACCACTACAGGCACGGTATGCTGGTTCCCGAGACGCCGGCCACACCGAGCCTAAGTCCCGCCAACAAAGACCAGACCGACCCGGAGACTCCGGAGCCCGTCATCGATAAAGGTAAGGAGGAGGATTGTCGCTTCCCATCGTATTTTATCAGCTGTCTCTCAGTAGAACTACATTTAGGAGAAGAATAGATGGTTAAGTGACGTCATGAAAGGGGGATAATTGTCCATTTTGAAATAGTGATAATTGTCCACATCATTAAATTGCTCTTACCTACTGGCACTGCTAAGCTTCTTTGGTGGTTTTATTTTGTATTAAGCCGACGTGGTTTATAATGCCATAGAAATGTAGCAAGAACCATTTTGAAAAATGATCGACATCCCTAGTAGTAGTACAACAGATAGTAGAGGGATAGATGACATTATGAGAGTATGATAATTAGCCATTGTGTTGCCCCTATCATCGCTCAATCTCATGCTTCCAACATGGCAACTGTATTTTCGGATTGCATGCTGGGAGAACCTCAAACAGCCTGGCTTTGCCATCCTTATATATAAAATCCTTGGTAGAACCTGGGTTGTTAGGGCGAAAAGCGGCTAGATATTACATAGATATTACTAGAGATAAGAGTATCGGTTATGACTTATCCACTGCCGATTTTGGTTGGCCATAAATTAGCTTTTAAAGATCAGGATGTTTCTTGCCACACTCTTTGTCCCTTACAAGTACTGAGGGGTGCTCAATGTGGCTTAAGGCTGAATATACTGATAAATGGATAACATTTTTGAAACTGGAACAATTATCTAGATTTGATTCTACATAATCAACTGGTGCACTGCTGAAGCATTTGTTGCTACATAGAAGGGGATGCTAGTACATTTGAATAAAACCTGTCACTGCTGAAGCCTAGGGTAACAGAATATTGACATGCATGCCGACATTAATTGAGCATTTCTTCACTTCAAATATCTCTTATTTAAAATACAATTTACCTCAAACTAAAGAAAGGTAAGTTACAAAGACCAAGCTGATATATTTATCTTAAATAAATAGCAGAAGCTAAAAACCATCTGAAGAGTTCAGGCGCAAAACCACGTAAATCCCAATCTAAAAATATAGTTTAAATAATAGATTTTTACCTGAAAATAATTTTAATTCTCATTAATTCCACTTTTCATATGATCATATGGTTATGGATCAATGAACAAAAAGGTAAGACTATAACAAAATAAACATTTTGAAGGTTTGATTCCAATGTTTATATCCATTTTTGGATTGGCGTTTACGTGGTCTTGCGCCTGAACTCTTCAGATTCTGTCTATGCAGCTTTAACTTTAGCCATTGGATGCAAACGTGATAGTGGAAGTAATGTTCAACCTGACTTGTTTATTGTTGCTTCTGTTGCTTCACTTGCTATATTTGTTGCTGGTAGTATTATTGTTGTCATTGCCGACCTTGGATCTGTTATTACAGGACCTTCTAGAAACACTGGCGGATTATCTACTATCCGGGCCCCTAGGCTTAGCTTTTAGCACACCCAATTAAACCATTTCTTTTAGCCCCAGCCACACCTACCCGGACGAGCCCCGGATTTTAGCCGGACCACCCCCGGTCCAGTCGCCCGGAATGTCCTGGACAGCCCGGGATAAAATCGCTATTTTGGTCGTTTTTGGCCTCGCGGTCACATGTACCCGGATGAGCCATGGACTATGAGCCCAGATCACCCCGGATGAGCCCCAGACAACCCCCGGACTACCCAGATTAGCCCTGCGGGACGAGCCCCGGAGAACCCCCGGATGATAACCTGAAATGCGGGACTGATCCTGGGGTAGTCCATGAGTAATATGTGGTCATCTGTGGCTATCCGTGGCGATCCGTGGTTAATCCGTGGTCATCCAGCGTGTCCGGGTCTTATCCGGGCAGTCCGGGAGTGGTCCGTGCCTACGTCGGGGCTAGTCCGGGCAAGTCCGGGGTTGGTCTGGGTTAAACCGGGTCCGGGTTAAACCGTGGCTAAAATGTGGCTCATCTGGGACTAAACAGCCCTGGACTGGCCCAGATGCGGCACGGACTACTCCCGGTCCACCCCCAGACTACCCGGACCACTCCCGGATTACGCCCGGATCATCCCAGGGATGCCGGATCGAGCCCGGATCGCAAAATGCCCCGGACCACCCCGGATGTTTTAAACATTTTAAAACATCCAGGGTGGACCCCGGACGCAGCCGGACCAGCCACGGATCATGCCAGATCTCTCCGGATCCCCAAGGACCAGTCAAGGATGAGCCATGGATCGCCACGGACCACGCCGGATCACGGTCCGGGGCTCGTCCGGCCCCTGATCCGGGTAGGTATGACTGGGGCTTTTGGTATTCTCTGGGCCCCCTCCCTTCTGGGCCCTTTGGCGTAAGCCTACTCAGTCTAGTAGTTAATCCTCCAGTGTCTATAAGTTGCGAGGGAAGAACTATATTGGGGTTCTGAAGGGAAGGATAAGACATATGAAATACGAGATAGACTTCCTGCTCATCATCATCATCATCACGCTGTCGGTCACGATGCGACAAAGACTGCTTTTCATGAAAGCTGCCTGCAAAAGTGTTGAAGTGCTGCTGGCTTTTGCAAGTTACCAGCGGCACTCTCTTGGGGAGCAAATAGAGGTTTCACACCGGCAAGAACATGTCAAGACAGGTGCAAAACTATTTGTCCCTGCAGTGGCTGGTTGGGAGATGTTGGGAGTTCCATACATCAATTGCCCTTAATGCTGCCACAGTGAAGTGGTTTTCTGTTTAGGGTTTGCTCCCTTAGCCTTCGGTTCTGTCAAGAACCTGTACCACAAGGCAGTGGTTTACAACTCTGCAGGGCAGGGGCGTCAAACTCCCTGAGGTATTGCTATACCTGCAATACCTGCATACCCTGAGACTGCTACAGGTCCACAATCCCTTAGCAGAAATCCTTGGGGGCAGTTGTCTTTGGGAATTCACAGGCAAAGTACAGCTTGTTTTATTTAATGATGCCTCTAGAGCGCATTGATTTTTATCATCGGCTATTGGACGTCAAATGGGAATTCAGAGGCAAAGAACCACATAAACTGGTAGGCGGGGACAGGGTGATTGCATCAGGGAGCCTAGGTAGTATAATGGTTAGCATGCTAGCTCCGCAATGGCAAAAAGCGTGGGTTTGAATCTTACTAGAGGGACAATATTTCCTATTTTCATCACTGCTATGACGCTGGTGCCATGACCAGCATCCTGTACTAGCTACATACTGCATGGTTGTTGAACCTACCCTATGTGAGTGCCTTTATGTATGTAATTGAGTTATGGACATACACTATTTAAACTCACAATTCCACCCGGACAAGTGTAGTAGGCTACGCTGATCTCTGAGGCAAGGAGCCACATAGGCAGGTCAGCATAGATAGGGTGATTGCATTAGGGAGCCTTGGTAGTATAATAGTTAGCACTCTAGCTCCAGAAAGGCAAGAAGTGTGGGTTCGAATCCTACTCTAGGCGCAATATTTCCCATTTTCATCACCCCTACAACATACACAGATATGCACATTAAACCTTTCGCTGAGGCTGACACATGCAGTGAGGAACAGTTAGTGAGGTGGACGCACGTTGGTGGCGCCACCAGTCGAGTTAGGAAGAGATGGTGAGGCAGTCGAGAACTGACGTGGAGAGAGACGGAACTTCTAATACTTATACTTGTATAATCTTTATAGACTACAAATATATGTGATGTACAACGCATATATATGTGATGGGTCACGGAAGGGGATACATGTTTTACATAGACCAGTACATATATAATATGTATATAATATATATATACATACATACAGTAAGACCTCTCTAACCGACCACCTGCACATATCGACCTTTCCCCTATTTATCGATCGCTTTATTTGGGTCCCAACAATACCATTGTAAGGATATTCTAACTCCTTAAACCGACCACTTCCCTAAATGGACCACTTACAATTCATCCCATGGTGGGTCGATTTAGAGGGGATTTACTGTATATATATCATATATATATTACATATATATTATATATACATATATATATATATACATATATATATATATTTTACCTCGGTATATAGCCTCAGGCTAGCCGCAGGCTAGGGAGAGGTAAGCACATCCGGGTACAGCAATTAGCATAAGCAGCTCACGGCGGGAGGACGTTCGCTGAGCTGCTCCAGCAGGATTTAACTACTACAACACTTTAACTAACTGTAAGTATTGAGAAACTGCATTCAAATTCTTAAGGATGGTTTATAGCATCCCATTATGAAAGCTTAGAACTTTCTCAGGTCCAATTTGGACATAAAAGGTGTTATAAAAAACACGAGGATAAGAATGTGCATAACCGAAACCGATACCGCTTGACATAGCGAAACCTGTGTTCAGACAGGCAGAGATGTTAACCCGAGTTGCATCTCCTAAGGAAATTCCTCCGAACCCTAAAAGAGGGTTATGTTGGGGATGATCCTGGGTTTCTTTTATAGACTCCCCAGACCGGTTTTTGAGGCGAGCCTCCGAGTTTCGTAATATTTTCTTCAACTTGCTGGCGCAGAATGCCGCGGGTGGGAGAAGTGTACGAAACAGAGAGAGCGGGCGTGCCAATGGCCGCCCCCCCGTTTGGTTGGTTTCACTACCCATAAAACCTACGGCAAAACTTAGCTTAACGCCTGTATACAGAACGGTTTAAACACGTTACTATATACCATACGAAATAATACCTCACTCTAGCTCACTTTGTGAACATGTTGAGATGATACCGGTACTAAGTAACCTTTGTCGTTACAGAAACCGATGGCCACCAAGCGAAACAAGGTTCCGCCGGCAGCGGCAGAGGGCCGCGTGCCTTCTGGATACGATTCCTCACCACCGCAGACGGCACCGCCGTCTCCACAGCCGGGGGCTGATCCTTTGGACAAGGATAGTGGGGATGAGGAGCTGGAAGACAAAATCCTACGGATTATGGGCAAATATAACACACAAGCCACACGGCCTCCTTCTCCTCCTATCCCAGACGATGACTGGGAAGATTTCTCAGATGACGAAACCGAATCGGCATTTGAGGTTCCGCAACCGAAACCCAAGAAGCGGAAAAGACTTGGCAGTAGCTCCGGTGATGAATTCACCAAGGTCAATAAGAAACGAGTGAAGAAGACAAAGAAAAACAAAAAGAAAAAGAAGAAGGACTCATCATCGGATAAATCAAATGATTCGTCCACAACTGACTCCGATTCAGAGACGGAGAGAGTGGGCATTTATGCCAGGATAGGGGCAAAGATCAAGAAGAAATGCCCGTTGGCGAAAGCAAAGAGGTTGCGGACTACAACCATGATGAGGGAAACGCTGAAAGGACATTTCCACACTTTCAAACCTGTGGAGGTGATCAACAAGCTGACGGAACAAATTTTGGGAATTAAAGGAGTTCCCCAGTCCATCAGTAAAGAAATGGATGCAGGCATCCATCTCTCAGATGAAAGACGGCGTTATGAGAACGCGTTGTGCACGATTCATAAAGCGGTGCTCGGAGCGCTTACATCGATAACTCCGGTAGCGAATCGGATGCAAGCTGAGAATACATTCTCATCGCTTGCACGAGTGATGGACAGAGGGATTGCGCTGCTTACCGCAGCGTCGAACTTCATGACGTTTCGGCGTTTTGAAAACGTCTTCAAGGCGGTTACAACAGATGCTGGCAAAGAAGTCGCCAGATCGAAGAAAGTAACTGACAATGATGGTAAAGAGTACACTCTTTACCTACCGCCAAAGCCGGTGCTAGGCAAGCCACTGGACAAAACTAAAATGTTTGGCGGTCAGCTAGCGCACCTCTTCAAAGCTGTCGAGGTAGACACTAAAAGCGCTAAAAACACGGATGGCACCAACAAGTTTGACAACACCAACAAATTCCGACGCCCCCGCTCGGATTTTCGCTTCCGGAGAGGAGGAAGGCCGGGACGAGGAGGTCCCTCATTCGGCTTCAATCCCAGAGGACGAGGCAGAGGAGAACGCCAGAACACGGGTTGGAACGACAACCGCGGATACAAAAGGGAGTTTACACCCAAACCCCAATTCCCGCGGCCAGGAGCCAAGTAGAGACACAGACTCCTACACTCAACACGGTGTCTGAAGAGACACAAACTTATGTAAGCAAGTTTAAGGCAGGCAACATCCTTAACTGTTTGCACAAATGGGTTAACATTACATCTGATAGGGAAATTTTGGATATAGTAAAAGGAGTTCAAATACCTTTCACAGACATACCAAAACAGGAAAGAGTTCCGTTCCCATACAAATTTAACATAGCAGAAAAACGCCAAATAGATTTTCAGGTTTCGCTGTTTGAAACAAAAGGTATTATTGAAAGAGTACAAAACACAAAAGGACAGTTTATTTCTAATGTCTTTTCTAGGCCCAAACCAAATGGCGAAATTCGCATGATTTTGGATTTGACAAAGTTAAATAAATTGGTAACATATAAACATTTTAAAATGTTCTCATTAGAAACGGCGAGAGACTTAATTACGCCGCATGCCTGGCTTGCCAGTGTAGACTTAAGAGACGCGTATTATACAGTTCCTATTTGCAAAGAACACAGAAAACTTTTGAGATTTATTTGGAACGGTTCCCTTTTCCAATTTACTTGCATGCCCAATGGTTTAGCCTGCGCACCTCGACTGTTTACAAAGTTATTAAAACCTGTTTTTGCTGTTATGGGAAGATTAGGACATACAATGTTTCCATACATAGATGATTCCTTTATTATGGCAGAATCCTTTAACAAATGCCATTTGGCAGTGAATGATTTGTGTACTTTATTAACAGAATTAGGTTTTTACATACACGACAAAAAGTCTGTTTTTGTCCCGAATAAGGAATTAAAATGCCTGGGGTTTTTAATCAACACCAAAGCAATGACCGTATCATTAACGGTACAGAAACTACAGAAGTTTCATGACACGGCCTCCCAGCTGCTTGACATATCTAGGCCAAAGATTAGACAGGTCGCTGTCCTTATCGGTATAATGGTTTCATATGCGCCGGCTGTTCTTTATGGGGCGGCGCACTTCAAGTCTCTAGAAATAGACAAGAATAGAGCGTTAGCACGTACAAAAGGTAATGGCCCTGTCACACTACGATGTGACTACGTCAGCGTAACCACAACGTGAAAATAATGATATCACGTCGAAGTTATCGGCGTAATATGCAAATTGTGGACGTGAATTCCGCGTAGTTGACGTGAGCGTAACGTGAAAGTAACGTCGGTGTACGTCGTGACGTTAGCTGTAACGTGACAATGTCAGAGGGGAGGGGTAATTGGCGACGTGACCGGGCGTTAGTGTAACGTGAGCGTAACGTCGCCGTAACGGGTGTGACGTGACCGTAACGTGACCGTAACGTGACCGTAACGTGACCGTAACATGACCGTAACGTGACCGTGATGTGACCGTAATGTGACCGTAACATGACCGTAACGTGATCGTAACGTGACCGTAACGTGACCGTAACGTGCAAAACGCTGCCCACACGTTGCTCCCACCCGGGCCGTCGGTCTGACGTGACATAACGTGACTCTAACGTCATTTACGCTGCTATAACGATCGCGGAACGTCTAGCTAACGTCATTGTCACGTCATCCCGACGTAACGGCTTCACGTCGAGATACATCGAAAGTTTTGAACAGGTTCAAAACCTCGACGCGCGCCGACGTAACACGACGTAACATGACGTAGCTCGACGTCACTCTAACGTCATCATAACGTAACCCAACGTACGGCAACGTAATGACGAAAAATCATCACGTTAGGCTCACGTTGGCTCGTTACGTCGTAGTGTGACAGGGGTATAACTTTGAAAGAAAAATGTACATTTCCCAGGATGGTTACACAGATATATCTTGGTGGATCGAGAATATCAATAACTCTTCCAATCCCATTAGAATGGATCAACCCAACACGGTAGTTACTACCGATGCGTCATTACAAGGTTGGGGAGCTCATCGAAATGATGTAGCAACAGGAGGGAGATGGTTAGAAAACGAAAAATCAGACCATATTAATGTTCTTGAATTAAGAGCGATTTACTTAGGCCTCTTAAGCCTAATTAAAATACCCAAAAATACTGTTCAACTGCTTACAGATAACACTACGGCCATGGCATATGTCAGGAATATGGGAGGTACAAAGTCAAAAGAGTGCAATAACTTGGCACAAAGTATTTGGAACTGGGCGCAAAAACATCAAATATGGTTAACCATTTCACATATCCCAGGATCGCAAAACGTCCTGGCCGACAAAAAGAGTAGAGTCTTTCACGACCATTTAGAATGGAATTTGAACATAAAGATTTTCAACAAAATTTGTCGCCAATGGGGTTCACCTACGGTTGACTTATTCGCATCAAGGAATAACTTTAAAGTTAACAGATATGTTTCATGGCACCCAGAACCATTTGCTTGGCACATAGATGCTTTCTCACTGATTTGGGAAAATGAATTTTATTATATTTTTCCCCCTTTCAACATCATTACCAGAGTGGCACGAAAGATAAAGATGGACCGGTCTCACGCCATCCTGATCGTCCCCGAATGGGACACACAGCCGTGGCTAGCAGGACTAGCCTCGACAGCCCGAGATTGCCTCAGATTCCCAAAATCCCGAGGAAATCTAACTCACCAAGGCCCTCTGGAACATCACGGCAACGTAGCAACAACACCGTTGCTTGCATTCCTTTTCTAAATAAATACCTAGAACAATTTGGTTTAGACAAAATTACACAAGAACGGCTAGTGTCACATGCGTGGAGAAAAGGAACAGTTAAAATGTATACCACATATTTGAAAAAATGGGGCGTTTATTGTCTTATTCACAAGGTTAAACCCATGAGCCCAACTATTGCCCAAGTGTGTAGATTCTTTAGAATGTTAGAACAAGAAGGGCTAGGTTACGGCGCAATTAATGCTGCCAGGTGCGCTCTCTCGATTATCCTTCCCAGAACAAGGGGAGATACAATGGGTAAACACCATGTTATATCATGGGTACTAAAGGGAATTTATGAACGAAACCCACCTAAACCAAAATATGACCGATTTTGGGATGTGTCACTGGTATTTAAAATGTTTAACGATTGGCCACATAATAGGTTTCTAGATATAAAACAATTAGGGTTTAAGTTAGCACTGTTATTACTGTTAGTCACAGGTCATCGAGGCCAGACTATAGTGGCACTTTCAGTCGATGGACTGGAAATAGATAGA